>CM023950.1:8953496-8966795 GCA_013407115.1 Glycine latifolia
AAACCCTAAACACAACACATTAAACCAACATACACACTAACAATTTCCTATGAACCTAACATCTATGTCGCTAACAAGTTCATATGGCCCTAAAAATTTTCTAATTAAAAAATATAACATATTAAATAATATGCAAAATTGTTAAATCAACTTACTTATTGGTAAGGCTTCGCTTCAGAAAATATCCTCCCAAGCTCTAGAGAGAAGGCAGAGAAACTTTTAGAGAGAAGGCGAAATGGTATGAATGGTGAAAAAGTGAAATTTTGGGGCTTTTTATAGGAGATAAGGGACTCAAACACGCCTAAACCAGACGTGTTTGAGTGCACCAAATCTCAAATTTGTTTCCCCCCCGCCCCAAATGTCAAATTTGTTATTTAATTTATATTATTTTTTAATTTTTTGCCTCCGTTGCAGCCCCCAAGTTGTTTTCAGTTGCAAACGAAAAGTTCTTTGATTTGATAATAACAATAATAACTAAGTGCAAATATCATAGGCCCCAAGTAGAGGGACCAAATTGTCAATAATTCTTTGATTTAATAATTAATTTTACATGACATAATATTTTGATTTATAGTTCAAATATATCTTTTTTTTTATTTTCGTACTTATTTATGTATATAATTTAACTTCATTGTATAATAGTAAATTTTACATATTAGGTTAAATTAGTTTTTTTTCCTCTAGTTTATTATTTTTGTTTAATTTAATCCTCTAATTTATTTTGAGTTCAATTTGGTCTTCTAATTTTTAAAAATGATTCAATCTAGCCCTTGCTATCCATCCCATCAAAATTGTTAATATTGGAGGCCACTTGACAAATGATGTGACCTTGCTTTAACTGGATACAAACTTTACAACGTTAGAAGGTAATGGATAGTGAGGACCAAATTAAATTCTTTTTTAAAATTAGAGGATCAAATTGAACTAAAAAAATAAAGGACCAAATTGAATCAAAATAATAAATTAGAGGATAAAAAAACTATTTTAACCTACATATTAAGCAATTTTGGTCCTTCTGCTTTTTCAAATCCCTGATTTTGGTCTACTAATTTTTAATTGTAACATTTGATCTCCTAATTTTATAAATTGGAAATTTTAGTCTCTTGAAAGATTAATAATTAATAATTGTGATTGATAGATTTGTTAAGTGAATTATAAATTAATTAAAAACCATTAATTATTAATAAAAAATTTAATAAAAATTATTAACCTTAATCTTTCGGTGTAAGTTGGCTATTTTAGAACAACTCATTCGTGGGACACAAGTGGGGTGGAAGATAGGGTTTATAATATTTTATTAAATTTTTTTAATAATTAATAGTTTTTAATAAATTTTTTTAATAATAATATTGTTTCAATAATTTATAATTCACTTAATAAGTCTATTAACTATAATTATTAGTTAATAATATATGGAGGGGACCAAAATCACCACTTTATAAAATAAGAGGGATCAAATGTTACAATTAAAATTAAGAAGGATAAAAATGGTGAATTTATAAAATTAGAGGAGACCAAAATTATAACTTAGTTGTTTTTTTTTTTACTTAACTTCTCCGGGCAAACACTAATTATTTAAATCTCTTGAAAAAAAAGTAACTTTTCTATGGTGAATAAAAATTACAAATAAGGAGCTTTTTAATTAATAAGTTACTTTGAGCAATTTGTTTGGGGCTTATTTTTAAAGCTTCCTCTTCGAAGGTCCATGTTGAAGACAATATACAACATATAAATCACCGATGTTCATAAAGAAGATTTACTAAAAATACTGTTGTTGAAGAAAATTTCTTAAAGATATGAATATTCATATATATAATTCCTCCCCTTAACTTACTTCTGTTCATAATTTTAAAAATCGATTATGTCATTGATCTGGTTAGACACTGAGTTATTTGATCAATGGTCGAACTGATAAGTCATTAATTAACCCCATGATTTGGATTGTAATAAAAAATATAAATTTTTTATACTTGTCTTTAAATATTTAAAAAAAACATCAAAAATTAATATAATTCTATAATATAAATAATTAGATACCAAAATATTAAAAAAAACATCATTTGTCCAAGTTCAAATAAATACTTAACATTAGATAACTCACTTTCAAATCTGCAGCCATGCCCATATGCAAAATACATAAAAAAAATTGTCCACTAACCTAGAGTCATACCAAATTTTTTTCATTTTATTAGACAACCATAATTAAGATATAAATTTAATTAGCTCAAATACACATACATTAGGTAACTGACTTTCAAATCTGAATTTTTGCATTTTGGAACTCACTTTCAAATTTCAATACTAGCCGGCTTTAGTGCTCCATTTTCCTTTTTATTAGAAACAAACCTTTGTCTACCTAGATATGTGTTTTCTCCTTCTATTTCTTTTAGGGAAAATGGGATCCTGAGGATCAAAATTATTCCATGTTCTTATAACCTGTATCGGGTTTTCGTTTATAAAAGTGCATACGTATGTTTGGTTCATACGTATGTTTGGTTCTCTTGGTCTTTTTCAATAGATAGAAATTTTTTAACTTGCATCACTGAATCTATTGACAATAGGTGGTTTAGTTTTTTTTATCCATTAATATAGTATCTTGAAAAATATTGTTGGAAAAAAGAAAAGAATGTAAGTGAAAAACATATCCCCACAATGGATGTGAATGCCTTAATTGGAATCATACCTTTGGAACTCTGGAAGACGGAGCATGGACGACGGTGCCACAAGAGAAGCTACGAGAGGAAGGAACCTAGCCGCGAGAGAAGCTGGGACTAAGTGAGAACACGGAGACGACGGACGAAAGCGTCGCAAGACTGTGAAGGAAGGAACCGCGAGACCGCGAAGCTGCGACTGTGAGAGGAAAGAAGCGAAAACTTGAAGGTTGAAGTGATGAAGACAATGGATATACCGATATGAATCTCAAGGTTTCTTAAAAACTTAGAACTCAAATGACGCAGTTTTTGCACTGCTGCAGAGAAAAAAAAATAAACGACCCCAGTTGATGGGTCATTGCATAATATATCTTCCTTTAATGGCTAAGTGAATCATAAGATGATATAAAATCCTGCTTCTTCTCGTGAATTCTAAAAAATTCACATTGCTGAGTCTGTTTGTGTTTCTTCTTCTTCACAAATAAGAAAATCATCATCATACTCCTCCCACATCCTTCCATCGTCACGCGACCAATGTGGTCCTTCAACCTTGAATCAAAGTTTGAGTTAATTCGTTCTATCATTGCCTGCCACACTCTCATCTCCATGGACACTGATTTTCTAGGTGTTGTTGTGCACTCCCACCCGCTCAGGCAACCGAAGAACAACTATGCTGTGTCAAAGGCTAACGTGGACTGCCTGCACTTGATCCAACTCGGCCTCACCCTCTCTTCCCACGACGATAACCTCCTCAACTTCGAAACATCCCAACAATTCATCTAGGAATTCAACTTCCTTGAGTTTGATCTCACGTGCGATCCCCACGTCCTTGACTCCATGCGTTTTTCCGAGCTCATGATGTATTCAGGGTTGTGTGCAAAACAACGTTCAGTGGATTAGTTCTCACGATGGCTACGATTTCCAGTACCTGTTGAATGCATTGAGCCAACGTTTCTTGCCTATGCAGCCTTTCTTGACCGAGAGCTTGCTCCATTTTCTTTAGTATTTGAATGTTTTCTTCGAATGCAGAGTATATGATGTGAAGCATTTAATGAAGTCCTGTCCTAACGTCTACGGTGGCTTAGATCGAGTTTCTCTCGGTCTCTGAACTTGGAACACGGAGTTGAAAAAAACCACCAATCTAGATCTGATAGCTTACTTATCATTCACGTCTTTAAAAAGATCAAAGCTGTCTACTTTGCCAAGGAAAACCATAATGGCATGGTCAAGCATGCCAGCGTCTTGTATGGGCTAGAGATTGTTTATGTTTGACGATGCAATTTGATGAAATGTACGTTAGTGATGAGATATTTTACCAATTGTTTTTATTTGAATTCTATTATTTTTCTTTTTGTCTACCAAGCTTGATTATTTCCAAGTTTAAATTGATATTCTTGTGGAGAAATATCAATATTTTCATTTATTTAAGGGGATACACTTACATACATGTGTTGAAACATAAAAATGAAACATTAAGGGGAACAGTGGCCATTGTGCCACTGTTGAAAATAAAATTTCCTCAAATGCCACGCGCACAGTTCTATTTGCCAAAGTGTCACGTGGCATATTTCGCAACCAAGGCCAGTGAATTAGGGAAGCTGACGTGGCATCATTCTGTTGGCCACGTAATTCGCTACAGGGACCAGTGAATTGGTCATAATGTCAGTGCCCAGGCAGAATTGGGGCAGGACACGTGTCAGCTCCGTAGTATTTTGCTAAGGTGCCTAGCGAATTACGTGGAGTACTGACACACCATGACACGTGGCAGCTCCCTATTAAATTGCTGAGGGGCACAGTGAAATAGGTGGCCTATTTTGCTAGATGGCACAACGAATTTAGTCTTATATAACCCCCTCCATTTTTACATCACCACACATGTTCTCGTAAATGCTCTCTTATTTTTCAGTTCCACACACGTTCTCATAAATGCTCTCTTATTTTTTAGTTTAATTTCAGCAAAATGAGTGGTAGTAGAAATGGTTTAATCAGCATTGTATATTATAAGGGGAGTAGATATTTTGGACCTAATGGTCAAGTCTTTGAAGGAGAAAGTAAAATGTTTCGTATTTTCCCAGGATGCAGCCACCGTGATCTGATGAAAATGATTTACAAGAAGTTGAGATTACAACGCAATCAATCTGTCTCTCGATTGACTGCTAGATGTGCATCGGACAACCCGGTGCAGTGGGTTGCTATGGATATTGTAGATGATGACGATGTTGCGTTAGTTACAGACGCATGCACATCCAATAAAGGAGACCCCAGATTTATCGAATTGTATTCAGAATTAAATTGTAGTGGACAATCAAGCAGTCAACATTTTGTCCAACCCATTGGGTCCATTGACATTAACAGAGAGTCGCTGGTGAATTCCGAAGACAGAGATGTATCCCCATCACCACCACTACCAACCCAACCAACCCAACAAATGGATTCTAAAGATAGGGATATATCGCCCCCACCACCACCACCAAGTCAAGCAATGGAGATTGAAATGGTGTCGGCCCACGACCCAGCTTGGCCTCTGGACAGTTCTGAGGACAAGGTGGACGAAGGTCTTGTTCCAGACAATGACTCATCGGATACGGACATAGATGGTGATTTTGATATGCTTTTCCAATTCCTTCTCCGTGCATGGTTGGAATGCAAGACTCACCTCCGGTTCCAGGTACGGATGCACATTGTTTTGTCAGTCACTAGTGTTAAAATTATTACAGGTTTAATAGAACAATGTGTTGAATGTCTCATTATGTAGGAGAGGGCAACGTTTCATTTTGGTCTGACATAAGCCATTACACGAATATTAATTGGGCATACCCAGATCAGGAGTCTGATGACATGCAAGGAGTGTGAATACCTAACTGGCAGATGGGTCAATAGCTATATAAGGACCACGTGTATGAGAGCAAGTGGGATGTTCAATTGGCAGAAAAACAATACTGTATGGTCGAGCATCGCATAACCGTAGTAGAAAAAAGTGATACTAAAAGGCTTATAATGGTTTGTGAAAATCATAATGACGGTTGTCAATGGAGGATGAGGGCATACCAAAAAAAGGGTGGCACTGATTGGATTGTAGGCATATGGAACAACCAACACACATGTGTCAGTCAGAATCTTTCTCAAGATCACAAGCAGCTTGACTCAAATTTCATATGTTTGTTGATCTTAGGTACTTAAAATAGCTTAAATTAAACTCCAAATTTTGTTGAAAAATGTATTAATGTATTATAGTTTGACGAAATGCAGAAATGATTAGGGAGGATCCCAATTCAGGAAAGGATAGCAACAACTCTCGGATTTCATATCATACAAGAAGGCATGGAAGGCAAAGCAAAAGGCTATTATGAAGGTTTTCAGGGATTGGGATGAGTCCTATGCGTTCCTGCCAAGGTGGTTGGGTTACATGTTAAATTTTTCTCCTGGGTCTGCCTACAAGCTGGATTTGAACGACCATTTCATTGATGCACAACTCGATGAAAGTGCTAAGGTCTTGAAGAGGGTGTTTTGAACATTTAAACAGTGTTGTGATGCTTTCAATTATTGCAAACCAGTTATAAGCATTGACAGAACCCATTTGTATGGGAAATACCGGGGAACATTGCTCATTGCAACATCTGTTTCCAGCAACAATTATGTCCTTCTAATTGCATTTGCGGTTGTTTCTGGGGAAAATATCAACAACTGGCCGTGGTTTTTGGCACTAATTCGAATACGCATTATGCAAAAAGAGGGAATTTGTCTTATTTCAGATCGCCATGTGGGCATACTCGTCGCGATGAACAATGTCAAACTAGGATGGCAACCACACAGGGCATACCATGTTTATTGTATTCGCCATTTGGCGAGTAATTTTATTCACAAATTCAACAATGTCATGTTGAAGAAACAATTGAAGAAATTAGGTATGTCTTCCTATACGACAATATTATTACATCCACTTACTCCAATGATCTTATGTCGTGATTTTTACCTCGTGTTTGTATATGTTGCTTATATAACATCGCGCTTAGATTTCGATGCTGGATTAGAAACATTTAAAGAATCAAGCCCTTAAATAGCCGCATGGATTGATAAAATCCCAAAGGAGAAGTGGAGTTAGCTTATGATGAACTGGGAAGAAGGTTTGGTCACATGACAACCAATCTTTTAGAGTGTTTTAACAAGGTACTTAAAGGAGCAAAAAGCCTTCCTATTACGTCCCTTATGCAGTTCACATATGCTCGACTAGTAGCATACTTTGTGGAATATGGTTAGGAGGCTCGTGAGGAGATGGCGAGAGGTAATCATTTCTCCAAATTAGCATGGCAAAAATATATGACGATGGTTGATAAATCCGCAACACACTATGTCACTTGTTATGACACACTTAAGACAAGATTTGAGGTTCAAGAGTCGTACAACATACGGACTCATAAGGGCGGTAAGAAATGGTCGGTCTTGTTAGGTGAACGAAATTGTCAATGTAGTGAGTTCACTGCCTTCAGGTTCCCGTGTAGTCATGTTATTGCAGCATGTCGATCCACACACCACGATCCCAGACAATATGTAGATCCTATATATAGTGTTGCATATCAATGTCAAGTGTATTCACCGCACTAGTTTCCAATTGGAAATGAGGACTTCATACCACCAGTTGGACCACCCACCATTATACCAGATGTGTCACTGAGACGTAAAAAAGGAAGGCCAAAGAGTACACGCATACGCAATGAAATGGATTCGCGGGAAGGGTCGACGACTCGTACAAGATGTGGTTATTGTAAGGTTGTTGGTCACAATAGGCTAACTGCCCTTCACGCATCCAGGACCAGTGATGTACTACGCATATGCTAATAGTTATGTACTACATTTTCATTAATTAATAAACAATTAATATCCAAAATAAGTAGAGTCCATTGTCCTACATAATACATCAAATTAAAATACGTGGATATAGTCAACCATAGTCATGCATAACACATCAAATTAAAATACAATTAAAGTCCACCATAGTCCTTAGTAAATTATTAATAAACAAAATTCAGTCATCGTCTCCATGGTCTGCATGGTATCCTCCACAACGACTCATGTTATGCTCGTATGGTGACAGATGACATCGAAATCGCTCTCCCCTAACCGAATTTTGCCTAATGATGTAGTCAAGGTCATCATCACCATGATCATCATTGTCTTCATGTCCCCCCTCCATTGCCGCCAATATGTCTTCCGTTGAATACTCTCCGAAACTGGGAAAATGTATTAAGTGAGCCGAATGTGCCATAGGAATGGCTATAACCGGATCTGGTTCCGACGTCGGAGCAGTGGGCCTATAACAGTCTGCAAATGTGTCCGATCCAGGTGTATGCTGTGAACTGTGCCCAACTGAACTGGGCCTAGCTGCATACATGGGATATGATGGATATGTGAATTCGGGCTAGGGCATCGATGGCACTGGAACCCAGGGGGGATACTGTGATGCAGGAGCATACTGTGGTGGCCACCAGTACTGCTGAGATGGGCCCGAAGGGTACCCGGGTGCGTAGAACATGCCAGTAGGACGTGGAGGAAGAGGCGGTACAATCACAAGTGTGTCCGCAACTGGTGGAGTGGAGTGGTGAAGGGGTAACCCCTCGTGAGGCGCACGCCAGTTACTACGAACCATTGGAGGAGGGGCCTCGGTCTGACGTCGTACAGGTGGGGTGCAGGATCTCCAGGATCTGTTAGTCTGTCTAAATCATCGCATGCAGCCAGAAGTTGAACCACCTCCTGGTAGACCTGACTCATGTCGAATGCCCCCTGTGCCTCAGGTGAAGCCATGTGGACAACTGTCTCGGCTCGATCCGTCTGGACATCAAGTATTATTAGTGAATAGCAAATGTAAATTAAGCCACAAAATACACGACTATAAGTAACATGCATACCACATGTGCATTTAACACGGCTCTACGGGTCATCCAGCGACAGGTAACCGAGTAATACCACTGCATATACTCACTATTGACAGATAGGTACTCATCTCTCCGCATATGCTAAAGATCATGCAACACTAGGGAATCTCTGTCTGCCCATTGGACAATGAAGAAACCATGTCACTCTCTCCAGTCCACGTCTATCTTCCTTGTTATACTTATCGTCAGCAACTCACTACAATTAATAGGATCCTCTGGGATAGGCTGGTCATAACCAAATTGACGCAGAACTCGATCCGACTGCTGGTATACCACAATCTCATAACAAATAAGGGGACAGACAGCCAAACATCTGCGAGCCATGTCAGCCGACGGTGAATGAACTATATCAACAAGGTCATAAGGCCTCCAACGTATGTCTCTCCTGCGTATGACATCAATATAATGTCGATATCTGTGAATGTGTGTATATATGGTTTGTCGCGTATTGTATACATTAAACTTGCAACAACAAAATTACTGCATTACCAACATATACTCCCATTAACAACCAAACCATGGAATAATAACTTATAAGTTTGCAATACCTGTGTGCATATATCTTGCGCTATATGACATCCTAATCTTCCATCCTGGGAAGGTTAGGAGAGATAGTAGGGAATCTTGTCTAAGCCCACAACTGCAATAACAAAGAACATCCACCCATCTCACAACGTCCTGCACGTGTCGCCTTGTACAACTTCCTATACAAGGCTGCAAGAACCGCAGAGCTCCAATTGAATGTGCCTATGTGCTGGAAATATCCAGATATAACAAGTATCGAGCTGGCACAAAGCTCAAGATGATGTCAACAAACAACATACCGCCTAAGATGCGCAATATCAATGCACAAGTGTATCTCTGGCTTCCAACTTTTGTGCCAGCGTGGACCGCATAAACATCAAACTGGTCCTGTAAATAGTGAAGACCCAACAAACCGTCGTGCAAATCCCGACCAGCAGCCGGCTCAACCTCTAACAGGTCAGCAATAATAGCCCAAAAGTTATGTAGTCTGTGACGGCCCGAAACAACCTCACCATCGGTCGGCAGCCCCAATAGATGATGTACATCCTCCAGGGTGATGGTCACCTCACCCATCATCATATGGAATGTACGTGTCTCTGGGTGCCATCGTTCGACAAGCGCTGAGACAAGGTGGTGGTCGATTTGAAAACAAAAATTACACAACAGTTATGTGTACATTACAATACAATGAAAACAACATATTGGAAGTTAACACAAGACTGAATATGCTTACCTTGTGATTGTGCAGACTCACGTGATAAAAACCAGCCTGTCTAAGCCACGGTGGATCTCCTCAGGTATAGCGTTATGATCATGTGTCGCGGCATGCCTAACATTAAGTACACACTCCCGCGTGGTCGGATCACCCTGGGAATTCCACACATACGTGGATATATGTTTCTCCTGTAGTGTAAGGAGAGTCCGTACGAATGGACCAGGATCAATCACGCTTAATGGAGACTCAGGCGGTGGGGTCGGTGGAACATCTTCATCGTGACTCATTACTCTATATGTGTATAAATTATAAAATTACTATCTGCACAACACACAGGTTACTGAGCTAGTTAAATATAAATATTAAGGTAATCAAATTATTGAAATTATATTTATTGTAAAATCATATTTTTAATTATCATGTGTATAAATAATATATATATATAAGTAAAAATTAAACACAAGTATTAAGGTAAATTTAATTATATACTGAAAATTATTTATTTTAAATAATTATGTTCACAAAGGATGAAATAATAAAATACACACACACACATATAAATATGTATGTATATATATGAGTAAAATTAAACACAATTAAGATTATATTCTTTTAATATAATATTTTTATAAATATTTAAATAAATTGGTATGTTTCAAATTATATTTATTAACTATAATATATAATTAATTTTATTAGTATTACTATATATTATATTTATTAAATAAAATCTTTACATCGAATTAAATAAATATAATGCTCACACACATATATTATGACCATACAGCTTCCTAAATGAATCTATAATTACAATTTTAGGAAAATATTCTATAACAATATTCAGTTAAATAGATGAAATTTTGAAACTTAACAATTATAAACTAACACTAAATATCCTCTAACCTAATGTTTTAAATCATCCTCTAACCTAGTGTTTTCAATCTCGAACCTAAACATTATTTAAAAATTAAAACTATATAAATAATAAATATATTCAAAAATTAAAATACAAAACACTAAATTACAAAAATAAAAATAGAAAAATAGTAAAAAAAGAAAAAAACTAACCAGGGAGTGGAGTGAGATTGAGGGAGGGGAATGAAAGTGAGAGTGAGGGAGGGATGAAGGAGGGGGGAGGGGTTTAAATAGTTGGCCAGGTGGACGTAATTTGCTAGACCCAGCAGCGAATTCGTCCACGCGTGACACATGTCATTTATGCCTATTGACACGTATTTCGCTTGGGCCCCCAGCGAAATACGTTGTCACTGCCACGTGTCTTGCCCATTTTCAACCTAGCCAACAGGACGACGCCACGTCAGCTTCCCTAATTTGCTGGCCTTGGTTGCGAAATATGTCACGTTGCACTCTGGCAAATAGAACTGTGCGCGTGACATTTGGGGAATTTTAATTTTCAACAGTGGTACAATGACCATTGTTCCACATTAAGGCATAGTTAAAAAAGAATCGGTCTCACTTTGACTTTCTAACACACCAAACAAAACAGCAAAGAGGTGACCCCTATTGTTGTCTGATTTTCAGTTGGACAAGCACATAACATTGGAACTGTGAGCTTAGCACCAATTACAATGTTGATAGGGGTATAGTAATTCTGACCCATCATTGCCTAACATGTGGTGAGGCCTTGGAAAGTTTCTTTTACCAACTCATAGTAGGTGTCATTCTTGCTACAGTGTAAGGTGTGTTATGTTAGTAGGTGTTTCCTGAGGATGAACAGAAGACAGGAACAATGATTGACTTATTGGAAGAAATCTTGTCATTTCTTCAGATCTTGTTGATTGAGGCTATGGTAGATGCCTCAGAGCCAAGAAGGTAAGCAGTTCTCTGAGGGTTATCCTAGGGAGGTTTTGACCTGAAAAGTAAAAAGGAAGTGCATGACTTCTGAAGACCTTTGCAAAGGTACCTTTTTGCAAATTATATAATTGAGAATTTCCTAATAGAATACTAAATTCAAGTTTAAAAAAAATTCAATAAGGATAAAACAACTTGACTTCAATATGCTATCTAGAAGCATGTAAGCGTTGCAAGGGAGTTAAATTGCCAAGTTCTATTACTTCACAAGTCAACAATTGTGTACTTAACATCATGCACGTGTACCATTAGAACTAAATCACAAAAAAGGGTTTTTCAAAGCCCAAGGATGGTACCAAAGACTAGACAATCCAACTAGCTCCTAATTTCATGCAAAACCTCTCTTACAAACTTTGCACTACTTCTCGTGATTTCATTCCAGATGAGAAATCCTTTTATGCATGTTGTTTAGAAGAAGAAAAATGTCTTCCTTTGACATATTTATTAAAAATAACTTAGACTCATAACTTGTTCCACCCCTTATGGGAAAAATTATTAGGTAGGTGGTCTTGGACCAACACCCAATCATGGTCTTGATCAATCTTTATGTGACATTTTAGTATAAGAAAAAATAATTAATCACACTTAATTATATGTCATGTAAGAATTTTTTGGACTACGGATCAAGTGGTAGACCTAAGACCACCTAATAATTTTTCCGTGTAAAGACATCCAAAACCATTTAATCAAGAATGGAAAGTTTAGTTGTCTCGTATTATGGATCCCCAAAAATCACTGTGTTCCCTTTCTCGTGTCACGTGATGCCAACCCACAATGTGCATGTCTTGGATCATTATAACTAAGAGTATCAAAATGAGTTCAAACATGGTGAGTCAATACCTATGAGTTCGATTCGGGTTGAACTCAAAAAACAAAAATATTATTTGCAGAATATGAATCTGACTCACTTAACTTGTGTTCGAGCCGAGTTAAGCCAGATTGTCGCACCAACCCACTTATATTTAAAATAAATAATATATATAATAATAGTAAGTAGAACTTAGAACTTTAGGAGGTTAATTTCTCTAATTTCTCTTTGACTCTAAGACTATAATGTTGTTGAGCTATGACTAATGTTTGAATTTTAGACTTTGAGGTTTTAAGACTTTTGAATCATATTTTATATATTTGAGAATTGAGACATTTAAATGATTACTTTCATGATAATATTAATTGCTTGAATAGTTAATTGGTTATTTAAGACATTTGGTTGAAAAATGTCACTTTTTATATAAAAAACATAGAGAAACATATTTTTCATTTTTTTCAATTTTATTATTTTGGATTTTTTTATTTACAAAATTTGGTGAGACAATTCACCTGACCCACCAATCCGTGATGTGCCTAGTAGGATTGGTATTTTTGTAGCTCTTTTAAAAGTGAGTTAGGTTGACTCAACCCGTTTATGTCCCAACCCGTGGTGCCCTAATTATAACTTTTCCATAAGAGTTGTTTTCATTGTTTGGTTTAGCTTATCACATTAAGTGTAGGTGTTTTTTGTGGAATATTTCAAAAGTTTCAAGTCCCACATTGAGAAGTTTAGCTTTTTTCAAAGGATATATATATATATATATATATATATATATATATATATATATATATATATATA
>CM023950.1:8987523-9007282 GCA_013407115.1 Glycine latifolia
TATTATTAATACTAAAGGAAAGATAATGAATTTAAATTGTATTATTAATGAGAATTTAAATTTATGCATTTATTTATTGTATTTATAATTTTCAATTTTAAAAATAAAATATATTATTTCAAAAATAAAATTAATTCATGTTATCATCCTAATAAATATTTTCACACTTTTGCCTACAAAATAAGGAAACTTTCGACAATTTATTTTAATTATTTAATTAATCAGCACAATTAGCTGGACTTTTAATATAGAGTGGATTTTAAATGCACATTTAATATTAGTATTTAAGAAAATGTAATGAATTTTAATGGTGTTATTAATCAGTATTTGAAATTATACATTCATTAATTGATTATTATGCATTAATTTAT
This sequence comes from Glycine latifolia, assembly GCA_013407115.1. Lineage (NCBI taxonomy): Eukaryota > Viridiplantae > Streptophyta > Magnoliopsida > Fabales > Fabaceae > Glycine > Glycine latifolia. Next base: position 8,987,895 of record CM023950.1, read on the forward strand.
TATATTTATAAATTTTAACTTTAAAAATAAAATATCTTATTTAAAAAAAATTCATAAATTTTATCACATTATCTATTAATAAATATTTGTGCACTTTTTATGCAAAATGAGGGTACTTTAAATTTTTTTGTTTATTTATTTAATAATCTTTATTAATAGGTTGAACTTTTAATAAAGAATGAGTTTAAAATGTTCATTTAATATTAGTATTAAATGAAAAATAATGAATTTTAATGATGTTATTAATGAGTATTTTAATTTATGCATTCATTTATTATATTTTTAACTTTATTTTTAAAATATATCTTATTTAAAAAACAAAATTAATAAATTTTACCACACATATTCATTAATGCATATTTAGGCCCTTTATCTTATAAAAAGAATGAACTCTAAAAAAATTTATTTATTTTACAAACTATATTAATTAGTTGAAATTTTAATATAGAGTGGGTTTTAAATGTATTAGTATTTAAGGAAGAATAATGAATTTTAATTGGGTTATGAATGAATATTTAAATTTATGAATTCATTAATTGATTATTATGCATTTATTTATTGTATCTATAAAATTTATTTTATTAAAAGAAATATGTTATTTAAAGCATCAAATTAATGAATTTTATTACACCTATCCATTAATACATATTTGCGAACTTTTTCCTGCAAAGTAAAGGTACATTAGACAATTTATTTTTATTTATTTTATAAACTATGTTCATTAGTTGAACTTTTAATATAGATTGGGCTTTTAATGTGAATTTAATATTAATATTGAAGAAAAGATAATAAATTTTAACGGTGTTATTGATGAGTATTTGAATTTGTAAATCCATTAATTGATTATAATGCACTCATTTATTGTATTTAAAAATTTTAATTTTAAAAAAAATATGTTATTTAGGAAATAAAATTAATAAATGTTATCAAACTTATCCAATAATTTATATTTGCCACTTTTTCCTACAAAATATGAGTACTTTAGATAATTTATTTTTATATGTTTAATAAACCATATTAATAAGTATAAATTTTAAAAGAAAATGAGTTTTAAATGTGTATTTAATATTAGTATTTAAGGAAAGGTAATGAATTTTAATATTGTTAAGTATGTGTATTTAAATTTATGTATTTATTTATTGTATTAAAAAATTTAATTTCTAAAATAAAATATCTATTTAAAAATAAATTTAATAAATTTATGGCATTTATCCATTAATACATATTTGTGCACTTATTCTTGAAAAATGAGTGTACTTTAGACAATTTATTTATTTAATAAATCATATTAGTTAATTAAACTTTTAATAAGAGTGGATTTTCAATGTGCATTTAGTATTCATATTTATGGAAAGTTAATGGATTTTAAGTGTGTTATTGTTGAGTATTTAAATTTTTGCATTTTTATTTGATTATTATAAATTCATTTATTATATTTATAAATTTTAGTGTTAAAAATAAATTTTTTATTTAAAAATAATAAATTTTACACACTTATCCATTAATATATACTTATGTCACTTGTGCACTTTTTATTGCATAGTTAGGGTATTTTAGAAAATTTGTTTATCAAATCATATTAATTAGTTTAAAATTTAATATAGAGTGAGTTTTAAACATACATTTAATATTAGTATTAAAGGAAAAATAATGGATTTTAATAGTGTTACAAATGAGTATTTAAATTTATACATTACTTTATTGATTATTATGTATTCATTTATTATATTTATAAAATTTAATTTTTAAAATTAAATATCTAATTTAAATAATGAAATAATAAATTTTACTACACTTATTCATTAATACATATTTGCGAACTTTTCTTGCACAATGAAGTTATTGTAGATCACTTTTTTTTTTATTTTATAAGTGATAATAATTGGTTGAACATTGATATTATGTGAGTTTTAAATGCACAGTAATTTTAGTATTAAAGAAAGCATAATGAATTTGAATGACGTTATTAATGAGTATTTGAATTTATGCAATCATTTATTATATTTATAAATTTTATTTCCAAAATAAAATATCTTATTTAAGAAATAAAATTAATAAATTTTATCAAATTTTATCACACTTAGCCAATAATTCATATTTGCTACTTTTTTCTTGCAAATAAAGAGAGTACTTTAGATAATTTATTTTATATATTTAACAAATTATATTAATTAGATGAACATTTAATAGAAAATGAGTTTTACATGTACATTTAATATTATTATTTAAGGAAAGCTAAGGATTTTAATAGTATTAGTTTGAGTATTTAAATTTATGCATTTAAAAAATTTAATATCAGTATTTAAGGAAATATAATAGATTTTAATGGTGTTATTAATGTGTATTTAAATTTATGACCTCATTAATTTATTATTATGAATTTATTTATTATATTTATAATTTTAATTTTAATATAGAGTGAACATTTAAATTTATGTATTCATTTAATGTATTTAAATTTTTAATATTAGTATTTAAGAAAATATCATTGATTTTAATTATGTTATTATTGAGCATTTTATTTGCATTCATTAATTGATTACTATGAATTCATTTATTACATATATAAATTTTAATTACAAAAATAAAATATCTTATTTAAGTAATAAAATGAATAAATCTTACCACACTTATCCATTATAACATACATATTTGTGCACTTTTTGTTGCATAAAAGGGTATTTTAGAATATTTATTTATTAAACCATATTAATTTGTTAAATTTTTACTTAGAGTGGATTTTAAATGTGCATTTAATATTAGTATTTAAGCAAGAATAATGGATTTTAATTGTGTTAAGCATGAGTATTTAAATTTATGCATTCATTTATTGTATTAATAAAAATTAAGTTTTAAAATGAAATATCTTGTTTAAAGAATAAATTAATAAATTTTATGATACTTATCCATTAATACATAGTTGCAAACTTTTTCCCGCAAAATGAAGTTAGTTTAGACAGTTTCTTTTATTTATTTTCTAAGCTATATTAATTAGTTGAACCATTAATATCGAGTCAGTTTTAAATGCACATTTAATATTAGTATTAAAGAAAATATAATGAATTGTGATTATATTATAAATGAGTATTTAAATTTATGCATTGATTAGTAGATTCATATGCATTTATTTATTACATTTAGAAATTTTAAATAAAATATCTTATTGAAGAAATAAAATTAAAAAAATTTATCACACTTATTCAATAATTCATATTGTGCAATTTTTCTTGTGAAATGAGAGTAATTTAGATAATATATTTTATTTATTTAATTAATCATATTAATTAGTTGAACTTTTATAAAAAAAAAGTATTTTTAAATGTTCATTTAATATTATTATTTAAAGAAATATAATGAATTTTAATAGTAATGTGTATGATTATTTAATTTTATTCATTCATTAATTCATTACTGTACATTCATTTAATGTATTTAAAAAATTTAATTCTAAAATAAAATATCTTATTTTATAAATTAAATTAAATTTTTTTAACACACATATTCATTAATACATATTTGTGGACATTTTCATGCAAAATTAGGGTACTCTAGATAATTTCTTTTTAATTATTTAATAAATCATATTAAAGAGTAGGTTTTAAACGTAAATATAATATAAGTATTTAAGAAAAACTTATGGAATTTAATTATGTTATTAATGAATACTTAAATTTATGCATTCATTAATTGATTATTATGTATTTATTTATTATATTTATAAATTAAAAATTTTAAAAATAGAACATATCTTTTAAAAAATAAAATTAGTAAATTTTACCAAACTTATTCATTAATGCATACTTATTTGTGCACCGTTTCATCAATAATTAGGGTACTTAAGACAATGTTTATTTAATAAATCATGATAATTATTTTAACTTTTAAATGTACCATTATTATTAGTATTTAAATTTATGCATTCATTTATTATATTTATAAATTTTAAATTTATAAATAAATTATCTTATTTAAAAATTAAATTCATAATAAATTTTATCTCACGTATCCATTAGTACATATGTGTGCATTTTTTCATACAAAATGAAAGTACTTTAGGTGATTTTTTTTATTTACTTAATAAATCCTATTAATTGGCTAACGTTTTAATATGGAATGAATTTTTAATGCACATTTAATATTACCATTTAAGGAAAAATAATAAATTTTAATGGTTTTATTAATTGGTATATGAATTTATGCATTCATTTATTATATTTATAAAAATTAAACTTTAGAAATAAAATATCTAATTTAAAAAATAAAATTTATAAATTTTATCACACTCATTCATTAATACATATTTGTTCACTTTTCATGGAAAATGAGGGTACTTTTTTAATTTATTTAATAAATCATATTAATTAGTTGAACTTTTAATATATAGTGGATTTTTAATGCACATTTAATATTACCATTTAAGGAAAGATATTGAATTTTAATAGTGTTATTAATAGGTATAAGAATTTATGCAGTCATTAATTGATTATAAATTTTAATTGTTAAATTCAAATATTTTATTGGTGCACCTTTATCTTTAAGACAATTTATTTTTTGTTTATTTAATAATTCATCTTAATTATTTTAACTTTTAATGGAGAAAGGTTTTTAAATGTCTCATTAATATTAATATTTAAGAAAATATGATTGATTTTAATGATGTTATGAAAGAGTATTTAAATTTATGCATTCATTTATTGTATTTATAAATTTTAAATTGTTAAATTCAAATATCTTATTTGTGCACCTTTTATTGCATAATTAGGGAACTTAAGACAATTTCTTTTTTATTTATTTAATAATGGTGTGATTAATGAGTATATGAATTTATACATTTATTAATTGATTATTATGCATCCACTTATTATATTTATAAATTTTAATTGTTAAATTCAAATATCTTATTTGTACACCTTTTATTGCATAATTTGGGCACTTAATACAATTTTTATTTTTTTATTTAATAATCAATCTTAATTATTTTAACTGTTAATACATAGTAGGTTTTAAATGTGCCATTAATATTAGCATTTAAATTTATACATTCATTTATTGTATTTATAAATTTTAAATTATTAAATAAATTATCTTATTTAAAAATTAAGTTCATAATAAATTTTATCTTAACTTATCCATTAATATATATGTGTGCACTTTTTCATACAAAATGAGAGTACTTTAAAAGATTTATTTTTTATTTAATTATTTAATAAATCATGTTAATTGGTTGAACTTTTTTCATACAAAATGAGAGTACTTTAAATGATTTGTTTTTTTATTTAATTATTTAATAAATCATGTTAATTGGTTGAACTTATTAGAAAGTGAGTTTTAAATATACATTTAACATTAGTATTTAAGAAAATATGATGGGTTTTAATGGAGTTATTAGCGAGTATTTGAATTTATACATTCATTAATTGATTATTATACATTCATTTATTATATTTATAAATTTTAACTTTAAAAATAAAATATATTATTTAAAAAATAAAATTCATAAATTTTACTACACTCATCCATTAATATATATTTGTGCACTTTTTCCAATAAAATGAGGGTACTTTAGACTATTTATTTGATAAATCATATTAATTAGTTGAATTTTTAATAGAGTGATTTTTAAATGTATATTTAATATTACAATTTCAAGAAAACAATAAATTTTAATGGTGTTATTAAAAGGTATATGAATATGTGCATTCATTTATTATACTTATAAATTTTAATTTTTAAATTCAATTATCTTATTTAAAATAAAATCAATAAATTTTACCATACTTATCCATTAATACATGTTTGAACACTATTTGATGCAAAATGTGGGTATTTTTATTTATTTAAGAATCCATATTAATTAGTTGAACTTTTAAGAGATATTGAATTTTAAATGTGAATTTAATATTAATATTTAAGGAAAGATAATATATTTTAATGATATTATTAACCAGTATATGAATTTATATATTTATTAATTTCTTATTATGCATTAATTTATTATATTTATAAATTTGAATATCTTATTTAAAAAATAAAATTAATAAATTTTATCTCATTTATTCATTAATACATATTTGTGAACTGTTTTTTGTAAAGTGAAAGAAATCTAAACAAATTTGTTTTATTTATTTTATAACTATATTAATTTGTTGAACTTTTAATACATAGTGAATTTTAAATAGGCATTTAATATTAGTATTTAAGGAAAGATAATGGATTTTTATGGTGTTATTAATGAGTATTTGACTTTTTGTAATATTAATTTATTATTATGCATTCATTCATTTTATTTATAAATTAGAATTTTAAAAATAAAATATCTTTTGATAAATAATAAAATTAATAAACTTTATCACACTTATGCATTAATACACATTTTGCACATTTTTTCCTTAAAAAAAATTGAGTGAACTTTAGATAAATTATTTTTGTTTATTTAATAAATTTTATTAATTAGTTGGAGTTTTAGTGGGCTTAAATGTGCATTTAATATTTGTATTTAAGAAATGATAATGAATTTTAATAGTGTTATTAATGAGTATCTAAATTTATGTATTCATTAACTGATTATTATGTATTCATTTATTGTATTTACAAATTTTAATTAAAAATTAAAATATTTTATTTAAAATAAATTATAATTTTTATCACCCTTACTCATTAATACATATTTGTGCACCTTTTCCTCTCATGATACTTTTGACAAAAAAAAATATTTAATAAATTTAATAATTAGTTAAACTTTTAATAGAGAGTGAATTTTAAATGCTCATTTAATATTACTATTTAAGGTAAGATAATGGATTTTAATTGTTCTATTAATGAGTATTTGAATTTATTGATTCATTAATTGATTATTATGCATTCGTTTATTATATTTATAAATTTTAGATTATTAATAACATTAATAAATTTGATCTCACTTATCCATTAATACATAGTTATTTACACTTATTCCAAAGAAATAGGGATACTTTTGACCATTTTCTTTTTATTTATTTGATAAACCATATTAATTACTTAAACTTTATGTATAAGGTGGATTTTAAATGTGTCTTTTATTTTAATATTTAAGTAAAGATAATAATTTTTTATTGTGTTATGAAAGAGTATTTACATTGATGCATTCATTAATTGATTATTATGCATTAATTAATTATATTTATAATTTTTAATTTTAAAAATAGTACTTCATTTGTCCCAAAATAAGTATTATCATAAGTTGTTTTACACATATCAAGAAAATTAATAAATAAATGAAAGAGAGTTATAGTTTCACAAAAAGTAATCTTATTAAATAGATGAAAAATAATTGTATTAATATTAGATTCAATAACTAAAGTGACATTTATTAAGAGTATTCATGGAATAAAGCAATTAATGTTACATTGAAAAGTCAAATAGAACATTTATTTTGAATTTTTTTTCCAAATGTAATACTTATTTTGGGATGCATGAAGTATATCTTATTTAAAAAATAAAATTTAAGTTTATTTTATTGATAAAAACATATTTCAGGTATTTATAATTGAAGTTTTTAATTAATTTTAAACTCTTACAATTTTTATTTATAGATAAGTTGTTTTAATTATTTTTACTTTAAATTATTATGTTGTTTTACTATTCATCTTATGTTTTACCCAAAAGTATTTTAAACCAAATTTAAAATAAAATAAAAATAACATACTTTTAAGTAGAGAAAACAATTTCATTAAGTTAATTAGTGTAATAGTTAAAATATCTTAAAGTATAATATTAAAAACAATGTAAATTGAATAATGATTAAAATAAAGAATTTAATATTAAAAAATAAAACTAATCAAAATAAATCGACTTTCTTAAAAAAAATTGCTTATTTCATCTTCCTCTTTTATAAATCAGACACATATGTAAGGGTGTTAAAATCCAAACCAATTCAAAATAAAATTCAAAAACGGCTCCAAAAATCGAAAATCGAGCCAAACTAATTCTTTTTTATTTCTTTAGATGTTTTTTTCTCTCAAACTAATTGGTTTAGTTCGGTTTAAGATTTGTTTTTTGAAACCGGTCCAAGTAGCAACACTTATACTGCCACTTATATTACTTTAGTATTATACATTTCATGTGTGTACCACTTGAATTTCACAATGTTTTGTAGAGTTATGTATATAAAACTTATATAATGCATATTACTTTTTTTCAAGGGACTTTTTTAAAATAGATAAAATTTTTCAGATTTTTATTGCAGAAGGTTTAGCATTTTAATAAGTTTGATAGATTGTTATCAATAATTTTTTAACGTAATTTTATTTAAAATATGAAAGGAAAGTACATAAATTTGAATGAAATAATGTTTTTAGTAAAAATTGAACCAAACTAAATATTAAAATATTGATTTCATTTGGTTCATATTTTATTTAAATAAAACTGCATATATTTGAAGTTTAGTCGGGATGATTTTTTGATAAAACCCTGAACCAAACCAAGCCTTGTACAAACACTTTTGTATGTCTTGTATGTTCTTAAGTCTTAACTATCTTAATCAACTAATCAAGACCTTGGGGGAATCTAATTCGGAATACAAACTTTATAACATTACAATGAATTGTGATTTTGTTTCGTTTACATTTTAGATTGAGTGGTGGTAGATTAGAATATAGGGGCACACCTGATGGTGACTTTGTTGGGTATAGATTTCATATAGATCATATGGAGAGCCATTATGTATATTAATATCATCAATCGCATCATCAATATGTACATATTAACATTTACTAATGTTGTATTGATAACATATATTTTAGTTTTCTTGGGTGCCATATAAAGAATTTTAAGAGCATCTACTAAGACATGCATATAGAGACAAAGACATTTGGTTTGCATGTACCACAATTATTTGTTTTCCCATCGTGGAATGACATCAAACAAACTGGGTAAAGCTACAATTTGGACTACATCAAGACGGCCATGTTGATCCCATGAATCTTGATCAACTTCACTAGATTGACATGTGAGGCAATCATTACAGTGATTGGATGGAATATCATGCAAGGTGACTTAATATCTGGAAAAACAAGCACAATGATGTTTTGATTGGACAATGGATTGAAGGGTTAATGACACATACATCGAGGTATATGGAATGGTATAGACAAAACAATATTTTGTTCTTGTTTATTGCACAACAAATAAATGATCCACACACAACAATTACTTGTAATGTTGTAGGGACAATCGTTGAAGAAACACATTTTCCAGTTCCACGTCCTCAGTCAACGCTCTGTACTCCATCACATGTTCATCAAACTTTTGGTCAGACTCACGAGTCAGTCAATGCAACTAACTCTAAAGGATGACCAATATATTTTGTGTTGATTTAAATACACCAAATTTTGTGGCATCATATTTAGCTTCGATACAACAGTTCGATGCACTATATTTGTTTGGAAGGCAAGGACAAAGTTCTTTAGCTGTAGCAACCCATAGTGAAAATCCTGAGACAAAACAACATCATCATCATCATGAGGACCTATTAAATGAATACGAGCGCAATGTAGATTGTTGGGTCAAAGACCATGGTAGTGATAAGACTCCTCTTTCAGACCAGAAGGATCTAAGATGTCTCCTTCCCACAAACCAATAATCAAATGAGGTTGGTAATCTGAGGATGATCCATGTGTTAGTTATTTTTGCTTTGAGGTTTTTCTTGTGGTATGTTTTGTTGGTGTTCGGTATTTTAACAATATGTCATTGTGAGTTTGCATTGCCTACTTTGTTTCGTTATTGTTGTTTGTAGTACTTACTTTACGTAATGAAAAAAACTATTTAATTCAGTTTATGTTAACAACGAAAATAACAAAAAATGACAACTCCCTAAAATGCATTTGCTTGAAATTGATAAGTATGTGTGAATTAATCAAGTCTCTATTATTTACAAAAATCTGACATTGAATTGACAACTCACAATTTAAATTAAAATTTAAATTCTAAAAGTAATAATGGACGTCTGGTGCACTATGTAACAGAGTAAAATGACATTCGAAATTGACAACACTTTGCAATTTACCCAAGTCTCTGAAAAAAATAATAAATGCTTCACCGACAAAATTGACATTGAATTGACAACTCACAATATAAATTTAAAGTCTGAAAACAATAATGAAATAATGGTACACCAGGTTTCAGGGTAAAATCACAGTCGAAATTGACAACACTATGCACTATATCAATTAAAGCAAAATTGGAATAATGACATGTCTCAATCAACATTGGATTTCAGACAAACCTCTATCAAAAAGACAATTCTAATCTTATAAGAATCCAATACACATAAACAAGACAAATATTCAAACAACTATAAATAACACCAAACACCCTCAATACAACCAGAAACTTCCACACAATATACCTTCACAAACAAAATTTAATCTCAATATTATGACATTCTTAGGAGAAACAAGCACTCAAACCATTGCTAACTTAAAATTAGCATTCATTTTTTCAAATGGATCAATCAAACATAACTAAACTGGTGTTTATTTTCAATGTAATACTTCAATACCAATGCGAGTTCCTAAGGAGTGCCCTTTCAAGACATTAAAGAGTAGAATGCATACACTCGTCTACTAACCGATGATCAATTTGTGCATGAAATCTACTACTGACAGTTATGCATAAATGCAGGTCAACAATCTTTTTTTCATTCTCTACAATTGAAAAAGGATGATGATGTTTGCACAATGTTAATGTGCAATGAGCAATACCTGCTTGGCCCTATAGAATTATTATGTACCATTAGTAGAACACCCAATAGTATACTCAACCCACTTTAATCACCATCACTCCTACTCATGATGCAATGTTGTATTACAACGACAAGTGGAAGAAATCACAATAAGACAGTTTCTTGGGTTACTCCTTCACTGGAACAAACCCAATAAGATTTAAAATTCCTTCAAGAAGTATCATCGAAACACTCAAGGATGTCATCAAGCAAGTTGTGCCTCTAGGGATTCCGTCTTATGGAATTCACGAATCACAGGTGGTCAGACAATTTTTCTTTCAACAACCAATCCATACAAAATATCCAAAAAAATTAATCGAATATAAAATAAAAGAGTTGAAAAATGATGAAGATATGTTAAAGGTGTTAGCAAAATCCTACTACTAGAAACATTTTTGTCAAATAGAAATTTTAGTTATTTTTAGCAAACCAGTAATCCAACTAGCCCCAATAACTGACAACATGTTGCGATTTGTTAGAATTATTCAAATGAAAGAAGACATGTCTGCTGCATAACATCTTTCAAATTATGATTAGTTTCATCATTTTCATATTTCAATTGTTATTGTTAATACATTTCATTATTTCTTTTTATTATGTTTGTCTCTCTAATTGTTAGTATTTTTCATTATTTAAGTTTTTTTTATTTTTTTTTCATATAATATAATTGAGATGTGATAACTATATATTTACAGTATTTTAAATCAATGTATTTTTTTTAATCACTTTGCCTTTTTTATTTATTTTAAGACTATTAATTAATTATTATCATTTTATTTAATTATAACATTTTTAAATTTAATAAAATAACATTTTAAAAATATAAAGGTGGGAAGTTTAGTCCTAAAAACAGGACCTTTCAAAGGGAAATGTAGTCAGGAATTAAATTGAGAATTATTTGGAAAGAAGTAGTGTAGATAGATAAAAATTTCCTATTATTCATGTATTTTATTTATGATATATTCTGATATAAATAAATTATTAAACAAAAAATATTATCATTTTATTAAATTAAATAATATAAACAAAAAATATATTTTTAAAAATAATATGTAATAAAATAACATTAAAAAAACCAATACAGAAGTCAGGTTGGTCCAACATGACTTCTTAACTATAAAAAATAAACTAAAGTAGAAAGTCGAATCCTAAAAATACTTCTCAAAAGATAATTTAGTTCCGGCATCAAATTGAGAACTAATATACATTGAAAATTATTTGAAGATAACTAATGTAGACGAAAAAAAAAAAACCCTCTTTATAAGTCTTAACACTTCTTTACTTTTAGCTAAGGTAAAACAAATCATGTTATCTTTATCCGACACACGTAAAATGATGCAGTATACTATTATAGGCATGGGGATAAAAAATAAAGAACTAAGAGCCATGAGTACAGATAAACCTATTTATAAAGATTAAATTACTGATAAAGATTAAGGTTCCTAGTCAATTAATAAATAAAGTTAAAGTTGATTGAAATATATCTTTAGAAAGTGTGTGCCAATTCTCTCACTATTACAACTCTGGCCTACAGGCTACACACATGTAAAATGATGCAGTAGACTACTATACAAGTACGAAGAGGCATGGTACACGATCAACCTTAAATGATGCAGTTTATGCAAGAATTAAGAGGCATTAGTACACAATTGGTCAACCTATTAAAAAGGATTAAGGTATTGATAAAGATTAAGGTTCCTGGTCAATTAATAATTATTAATAATTAAATATTAAATCCAAAATCCAACTCATTGCATAGATACATCAGAAGCCAGTTTGCTTTTCTTGTCAAAACAAGATCAACATCTTTCTGTCTAACTTTTCTTAGAAAGAGTTGTCTGTGATAAGTCATAACACAACTTTACTTTCAGCTCAGGTAACAAATCATGTTAACTCTGGCCTACACAAGTACAAAGATGTTCCCCACTACCAAAAGAATTTGGTGTCCGGATAAAGATTGTCACTATGTCTTTTTTTCCAACTCTTAATTCCTCTTCTCAACTTCAATAATGTTTCTGTGAGATAGAACCTACGTGTTTTTCTTAGGGAGTTGAAGTTCAATTATTCACAAGTAGGACATTTGATTATTTGACAATCATAATTGCCAAATTTCAACATATGCTATAGAAAATATGGAAATGTTTCTCTGCACAGCTAATTCTATTTGACAAGGCTGAGTTGGAAAACTTGTTAATTTAGTTACATATCTTTATCCTAAAGTTATGTTCTGGATTTTGTTTTGAATAATGGTCCACTATGTTTCCACTACCATGAAGGTGCCCTGCTATAGAGTTGACTACCTTGAAAGTAGGCCACATTTAAATCCATCTTCTGATCCTAAATCTTGTTTTAGAGTACAAAGTGAGGCAGAGAGATTGAAAGCACATCTTTATGTGGGTTTTCTTTTGTCATTTGAAGACTGAACTCACGGAAAACTGCAGCTGAAAATCCGCACCTATGCCTTTTCCCCTTTCAGTTAATCAATCTGGACCATGCAACAAAAAGAAAAAAAACCTTTCTCTTTTCTCTTGAATCGTCGTGTATTTGAAAGACTCGAGCTTGATTCCACCTTAGGTATTTCCATTCGCTAGAAATTCATAACTTATGAGCAAAATGAACCCTTCCTATATCCAGGCTTATCAGATTCTTTTTAACTTAAACACAGTATTAGATAACACCCTATAAACTAATCAAAAACACAATTTTAAAATGTTTCATTCTGAATCTGGATACTTGAAAAATATGTTCTATGACATATTTCACACAACACCAAACCTCTAGATCAACTAATACAAAATTATTTATGTTTAATTAGTGATTTCAAGTTTAAGTTTTCAGTATATAATTATATTAAAAATAAAATTTTGTCATTTATAATAGTTTTGATTGACTTGAGTAGAATTGTTTTTGATAGAATTGTAAATAGTATTAGTGGTTAGAAAATTGTTAGCTCTATATTAAGAGCATTACGTAGTCCCATTATATCTTTTTTTAATCAATAAATTACACAATGAGTTTTTCCTGTGAAAGTCTTCTCTTATTTTTTGAGATTTATAAATAAGATGTTACTTGAGTCTCTTCTCATTTTTCTCTTGAAAATAATGACATTTCTCAGCCGTAGAAGAGATTTATAAAAATGATGTTGCATCATCCTGTACCTTCTGTAAAAGTAAACTGCATCAAAGATTTTGTTTTTGTTTTTTCTATTGTCAAGATCTAGAGTAAGAGATATTTTAATAAACCTAATTTCATTTCAATAGAAAATTACAGTGTTTTGTGAGATATAAATGCTTGCTGACCATGATCAACGATTGGAACCTACCTCCCTCAGAGGTTGTAAATCCAAATAGAGATGCTGGCAGTCACACTATCAATGCCCCAAGTAAATACAAACAAGAACTAAATGCATGTACTATAGCACAAAGAGTGTTGAAATGCATAAACAAAAGGAAAAACAATAGAGTACTTCAATAGCTACAAGAAAAAATTGATTCACACAACTGGCAAGTAAACTAAAAACAAAGAGTACGGAGTAGCCAACGATTAATACCAACATTGGGAAATGCATAAAAAAATTTCTATTCTCATCTCATTGAAAGGCATTAAAACCTTCTGTCTCTCCGCACTTAGACCATTCATATTATTGTAATTCAAATCCCAATGCCTATATTTTCCCACCGTTGTGTTGTGTTGCCACTCAAAACCTGGAAAGCTGGCAACCATTTTTGACCAAATCCCTACGCCAAAACCTGAACTCACGAGTGGCCAGACGCAATGGATTCGCTGCTTCACACGGCCACAGGCACGCACAGTGGCACAGTGCTTACTAAAAAAGGACAAATAAAGAGAAAAGTAAAGGGTAAATTTAATCTTTGAAAAGTCTTTTAATATATAAAAAATATGATAATTTTTAATTTTGAGAATAATTTAATATTAATTAAGTTATATTTTTTTAATCAACAGTTTGACATTAAGTTAAGTTATACAATAAGATATAATTGTCATAATTTTTAATTTTTACATATTTAATGATTAAATCAAAATTTTAATTTTGAAAAAATTAAATTATCCTCAATTGACACATTCAAATTAAAATGATCATTTATTTATAAATAAATAAAATCATGATTTAAGTAAAAAAAATAAATCATGTATATACAAAAAAAATACATAAAATATTTAGATCGATAATCATAAATAGAAATTTCAATAAATTTATTACACACAATTAGTTGTAATTGGATGATAATATAACTTTTTACCTTGCAGATACATATATTATTTTCTAAAATTATTTTTATTGATTGGAAGTATAAAAATATTTACAACTGAAAACGTATCATAGTTAAATTAAATTGTTAATTAAATTTGACACGTGTGGATTAAATTATAAGGTCTTAAAAACTTTTTCAACGAGTTTAATTATGGATTATTTTAAAAGTAAAACATGCATCACCAAATGCTATTATAATTTGTTGTTTGGATTCTTAAAATTAGCAGCGGAGATAGATAGTAGAAAATATTATTTTTCATTATTTATTAGAAAGGGAAAAAAAATTCATGTGAAATACACGTGAAAAGTCTTCTCCCACAACAGACAAAAGGGGTTAACTTTTTTTAGAACATAATATAACATTTGGGCAAAATTTAATTTCTCATAACACATCATAATAATAATTTTATATTAAAATATAATATAACATTTTTTTAGAAAACATTTGAGACAAATTTATTTATTTTAAAATAATTTATTTATCTCTTTCATTCATTTAGAAAAGTACATCTTTTTTTTAACCTTTTTATTGTTTGTATCCATCCTAATTCCTAATAAGCATTTTTCTTATTCTAATTCCGTCGTTTCAGTTTCTCTTATTATTTTCTTCTTGTTTTTTCTTCCTATTTCATTCATCACCAAAACAAAGTGTAAAGAAGAGGGAGGAACATGCGTTGTTCCAAATAAAAGGAGCTGATAATGACACACATACGACAAACTCTTACAACACTTTTTTTTATAATTAATTTTTCCCCATTTCCATTACATTAACTATTTTATCTCCTACTTTACACTCTTTTCTTCCTATTACTCTTTTACATCGTATGAATTGCAACAAATTTATGTTAGAGTGTCATTTGTCAGAGGAATTTACATCTCTTAACCATGATGCATGTTGTATTGGTTGGACCATGAGATTCTGCTATAGATCATGTTAAACAAAAAAGAAAGAAGTTAAAAGATCTCATCCACTAGATTGATTGCAGGATAATTTTTGTTACTCTTACAAAAGTAAAAACAGAGCTTCCTCTGTAAGTTCGGATGATCTAAATGCGCCCCACAATACAACATTAGCAACTTAGTACAAAGCTCAACTTACATATAGTTGACTAAACATTTCTAGAAGATGCATTCCTACCTAAGTACTTGTACCAAAAAGAAAATAAGAAAGTAAATAGATAAGTTTTCTCTCAAATTAAAATCAAGTTATGCACTTAAATTTTTTATAGAAACTGTTTTTCTTAATTTCTTGACAAAAAAGTGCATAAATTGATTTTAACACGTAAAACTTCTTATTTTCTTTTCGTACTTAAGGAAAAATTTATCCAAAGAGATTAAACTACGTTACAATATGTGTGAGCCACGTGCAAGCACCTAGAAGTCACGTGACTTACGGTTAAGGTGGAACCCAGTGGAAGAACCAGACCTCCTCACCGAGAAAACTCCATTCCAGATCTCAGTGAAGGCTCTCACTATCACCCCATGGTGGTCCGGTGAATTGAGCTGAAGAAAACAGTTGAGAAGCTCTCTGAGATCTTCCTTGGAGTATATCTCGTTCTCCAGTATCATTTGCAGCATGGAGTGCCTGAAATCCAGGTATGGATCATCAGAGTCCTTCTCTACCGCCACACCTCGCCCGAACGCCCTCGCGGTCTCGGCATAGTCGCTGAACTGCGCCGAGGCCTCGGCGTAGCAGGGCGAGAATGTCGCGGCGGTGGAGGCATTGGTAGTGGTGCTGCTCGTCGCGGTATCATCCCAATGAAGCCCGTGAACTTGGCCCACGGGCTTCTTAGGCCTCCGCTTCGGGTGGAATATGTGCCGGAGGAGTCTGGGCCTTCGGCAGCTGCCGCAGCCCAGGCTCACGGACACAGTGTTGAGAACCAGTTTTTTTCTGGAACTAGACATTGCTGCTGCTAATGTAGTAATAATAATAATGTCTTATGTGTTGTGAGAAAGTTTGTGGGAAGTGGGAATGGAAAGACGGTTTTATGGGGATGGAGCAGTGAGAGTGAGATGAGAGGAAGGGTGGTCACAATTTATTTTTGCATGTCAGGTTAAGAGGGACCCTGCTTGTTAAACTTTATTGGTGGCAGAGTGACCTGGACCGCAGATTTTTATTTTCTTTTGGGATAAATTAATAATGTTGTATTAATTTTTAAATTATATTATTCTTTTCACACAAAATAATATAGTATAATCGTACTTATTTTTTATCTCAGTTTCTAACATGGAGGATGAAACCCATAAACATTTTTGTTAAAAAAATAACTGAAAAAAGATTATCAAATCATAAACAGGTTATATGTATTTTTTCTATTTTGCTCTAAAAAAGGTTATATGTAATTTTTGGTACATGGGAATTTTTTTTTTGAGTACATGAAACAAGTTGTATGTATTGAGCTCAAGTTTATTTTAACTTTTAAATATTCAATATTGGAGTTGACTCATTCGTATCTATTTTTTTACACAACTCATTCGTATATATCCTTATTACATTAAATTCATACTCTTAAAATATTTGACTATATAATAGGAAAAAACAATTATCAAACAATTTTTATTTTTACCGTTTAATAATTCATAATAAGATCCCCATGATTAAAAATTGATAACTTGACAAATTAAAAGAAAATTTCCAAGTATTCAAATATTATTTTCTGAACAAATTTGATATATAGTAACATCATTTTAAATTCATTCTATTTGAATTGATATTTTTTTTGCAATAGTTATTGTGGAAAAACATTTAAAAAATAATTAATCTTGATCAATTTATTTGTAAGAATGTATGTATAATTGAACTGAAAAATGCACCACACTTAAAAGTAAGTCAAATTATAACAGTTCAAATGGATTATATAAAAATAAGATCGACTAATCCTTATTTGACTATTCTAAAGCAACGGATCATGACTATTATGGATAAATACTTTTTTAATGAGATATATTAATTACATTTATTTATGAAAAATCAAGATTGAATGATATAACATGAGGTCTTCCAAAAGTAAATCAAGTATTAGAAATTGACAAAAGAGGGCGTGTGAGTTTTATAAAAATCTTCTAATACTTTATTCAATTTCTACATATAAATTTTTCTTTTTAGAAAAGTATAGAATCTTCTTCCTTAGTCAATGAGTGATTTGTTAATTACTTGTTTTTTAAAGAAATTTGTTAATTACTTTTAAAATCACAACTTTGGTACATTGGATATTATTTTGGTACAAAAATCCACAATCACTGCAAGAATTCTTTCTACTATAATGGGTATGCTACGGTGAGCTACAAGGTCGTTAATCATACATATTTGTGAATTTCGTTGTCGACAAATTACTATATACTTTGCTTTTACTACATGTCAATTCTGAAATATTAATTAATTTTTTTTACTTAAATATATTTTTCATTCATGTAACTTAACACTTTTTTATTTTCATCTTTGTATTTTTTTTTATAATTTTAATCATTATAAATTATGTTTGTTTCATTTTTCAAAGAATAACATTTGATATAAGTTCATTTATAAGGATTAAAATAAAAAAATAACATTTGCAAAGAAAGAAAAAAAGTTAATTTTTAAATTACATATTAAAATAAAATAAATGTTTAACTATTTATGTATCTAGAATTCCACATCTCTTCTTCTACACCTTGTCTGCCTTCAAACGTTTTTTCTTTTCCCTGTTTTATCTCCTCTCTTCCTTCAAGCTCCACCGTTTCACCATCCTTCATCGCCTTTCTCGCACCCTCTCCTACACCCTTCACCACCTTCAATGACGTCAATGGTGGTGGTGGTTTTGGTGCTAGTAATAAAAAATTGGTGATAATGACAATAGTAGTTGTGGAGACAATAATAATAGTAGTGATGGTCATAGTAGTTACTAGGGTAGAGGCGTCAACAATAATAATGTGCACATTTGTGATAGTAATATTGTAGTATTGGTGATGACGATAATGACATTGGTGATAAGACTTTTTTATTTTAGAAATTTACAAAAGATCGATGGTGTTAAATATGTCACATTATTAAATGTATACATTGGAGCTTTATTTTAATATTTGTTTTTATTTTAATGTTTAATTTGATTGGCCTTCAACCTTTTCACATCTTCTGGACTTTCTTCTTAAGGTTAAAGAAGTCAATAGGCTCCTCTTATTTGGCAGTAGGAGGCTTTGGACGTTTAGCTAGCTCGTCCTTTTCTTTTGCTCCTCATACTCAGTCCTTTGCACCTTAGGCTTGTGCTTCATGTCAAAGCCTAAGTTCTTCCTTGAAACATTGGTGGGTCCAAACACATGCTAGACCCCCTTGTGTAACATCCCAACTAATTTTATTTATTTATTTAATTACTTACTTAT
>CM023950.1:9032282-9207404 GCA_013407115.1 Glycine latifolia
TACCTTGGGCCTTTTAGTCTTTGGCCCAATATAAAATATCCGTAACAATGACTAAATTTAACCTATATAAAAAAATAGTTTACTCAAATAGTAATTATACCTAACTTTTTTAAAGAAAGAATGAGAGAATCAAGTGAGCCAATATGCGTGTACGTGAGATTTTTTAGAAAGTGAGGTTTTTTAGAAAGAGAGAATGCGTGAGGCTTGTTGGGGGTGAATGTGAATGTGCACATGAATGATAGAATAAAAGATTGCTTCTGCATTTAAAATGTGCATACGTGTAGTATTTGATAAAAAAATCTTTTAGAATTTTTTTTTGTTACATCAATTGTTACTCATTTGTAATTTATTTTTCATAATTTTTTGAATTGGGTCACAGATATAAAATGAAAAAAAAGTTGGTCTATTAAAAAATATTATACTATATTATTTTTTAACTCTGATTTTTAATTTTATATTTTATTTTATTTATTCGAACAAAATTGAGTGTTCACACGTATTTTTTTTAAATAACTTAAAGCATTTAATTATACATATTTACTACTCTGACCGCATGCGTTCTTTAACCCGCAAAATATATTAAATGCACACATGTCTTTTGAAATAATTCAAAACATTAATTAGATATATTGAATACTCTTATAACATCCATCTATTAACACTATAACGACAAGCCCTTATTATAATAAATATAACAAGCATGATCTTTTTTCTTAAATAACTTTTAGTTCTTTGATATATTTTGTTTTGAGTATTTGAAATCTCAATTTAGTTAAGTGATGACGTCATATAATTCAAATAAATGATATATATTGGAAGAATCATTGAGATAATGTCATATCATTATTTAATTAATGGAAAGAGTTCAACAAAATTTTTAATATATCTGATACTCAAAACAATAAAAAAACATAACCGGGACTCAATAAAAATCAAATATATATTAGAATCTCAAACATATTTAAGCTTTTTTTATCACCATCTTATAGGTGTGATGTACCTACTAGCTATCTTTAGCAAGGTCAATTTTATAAATCATGTTTTTCTATCTATTAAGCTCAAATCCAAAAACTTACTTAAATGATCCAAGTTCAATTCCACCCTAACTAAGAACATGTTAATCAAAGAATGATATGTTTGGGTTAATATAACAATACAATATTAATTTATAATAAAATACATAATTCGGTTAAATTATGGAAGTACAATAAATTTTGGCAATAATTTATTTCTTCTGTCAAGATATACAACAGTGATTAACATGTTGCATTTGATAGGTATTTATAAATAAATGCATTTGAAAATTGAGAATAGTAAATTCCTAATTTCTAATTAGAATAATATTTTAAAATAAGACACAAATATGTGTTGGGGTCTAACAGAAGAGACTAATCCCTTATAATGCAACAAACCAACAGTTCATCCTTATTGGGAAGAGTTGCCTAAGCTTGCTTTGAATAGAATTACCTTCAAATGTAGATACCTATGGAAATGGAAATAAAATGAAAATAAGATGATTCCTAAATAACTTTTTTTGGACTAAACCATTGGTATCCTCCCCTAAAGGCAATGATGTTCTAGTCAGATAAGACTAGTATGGGTGGTAAAGGTCTCCCTTCAAGTATTTAAGGCAACTACATACATAGGACTCAAACCCGAGACCTCTAGTTAAAAGGGAACAATTAATCATACACCAGTTGATCCACGCGCTTGGTGTAATTCCTAAATAACTAAAAAATGACAAAAATATTAAAAACATATCATGAATAACTATTTTAGTTGTCATTTATTTGGTGGAGGAGGACGATTAAGGTCAATATTTGTCTCTGGTGGAGGAGGATGAATATGTGTCTCTGGTGGAGGAGGACGATTGAGGTCGATAGGCCGTGAAGTCATAGGTCATGGATTTCTCTAGTGGAGGAGGATGATTAAGGTCAATACGTGTCTCTAGTGGAGGAGGACGAATATGTGTCTCTGGTGGAAGAGGACGATTGAGGTAGATAGGCGAAGGTCGAGAAGGCGGAGATGGCGGAGACGGAGACCTAACCGACAAAGGTTGGGATGGAGGTCGAGTTGAAAAGTAAAGTAAGCCACAATTATCACATGCCCGAGGTTGATCCATGTCTTTCCATGTTGCAAAGCCCTTAGAACAGTAATCACATAAAGATTTGAACATTACGAATAATCTTTATGTAAGAGGAAAGAAATAAGGGAACAAGGTTTTGGATAAGAAAAGGCAAGGGAAGGAAAAAAAGAGAGATTTATATAGCCATGAGAAAAGTTGTATATTTAAGCATTTGTTCTATGAGTAAAAGAAAAATAAATTTGAAAAATATATAGTTTTCCAAAAATAATATAAAATATTATTTTTTGTTACAAAAGCATGATTGTTTGCAAATTTAAATTGATACAAAATTAAATTATAATAAATGTAAACAAATCAAAATATATAACCGGATTAAATTTAGGAAGCACAATAAAATTTGCCAATATTAATAAATGAATTCCTTTTTAATGGTAACATTTGGAATAAAGATAAGTCAAAATTAATGTGAAAAAATTATTTAATGAAATCAAAATATATACAAAAATTTCTAGTTAAATTATAAAATAGGCTAATTTTCAATAAGAGAAATTAAGAAAAATAAAAAAAATAAAAAAATGTGATATATTTTAAGCAAGTGAAATGTAATATAATTTTCTTGATAACTTTATTTCTTTAGTCTTACTAAAATATGAGCAAATAACGTTGCATGTTAATATTAAAATAGTTATTTCCTTAAATTCATACAAAATTTCATTTAATTAATAAACATTTTTTACATCAATAATAGTGTCTCATATATTCAAGAAACAATGCAACTATATATCTTATGAAAATAATTTCTATAATTTCTTTATACTTATTTCGGGACATGATGCAATAAATATTATGTTAATTACTTTTTTTTATCCATAGGAATCGAAGTCAGTGTCAAGAATTTATAATAACTCACGTACTCTGCTTAACCAACTAAACTAAACCCATAACTTATTAATTACCTTTAAATATAAGGAGATAGTGAAACAATATATACAACAATAAATTGCATCATTTCCTTTATTTTATTGCTAGGTATTAAAATATCATATAACATAATTTTATTAAAATATATATATGTATCCATTCCTTATTAATGTTACCAATATGGTGTGATATGGTTGACAAATAACCTTATGGTCAGGGGTTCGATTCATGCCGAGGGATACCCCAAGCATTATGACTCTTCCTCAACTGGAGTCTCTTTGTTTCTTAATGAAACCTTTGTAACTCTTCAGATGGGGGAAGAGAAACTATTGTGTTGACTCAATATATTAGGGACCAGTCTTCTTATAGTGTGTTAACCTAATAGGGTTCCAATTATCCCTTAATGGGCCAACATCGACATCTGCTCATTTAAGTCTATTTCACCTTATTTTAGTAGTCTAATAGGCTGGCTTAATTTGATCACATAAAATAAAGCCTACTAAAAATAAATAACTAATATAATTATTTTATAGTAGACTAGATTGAGCCTTCATTTTCTCATAATTGAGAATAAATCGCAAATAGTCAACTATCTTAAAGACATAATCAAGTGAATAGACTATTTGGGTCTAAAGAAGTTTTTCGCTTTTGCAAACAATAGACTATATCACAATATAATCAACTATATGTTCTTTAGTAAACCCAGGTGATGCAAAGAACAATATAGTAGACTATTTTTCTATGGCATAATCAACTATTTTGGTTTTAAGGCTATAAAAATGAATTTTTTAAGGATGTTGTGTGTGACACTTTTTCTGTCATAATTTTCACTATGATTTTCTTTGAGAGAGTCTTTGAACCTCTTAGTGTCATCACCACTTTGACTCTTAATTGGAAACATCATTTTACATTGGGTTCAATGGATCTTTTCATATTAACATGAAGAGAAGATGAGACTTCATAAGAAGTGTTTTCAAACTTTCACATATAAGGTGAAATATTTCATTTATCTGCATTTTTTATTTTCATTTTCATTGAGTAGGTTTCTTAATGGTGTGCATGTAGCGAGCTTTCTACATGTAGGTTTTAGTTCTTCATAGGTTTTCAAGAGTTAAGCATTTGTGATGTGCATTTGCTTGTGATTTTGGTTGTAACACAAAAGGTTATAGGGGAAAGATCCTAGTGCGTTGCTATGGATCAACTAGATGCAAATTTCCTAAAAATCGAATCATTATAAATTTTGTGTGCTTCTTTTTCTCTAACCTTTGAACTCTTGTATTGCTTCTTGTATAAGTTTCTTAACTTTCGGGTATTGATAATTGTTGTGTATTATTGGGCAAGTGTTTAATTGTGATTAAGAAATCAAAGGATATTTGCAACACATCTAAAACTCTAGAATCAATTGAATTAAAAGAGGTTATTTATGAAAAGTTTTCATTTGGGTCTAAAATCGATTTGGAATCAATTCACCCCCTCTGGGTTTATGAATCCATGTGCCATTATTTCTAACAATTGATGATTAGAGCTTTATTTGATAGTCATTCAAACAATTTTCGAAAAAGATCCTCATAATGGATGGAAATCATCAAACCTTTGCAAAAGATGTCTCTATAAACCGACCTCCTCTTTTTACTGGAGAAAACTATCCATTTTGGAAAGTACTGAATTCATTGATAGATAAGTATGGGATGTCGTTTTAAATGGTCCTTACATTCCTAAGGTTGTTATTGATGGTAAAGAGGTAGAAAAAGACTTGAATTATTGAACACTGGAATAAAATAGGTATGCTCAATATAATGTTAGAGCTAAAAATAGTTTTTCCTCTACTTTAACCCTTGATGAGTTTTATCATACTTCTTTATGTGCAAATCCAAAAAAATTTGGGAAATCTTGGAAGTAACTCATGAAGGAATTATCAAAGTCAAGAGAGAAAAAAAGAACACTCTCATTCAAGAGTATGGAAAAATTAGAATGTTGTTAGGAGAAAGCATGTTGAATGGGCAGAAGCGTTTTACACATGTAGTGAACCATTTATTGGCTTTTGGCAAGACCTTTGAAAAAGAAGAGCTCAATGTCAAAGTTCTGAAAATTCTCAATAGATTTTGGCAACCTAAAAGTAGAACTATATTGGAATCAAAGGACTTGATAATCATGACAGTAGCTACACTTTTTGGCAAGCTAAGGGAGTATGAGCTAGACTTGGGAGACTAAGAGATGAAGAAGAAGTTGACAGGAAGAAGAAGACATTGGCTTTAAAGACAAGAACTTCGCATCATGAAGCTAGTGATGAAGACTCTTTGAATGATTCGGATAATGAAAATTTGAATTTTCTTGTTAAGAAGTTCTCCAAGTTCATGAAGAAGAAAAGAAAAGAAAAGGGAACTTTTAAAAAATAAGAGCACCAAGAAAAGTGACTCCACTCCCACGACCTACACATGCTTTGAGTGTGGGAAGCAAGGTCCCATAAAGATGATTGTCTAAACTACCTAAACAAACAACAAAGAGGTGATAAGAAGAAGAAGAAGTCATTTAAAAAGAGAAGAGCATACATAGCATTTCCGACATTGATGAAGATGAGACCAAAGAAGTGTAAGTGATTCTTCTTCTGAATTTAACACAAACTATGACAATCTACTTGATGCATTCAAAGATTTACATGAAGAAGCTCAAAGACTCCCCTTTGTGAACAAGACTATAAAAGGCAAAGTTAGATGACATATTGAGAAGTTTAGCATTGTATATACAAAAAGAAGTCTATAATTTGAGAACAGATAAAATGGATTTAGAAAAATCTATTAGGGACTCCATTTGTAAATGTAAATTTGGCAATATTGCTTGTAGCTCAAATTGTGAAAATTGCAAGCATTTTCAATGCAAAATTGAGTAACTTGAAAAGACACTTGCAAAGTTCACAACTGAAAAAACAAGCTTAGATTTTAAGTTCTCAAAAGTGTGTCATGGGTAAGGTTGGACTTGGTTATGATTTAGAGAGAAAATAAAAAGGTTACAAGAATTTCTTTAACTTCTCTTCACCCTCACCTCACATTTTATTTCATGTCACTATTGCATGCATAAAGGTCATAGCTCTTCATAATGTTTCATCAAAAGATATGGAGTTCTAATTGGGAAGTACAAGTGGATTCCCAAGGGAAACAAAAATTCCACCAACCTATAAGGACCCAACATTAATTGGGTACCTCAATCTTCTCTCTAAATTTGTTTTGCCTTCTAAAGACCCATCTAAAAAACAAGACCATAATGCCTCATAACACTTTTTTAAGGAAGATAAGGATAAGGAAAAAGCCCATTTCGAGCCTTAAAATGAGGTACTGATAACTTATGCAAGAGATCAGATTGCTCAAAATATAGAATGAGAAGATCAAAATGTTGACTCTCAGAAAGCTGATGATTAGACTGTAGATAAAGGCATAGAGGCTACAGATATTCAAAACCATGTGGTTCCGGAACCTTCTCAAGATGATTTATGCTAGACATTGCAGATGTCATGGATAAACTATGGACTATTGACTCTAGTTTGGAAAAAGAAAGCATATAAAGCTGGAAAAAAGACCCCTATGGGATTTGTGAAGGATATTGTGTTTAACACAAAAAAACATGAAAAATCTCTTCAACTCTCCAATTTTGACACTTTTGTCAAAGTTGCATTTGGTCTTGGAACAATTCTTCGTGAACCTTTTACCTTTTTTATTCCATTTCCTCAACTCCCTATTGAACTTGTCAACTTAGAACCTCCCAAGGTTTCTAAAAATATTCCCCATGCTTATATCCCTACACCTCCACCTGCATCTGCAAGTCTTCCTAAGTTTGTGGAAAACAGGCTCACTTCTTTGGAGAAGGAAGTTAGGAAGTTTTGTTCTGACCAAAATTTGTCCTTCTCCAACATGGATCACATTCAGAGAACTATTAATTATTTCTTTGGGAATGAATCTCTCAACAGGAAAAACTTGCCTTGGTTCCTGAAGTTCCTCTAGTACAACATGAGCATCCACCACTTCTCAGACCTACAACTATGCCCTCTTCATTTGAAAATTCCTTTCCTACCAAGCGTGATTGATATGCTTTCTATTGCCTCCATTCTATTTTTTGTTGAATGACAGAGGGGGATAAGTTTTAGGAGTTTAGGAGAGATATTTGGTGTAGGAAGACAAGTTTTTAGGATCATAACTATGTTTTGCGGTTTATCTATATTTTCATGTAAACATCTTTCAAAATGATCCTGCTAATAATACAGATCTGGTTGGTTGATTATTTCAAGTTTCTTTTTTTTCCTCATCTGTTTCTGCATAATACTGTGAATTGATTAATATAACTTATATATGCAAGATTTAAGGAGGAGTCTCCCTTTAAAAAATGAAACATAAATGTGCATACTTCCAAGGGAGCTAAGAAATGAAAAACTAAAAAAGGTACTATCACCCTTTGAATTTTCTCTTAAAGGGTTTGTCATCATCAAAAAGGGAGAGATTGTTAAATCTACATTCCTGATTTTAATTTGACAAACCATTAGCAATACAAATTGAAAGGATGATTAAATTAAGTGATGGCTAACATTCTGCTTAAGTGTTTCAGTTTCTATTACTTTGAGAAGTAGATATGAGAAATCAGGTTGATGCTCAGAAAGATTCAGAGAACTGCTAATAGAGTTGAGAAATTAGAAGAACTCTTGAAGCCCATTTAAATGGTGAAATCTACTTCACTCTAATTACTTAGCTTTTGGAAAAATACTAAACAAAAGGCCTTACATAGAAGAATCATCTAAGGTTACGTGAAGAACATCATGGTTCAAAATGAAGCTATTTAGAGTCTACATCAAAATGATGAAGGCCAACACTTTGAATTCCTGAATATCAAAGTAGTTCAAAAATACTCAGAATGCATCTTCTGAACAATATGAGTAGACTAAAGTCTCACAGTTCTTCACTTTACATATGTTGCCATATTCATTGAAGGCACATTAGAAAGGAAGAAATTGTTGCATTTTTATGCAAGACTCTTAAATGATGAAATTGTCCACGAGAGACACTGATGGGAAGCATCAAATTGAAGGATTGAAGAAAATTACTTAGTTTGACCTTGGACAGAACAATACTACACCAACAATTGAATGATTACTAAGCCTTTATGAAGAAATCAACTTCAGAATGCTTAAAGTTGTGAAGAAGTGTTAAAAGTGATTAAGTCACACTACATTAGAATGAATCATCTATCTAAACTTCATCAAAAGAATTCATCAAGCATTGGTTCATTTTAGTAAAACATCAGAAAAAACTATTCTGATGGTTCTTCAGAATGACCATAAGAAAGGTTTTTCATAATGGTTCCTTAGAATGGAACCCCATAATGTTTTAACCATTGTCACACCATTACAGTTGGAAACTGATTATGCTTGTTCCAAAAGTATGATAGCTATGTTGAGACCATTCCAACAATATGTTTGGAAGATTTTTAAAGCACTTTCAAAGGCTATGAAGAACCACGTTGAAGTACTCCATCTTTTCAACATCTTGAACAAAATGTTTGTGTGAGAAATTTGTGTTTTAACTTCAACCCTCTCTGTGAGAGTGACCAATTTCTATATTGAGCTCTATAACTTGTAATAACCTTAGTTAGAAGTGTGAAACCACATGCCTGGGTGGAATCCCTCTTGTGAGGAGAAAAATTTGTTCTTTATGCAAAAAAATCACAGACCCTGTTTTCTGTAAAAACCAAAGGTATCTAGAAAAAGTGAAACCTAGTGGTGTAGCTGGTTTAGTAGAGGCAAGGTTTAAAATCCAATGGGAAACTCTCAAAGTTGTGAAATCCAATGGTTGTTGGTTCAGTTATGAACTGGTTGTATTGGTGGAAATCTCATCTTGAAGGGTGAGAAACGTAGTCCATGGTTAGGGTGAACCAATATATAAATATTTGTGCACTTTTCTTCTTACCTCTTCCATTTTGTTTTTACACAAGACTAAAATCCGGTTTTAATTAAGAACACTAAATTTTTTATTCTACATCTTAATCAACATAAAAATCTGGTTTTAATTAAAAAGTTTTTATTGAATACTCATCTTTGAAACAAGGGCGATTATCTTTAAAGGAACTATTTTTTCCAGAATTGTTGCATGTCCATTCTAAGCAACTTGAATTTTTTTAACTCAAAACAATTTTAGAAGCTATAGTAGGTTCTTCTGAATAATCTCTAGTCAAATACTAACTAAACTTGGGCTGATCTATTTTATATTTCATCTTAATGCAGCAACAATAATCTATGAAACTCAAGTGGGGGTGGAAATAGGTTGTACTGGGCGGGCAAGAGTTAAGTTATAAAACCTATCTACCCAACAAGGCAAATTTTTTTGGTTTAAGGCTTGTTCAATAATCAGTACCCTGCAAGAACCATTAGGATTATGATGAGGCCTAATTGAATTACATGGTGATAATCTCATAATCAACTCTCGCCAGGTGGCTCATCAACCATCATTCATCAAGAGCATCATTAAATTATCTAAAATTAAGCACTAACTATTCTGGCACATTCATAATACAAATTTTCTTCCACAAATATTTTCCTCGTATTAACAGAACTAATGATAATCAAACAACGTAATAGCGCGAAATGACTTAAATGGCCTCGAATCAGTGCGTGCCCAACCGCCAAACCGTAAATCCGTTCCGAGAAATCCCGTCAAACTCAAATAGTTGCGTCTAAAATTAAAGAGAAGCGTTTGTGCCAAGAAATTCCTCTTCATCTTTCTCTTTCCTCCAATTTTACATTATTAAAAAAAAAAAAAGGGAAAAACATTTCACTCATTCACGTCGTTAAATATAACTGCACCACTATTTATATGGCCATGACCCTTTTTTGTTGCCTATGATCTAAGGCTTCTTCCACATTTTGTTTGAGAGAAAGAGAGAATCAGAGGCCATTCTTCCTGAGGATTAACCACATTGCCTTCTAAAGTATAAAATCTCAACTCGTTATTTCCTTAGGAATTGGGTTTGGAGGCACCCCAATTCCAACGCCAAAAGGTTTGAACTTTGGGTGCCTCTGAATATCTCAATCGTGGGATTCACAATCAAAGTTGTAAGTTCATTTGGTCCTTGTTAAACAACGGGTGATGTTAACGTGTCTTAATTTATCTTTCTGTTGTTTCTTTTGGAGAAATTGGCCAAATTGCACCCCCCATAAAATGTTCTTAACATTTTTTATTCACAATTTGATAGTTTGTTTGCTTTGGTTTTCAGAGTTTCCACGGTTTGTGTTGGTGAGGGTTCAAAATGTTGGGGGATTTCATTAATCGAATCCTTATGTAAGTCCCGTTTTTGCTTCATAGATATATGAATTTTTTTTCCTACTTATTTTTTAATCATTGTTATATGTGACATTGTTTATCCAATTTTTTCTCTTGCAGTCTCGTTCTGGGGTATGCATACCCTGGATTCGAATGCTATAAAACAGTGGAGAAAAATAGGATTGATATTGAGGAACTTCGCTTCTGGTGTAAATACTGGTACATGAAATACGTTTCTATCCATCTTTGCGATTAAATTCTCTGAAATGGGATTATTTTTCTCTTAATTTTAAGATGTCGGATAATGAAAATTACAATTAGGATCGAGACTTATAATTATTAATGTAGTACCGGTTCAAGTGGCAATGTTGTTTTCAAAATTACGGAAATTAAAAGCAAATGAATGTGACACTAGTGCAGACCGCAATTTAAAACCTTAATTATGATGGTGAAGAAATTTTAAAAGGGTTCATATTTGCTAGAACTATAACTATGAGGCATACATCAATGTGTAAGACTTAAAGAAAATGAGTCTTCAAATTTTGTCAAAAAGAAACTTATTTTGAAATATCCAAAATGAGACCAACATCCGACTCATCTCACATTTTGGCAAAATGTGAATTCGAATTCTGCTATTGACATGAGAATGTTGTTAGTTGGTTAGTAATTTGAAGTTACAACTTTAAGCCGTCTTCAAACCTTTGAAGCCTGATTTTTATGTCGGTGAATCTCCGGAACCCAAATTCGACTAAACTTTTATACACCAAAAATTATTCAAACCGACACCAATACCTTGTAAATGCAGAAGAAACAGAGGACAGAACCAGCCAACCAGCACCATGATAATGAACTTGTATGATATTCATTATTGAGTGTTCAACATACCAATCCCACCCAGATGATAAACATGTCCTTTTATCGTGAAAATGGGGTTAAGAATACCAGAAAATATTGATTGAAAAGGAAATGAGGAAGTTATCTTGTTGGTTTTGGTCATGCATCCTATTAAAATCCATGTTTAATTGTCATTTAGCATTGCTCAATTTATATAACTTTCGTTTAATACTTCTGATTCACGTCTTTATATGTACATCGTTTATTTGCAGGATCATTGTGGCACTTTTCACTGTACTTGAAAAGTTTACAGATATATTTGTTGGATGGTAAGTAGTGTCAAACGTTTTAACTATTAATTCTCTATATATTGTTGCCTCTTGATTTAGCTTCGAGCAGTAAATTCACTATGAAATTTTATGAAGGATGCCAATGTATGGAGAGATGAAGCTGATGCTTTTTGTCTACTTGTGGTATCCCAAAACTAAAGTATGCCTCTTTTTCTTCTCTATAATACTCATTTTCTTACACTTGAGTTATTTTAATGTTATTTGCAGACCATACTTAATACTGTCCTCGCACCTTTCTTGTTTGAGAATGAATATAATATTTGCATTGTGTAATGTTATGTCGTGCTTTATTGCACATAAAAAATGATACATTATAAAAGTAATGCAACTAAAATAGTGTTTATACTTATCGTGTGAATGTGAGGAACCCAACAACACATACACACCCTTTTAAATATATTAGTTGACTTTTACTGAGTCTCACTAAACAATTTGGATGCACGTTTTGCTCAATAAAACTTTCGTATAATTCACCAAATAGTAAAGATTGTTGTAAATTGTCATTTACTAAGGAAGGTAAAAATCATGCATATGTTTGATTTGCAATCAGATAATAAAATTACAAGTGTTGCATAATGCAGGGCACGGGATATGTTTACGAGACTCTATTGAGGCCTTACGTATCAAAGCATGAAAATGATATTGACAGAACAATACTTGAGTGGAAGGCTAGAGGATGGGATTACGTCATATTTTACTGGCAATATTGTGCCAAATTTGGACAAACTGCATTTGTTCAGGCTCTTCAGCACTTGGCTTCTCAATCTACTAGATTTTCTGCCAACCCCACTACTGAGGTAAACTCTTGATTTTAAATAGGGGAGCACAACCTAGCTAGCTACTACTAGCTCAGTGTCATTAAAAAAGTAAGTTACTGCTAATCAAAGCTAAGAAAGGCTAAATTTCTTTAGGTTTCGCAAAATTACAGCTATATCTAAAAAGTCATAGAAGTTGCACGTGTACCTAATAACATTCAATTATGTGTGAATAATAGAGTGTTAGAGATTTCACACCAACTCATAATATGGTGAAAAAAAGAATATATATCTATCTATCTATATATATATATATATAAATAAATAAATAAATAAAAGATAGCCAATTTTATAAAATTAAGTAGGCTTAAATGCAAATTTTAAAATATAAAATAAATTAGTGTAAATCATTATTATCTTAAATTATCTAATGTTGATTTTATTCTTTCAGATTTTGTTTAATTGATTTTAAATTTATAAACTTCAAAAAAATCAATAATAATTCTATGATTGATGTAACATATACCTAAACACATTAAATCTTTTATAATCTCAAAATAGCTATTGTGAGGATCGGACACTAAAAAAGTTCAAATCATATTTATTATTGATGTAAAGATTTTGTTGATAGATAATTTATAAATACTTATTCTAAAAGCACTCACGGAACTAATAAAAAAAAAAGAGTTTATGCACCACCATCATCCAATTATATATCATCATTTAAATTATTTTAAAAATTCACAAACTTAAAATTCATAACTCTTTATCTCAAAACAAATCAGGTCAATATGCAGCAGCTTATGTGTAGTGTAAGTATACAATACGAATCTATACAAGTATATACATTATTTGCAAATAGTGGCAAAGTATGACAGGAAGTACCACCAATCGCAGAAAAACGACATGCAAGGTCAAAGTGCCCCACTACAAGCGGCTCCAACCCAGGCCCAAGCCTCCTTCATGAAGCAAAGCAGCACCCTAAGCAAGAGCAAGAAGTGGCCTCCAAGCCCCCCCCAACGCCACCACAGAAACCGTCGAGGTTCACCACGTGTCCCAAACCGAATACGTGGACGAGGAAGACGAAGACCCATGCGAACCCGAACCCGTCACCATCATCGACGGCCAAGATCAGAGCGTGAGCGTCAAGGACAGAATCAACCGCGCACGCGCCAGGCTCAGGCGGTTAGACTCACAACAACAACAACAAAGTCCTCGTACTCCTCGAAATTTGCCGCCGCCACGTCGACAACAGGTGTAAGAAACAACAATTGTACATAATCATCATCTCAAACAAACCAATCCCTGTGAGGAAAAAAAAGTAACAGGGGAATTGAAATTGAAGAAGTTAGACTCTGCTTTCTCTTTCAAAAATTGTCATTCATTGATTTGTGTTCACCTTATCCTAGAAATAAAAATAATATTTACATTTGGAATTTGCAACAATTTGATAATCTATTAACAAATGTTAATCCAATTATTAAGAAATAGACTCATCCACAAGGAGAGTTAAATTTGATTCCAGTTGTCGATATTAAACAAGTATTTATTGAATCTTGAGAACTGTTATGATATTCATGGATTCTCGAAATTCAATTCAACTAAATTTTTCTTTATACAAAAACAAATTGGTTGATACTTTGTAAAAAAAAATACATGTTATTGTGCTATTCTTCGATTACATGAAGGAAGCAAGGGATGGCTTGGAGTATTCGGTGTAGGGTTCGGTATAGGAAGCTGAGACATGTGGTGAGAGGGTTGTTATTGTGGGTGGGGGAGGAGAATCTGTTGTAGAGGCGGCGGAAGAAGTGTGGGCCTGATGGCCCGCTGGGGGAAGTGGACATGGGCTGGAGGTAGGCCCACGCGGCCTGCTTCACGAGGCGGTTGCGGATGGACACGTGCTGGTAGTGGCTCGCGGCGGGGGAGTTGCAAGCGGCGGCGGAGAAAGGAAGCACGTCTTTGAGGGAAGTGTAAGAAGGGGTTTTCAAGAAGAGTGGGTCTAAGTTGAGAAAAGGCTTTTGGGGAGTGGTGGTGGAGAAGCACGACTTGGCCATGGGTGATGGGTGCGGAATACTGAACAGAGAGAGAGAATTTTGGTGAAGTGAGTAGTGACAAACACGTTTGCAGAAAATAAGAATCAGTCGATTTCAATTTTAACACATGTAGTTCCAATTTCAACGGGTTGCTTTTGCAATTATTTACTATTCTTATCTTGTATTTATTTCCTTTTCTTTGAATTTCAAATTCTGTGCATTAAAATCCTTACGTCGATTGACAAGGTCTCTATTTTTAATCAAGTTTCTTCCATCTAATTCTAAATTTTATTTAAGAAGTTCAAATACAAGATCACTCATATTAATAATTTATTAATATATTAAAATTCTGTTTTTAATATGTATATGATTAATTTTATGAAAATAAAGGTTATAATATATTATAAAATTATAGGAGAACAAGTCTTAATATAATAATAGTTGTGTGTGAGTGATTTAATGATGATTAGTTTGAATCCAAAATAATCTATTTATATATAGGTAAAACTGTGTAATATATTATAAAATTACAATAAAAGATTATATTATAAAATCATTATTAAAATAAAAATTGAATTTATATTAATAAATATAAAATAATCTTTAAATTAATAAAATAAAAATGTGTAATTTGTAACATATTTTATTATACCTTTTCATTTATTCTTTCTATGTATTGTGTTTCAATTTGACTTTTAAGTTTTAACATTAAATGGAAAGATATAACTGAGTATATGTATTTTTTTTGTCCTCAAGCAATACTTAACCCTCAATGGCCCCAAACCACTTGTGTGAATTGAGTTATTTTAAAATTGTTTTTCAAGCGTAACCCTTAATGTCCAAGAATCATAGAGATTAAGATAGTTAATTCAAAATCTAACCAATATTTTAGGGATAAATAAAGCACACCAATATTTTATTATGGTTTGGACAATCTAACCTACATTCAGTCCTCAAGCACCAATTAAGATTTTTAATGTCTATGAAATACAGAACAATAAGTTAATTTGTTACCACACACATGACAACCTCTCCCATAACACCCTTCTTTGAGTCTTAGACTCAATCCCTCAGAATCACACACCCTAATAAATCTGAAAATATAATAGTGTACACATTTTACACTCAATGCACATATCAACCAAGTTCTAATTCTCGACAGGAAAATAACCTTGCTTAACAAAAAAAAAAAAATCATATTTCTTACATACTAAATATTTTCTTTCTGTTTAATATATATATATATATATATATATATATATATATATATATATATACATTGTTTGCTTTACCTAATACTATTCTTAAATTACTAATTAGCCAAATATAAACAAGAAAAGGATGGAGCAATGGACATTGCAAAGGTTGTAAAATTCAAATGGCTTTATCAGGAGAAACAAAATAAATGTTTTTTCTTTATTTTTCGATTAAAAGATTTCAGTCTTCTATCTTCAATGTCATGATCTAATTTTCATGTTTTTAATTAAGATGATAAATACATTTTTATGTAATTTTTTTTATTATAAAATAATGACAGAATTATATATGAAGATAGCTGGGTACGTGTTTTAATTAATTGGGTAATTACTTTTACTTAATTGGTTACTGTTTTGTTCATGTGTTTATATGATATTCCTTCTTTTCTCTCTACACCAGTTCTCTCTAGCTAAGGCCACCATTTTTCTCTTGTAAACTCTATTTATTACTTATTAGCAAAATTGTTTGAAATTCTAAATATTCAAACAACACGTACAATCCTCTCACTAAATAAAGAAAATACATTTTTAAGATATTACATGTATTCATTTTTTCCATTTAATATTATGTAAAGTATTAAACTTAATAAATTAATCTTATAAAAAAGTATAACATTACTGTTGGTAATATTATTAAAAAATTGTAGAAAAACAATTCTATTGCTCACGTCGTTAAATATAACCGCACCACTATTTATCTTTATGGTCTTGAACCTTTTCTGTTGCCTCTGACCTAAGGCTTCTTCCACATTTTGTTTGAGAGAAAGAGAGAATCAAAGGCCATTCTTCAAGAGGATTAAACCACATTACCTTCTAAAGTATAAAATCTCAACTTGTTAAATTTCCTTAGGAATTGAGTTTGGAGGCACCAAAATTCCAACATCAAAAGGTTTGAACTTTGGGTGCCTCTGAATCTCTCAAAGGTGGGACTCACAATCTAAGTTGTAAGTTCATTTATTTTATCCTTGTAAATCAACAAGTGATGTTAACGAGTCTTAATTTCTCATTCTCTTATCTCATTCGGAGAAATTAACAAATTAAACCTCATAAAATGTTTTAACATTTTTCATTGACTATTTGATGGGTTAATTTGCTTTTGTTTTCAGAGTTTCCACGGTTTGTGTTGGTGGGAGTTGAAAATGATGGGGGATTTCATTAATCGAATCCTTATGTACGTCCCTTTATTTTTTCCTTAATAGACATATGATTTTTTTTCATACTTAATTTTTGAATTATTATTATGTGCGTCCCTTTCTTTATCCACTTTATTTATTTTATTTTATTTCAGACTCATTCTGGGGTATGCATACCCTGCATTCGAATGCTATAAAACTCTGGAGAAAAATAAGGTCGATATTGAGGAACTTCTCTTCTGGTGTAAATATTGGTACAAAAAATACGACTCTCTCCTTCTTTGAAATATATTCCTCATAAACGGGACTATTTTTCTTTTGATTTCAAGATGTTGGATAATTAATTAATGAGAGAGTTACTTATGATCAAGACTTATAACTACTAATGCAGGGATTGGAATGACATCGCTGTTGACATATGTGAATAATAATGCATCGTCGTTTCTTCATATTATGAATGAAAATAGTCCAAGTAATTTTCTTAAAAAAATACAATCTAATCTTGCGACGGATTCAAATATTTGGCATTTAAAAAAAAATTCTATTGAAGTTTTGTTAACTTTCGTTAAAAGAAAATATATTTCTAAAACATATCCTTTTAACACCCTTCAAATATGTAAATATTACACTATTTTTCTTTACTGTGATAAAATATGCACTCCCTACCTATATTTTTTTAGAGTATTATTGTGGGGTACTTTTAAGGATTAGTTGAAGGACGAGATAGTAAAAAAGTTATGTACACCAAAAATGGATAATTTTTTATTGATAGTATAGATATAATAAAATATGTATAATTAAATCAAATATTTTATTCAATTATATATATATATATATAACAATTTATCTCATAATTCATAACTTTTAACTGTCGTTTTAAATTTGAATTATGCTTTAAAAGTTAATTATATATTTAAAAAGAATATTAATTGTTTAAGTGAATGATAACTTTGCAAATAAAAAATATGTTCTCATATATTTTGATTAAAATCTTATAATAAATGTTCTTTAACCATGTTAAATTAAATAGACTAATAATGATAAAAAAAATAGACTAATTAAATAATAATTTTACATAAGAGGAAAGTAAAGTGTATTTTATTTTACATTTTAATGTAAAAAGGAAGAATGGTGTAATACTTGCATTTTTTAAAAGAGGAAAATATAATTTACTTTAATGGTGTTAAGTTAAATGGAATGAATTTTTTTTTTTGTAACCGCCATAATTATGACATTTGATTCTTTGGTTGATCCTCAAGATATTCCCGTAGTCTTCTGTCATTTGTATGGGTTACAAGATTAAGTTTCTATTTAGTCTAATTTCAGCCTAAGAGCGGAGGACAATATAATTATTACATTACAAAATAATGGGAAATTAAAAGCAAATGCATGCGACGCAAACCACAATTTTAAAAGCTTAATTATGATGCAGAAGAAATTTTAAAATGATTGCTATTTAGTATAATTATACTATAACTAAGGCATAAATTGATTAAAGAGTTAAAAAGAATGAGTCTTAAAATTTTACCCAAAAGAATATTATTTTGATTTTGGAAATATCCAAACCAAGGTCAATTCGTTGTAAAGCATAGCAAACAGAGGGCCGAACCATGTGCATGATAATGAATTTTCGGCGTACAAATTACCCCCCTTCAGAAATAAAGTTGTCCTTTTTTGAGTGCAAATGGAGTTAAGAATACTAGAAAAGGTTGATTGAATAGGAAAAGTGAGGAAGTTTATCTTTGTTGATTTTGGCCATACATACTATTAAAATTTAAATTGCATGTTGCATTCTCATTTAGCATTCTCAATTTAAGCTTCGGTTTAATCCCTGAATCACGTCTTTATAAATCATTTATTTCCAGGATAATTATGGCACAATTCACTGTACTGGAAAAGTTTACAGATATATTTATTGGATGGTAAGTGTCCACGTTTTAACCATTTTCTCTATATTGTTGCATCTTGATTTAGCTTATAATTTTACTCTGAAATTTTATGAAGGCTGCCAATGTATGGATTGATGAAGGTGGTGCTCTTTGTCTACTTGTGGTATCCCAAAACTAAAGTAAGCCTCTTTTTCTACTTTTTATCACACAATTTTACACTTGAGTTATTTTAAGGGTTAAATTATAAAAGACCTGTTTGGGTAAGCTTCTCTAGAAACATTTCTAGAAGAAGAAAATAAGAACAAAAAGATGATATGAGCTTTTTCATAAGTAAAAATAAGCTTTCCATTAGCTAATTTGTAGAAGCTCACCAATGTAGCTTCTCTAAAAGATGAGATGACATTTACAAATTAACTAATGAAATACTTATTTTAACTTATGAAAAAGTTCATTTCATTTTTTTCTTCTTATTTTTCTCTTCTAAAAGTGCTTCTAGAGAAGCTAACATCTAAACAGGTCCAAAATCAAATTCTAGGATCAAAAGTCACAATAAATTGTGAATTTATTATTCTTCGTTAGTACACACTATAGGCAATATATGGGGAAAGAGATTAAAAAGATAAAATTTAAAGGACTAAAAAATTAAACTTTAATTTAAAAAATAAATAAATATTCTAATTTAACAGACTAAAAATATATTTAAAATTTTAATGTTATTTGCATGCTCACACCTTTCTTTTTTGAGGGGGAAAGATGATTATGTGTTCATTGGAATGTTTATGCTATGCTTATTATATTTTTTTAAAATGACATAAAGTTACTGCAATTAAAACTGTTTATATAATATTGTGGATGTGAGGAATCCAACCCAACCTTTTAAGGATATTATTAGGCTTCTCTAAATAATTTGGATCTACTTTTTGTTTAATAAAACCTTCGTATAATTCACTATATAATGAAGATTGTAACTTGGCTGATTGGCCTAATGGTTAGACAGCATACACTCATAAGTTGTGTGCATAATTTATTTAGTAAAAAATTTTATTTTTAATTTTTTTCGTATGCAAAAGCTTTTCAGGATAACAGCAGTTACCGTACCATAAGTGGGAATTAATTTTTTACTCTGATCCAATACATTAAGGGATATATACCGGTGACAGGAAAAAAATATGGTTGTGATCAAACAATGTAGCAAAGAATGTTAATTAGATAATACAATTTTCATTTACGCAGATTTTCATTTACTAAGAAAGGTAAAAATCATTTGCAATTAGATAATACAAATACAATTTACAAATGTTGCCTGACGCAGGGGACAGGATATGTTTACGAGACTGTGTTGGGGCCTTACGTATCAAGGCTGATAAGTCATGAACATGACATTGACATGAAATTACTGGAGTTGAAGGCCAAGGGATGGGATTATGTCATATATTACTGGAAATACTGTGCCAAATTTTGGCAAAGTGCATTTGTCAAGGCTCTTCAGCACTTGGCTTCTCAATCTAGTGGACTTTCCACCAACCCCACTACAGAGGTAAACTCTCGATTTAAATAGGAATAACCTAGCTTCTAAACCCTTATTTTACTATCACAACGTCATTAACAAAGTTAGTTACAAGTCGAAGAGAAAAAAAAAGGATTTTTCCAATACCAAAAAGAAAAATTCAAAAGATTTGTGGGTTTCACGAACACGTGGAATTCACAAAACTTTCGAATCTTTCTTTATTTTTTTACTGAAAAATTTTAGTGACTTTGACAAATCAAGGATAAGAAAGACTAAATTTTCTTGAGTTTTAAAAAAATTATATTTACCCCTCTTCAGGTCATGTTTGATAGAGAAGAAAAAATATGATAGATGCAAATAAAAAAGATGAGTAAAAATAAGTGAAAATGAAATGTGTTGGATTAAAGAGAAATAATGAAGAAATGAGAAGAAAGATAAAGAAATAAATGAAAATAAATATAAAAAAATATTACTATAAGTTTCACCATTTTACATTGGCATGCATGGACGGATGTACGTTGCTAAATTGTTCTCAGTAAATTTTTTCACTTAAATATTTTAAATAATTATCGGTATTGCTCCCATAAAAAATAGGTATTATTTTATAAAATATTTTTAAAATTAAATAATATAAAAATAAAAGATAAAATAAAGTATATAAATTTTACCTATTTTATCCTTTAAAATTTATATAAATAAATATTTTGATTTTTTATGATAAGATTGTGTATTTTATAAAAGCTTATAATAGTTAAATAAATTTTCTGGATTCTTCTGTGTTGACATGATACACCTAACTAATTAAATGTCACATCATATTTAAAAAATTAAATTAATGAAAAATAAAATTAAAAAAATAAAAATAAAACAAAAATTCATCAGAAACTAAAATCATATTCAATCATCTAGCTAGCTAATCATAAATCACGGCAATATGCAACTCGTTGTCATAAAAAAGTTAATTTTAATTCATATAAAATCTTAGTTTTAATTACAATAATTTAAAAATAAAATCTTTTAGACTTGATTATCAATTAACAAATATTAAAGTACAGTCTTAGCAAGATAGTTTGCCCCAAATTAATAAATTGGATATAAAAATATCTTTTAAAAAAGATATATAGGTAGTGTGTATATATGTTTCCCAATTCAGGCTAAAATTAAGGATAATGTTTTAACTATAGCAACTAGAAAATGAATTGCATTAAATTCTAATTTTGATGTGTTTTATTATTCTGAGAAGAAAAATAAAAAAATAATAAACGGTATTTAATGTTAAATATTAGTAAAACATAATTATTAAAAAGTTAAATGATTGATAAATTGTCTCTTTTTATATTATTATAATTATAATTAATAAATACAATAAATTAATAGTTTCAATTAACATAAAGTTCTATTCATATAATACAATCACACGGGTTACAACTTTAAGAATCTAATTTCCAATATACAATATTTTACTAAAGATTTTACAAAATTACATTAATTTAAAAGCTTATTTAAGGGGATTGGATTAGAAATTAGAAGATTATTGGACGATATATAGTAATGCATTTTACAGGAATTATGTGACGCATTTTGATTGAACCTTGATTATTGTCTATCATTTATATCCAAATTTTAAAAAAATTAATTACCACCCATGATTTTATTGGTTTTTAAGAAATATTTTGCAGTTTTAATTTTTAAAATCAAAATACTTATTATTCTTATTTTATTGAATTGATTTACGATTGAATTCATTTTTTTAAAATTAATTTTTGTAAATAATTTATTCGGGACAATAGTTTATGTTAAAACCATATTTTATTTAGAATGATAATTTAATTGTTGTTTCATGGACTAAAATTCTAATTAGTCAAAGCAATAAAGGTGAATATGAATATGTGATATGTATGTTATGAGTCTAAAATGATATTAATTTTAATATTTTTGTAGTCAGACTTAATAAGGCATTTGATGAATGATGATATACTTGGATAGCTTTTATCACTGTATTTTTATGCTTGAATTAAAATCATAAAATTAATAATCAATTTTTTTTGGGCAGGGTGATTATTAATAGCCAATTTTAAATTGTGTATTATTAATATTCAATTTTAATAGTCAATCCTCTGGCTATTGATTATTAATCACCCTGTTCATCAAAAACCAAAATCATATTCAATCATCTTACCTAATTATAAATCACGGCAACATGCAACTCCTGTGTTTCATTATTATTATTACTATTATTTGCAATAGAATACAATGTATACATCTGCAAAATATTTTGCTTAAAAAAAATATTTGCTAAATAATGGCAAAGTATGACATGAAAAGTACCATCACATTGCAGAAAACAGGTCAAAGTGTCCCACAAGCGCCTCCAAACCAGACCCAATCCTCCTTCATGAAGCAAACCAGCACCTTAAGCAAAAGCAACAAGTTGCCTTCAAGCACCCCCTCCGAAACCCAAAACTCCAAAACCGTGGAGGTTCACTACGTTTCCCAATCCCAATATATGGATGAAGAAGAGGAAGAGGTGTGGGGACCCAAATCCGTCACAATCAAAGGCCAAGACTAGCCAGCGCGTGGGCGTCAAAGACACACAACAAAACCTTCTTACCCCTAAAACTTGAGAAATTATTAGATGATTCATAATCATCACATTATTTATAATCTCAATTACAAATCATGAATAAAGAGGTTGAGACTATGGATGATGTGGTGAGCCTAAATTATTTAACAATTTCTCCTAAAACTTGCCACGTCGATAACTATAATAACAACAATTATACATACTACTACATAATCACCTCAAAGAATCAAACTCAATCCTTGTTAAAAAATAATGGAGAAATTGAAATTGAAAAAATTAGACTCTACTTTCTCTTTCAAAAATTGTCATTCCCTGATATTTATTATGTATATATACACTTTTATCCTAGTAATAATAATATGTGCATTTGGAATTTGCAATAAGGTGGAATTTTTTTTTTTCAATTGGTTGATGCACTAAGTTTTGGGACAAAAAAAAAGTTATATACACTGTGTTTTTCTTCAATTACGCGAAGGAAGCAAGTGATGTCGTGGAGTATTTGATGTAGGGTTCAAGTGAGACAGAGAACTATTTGATGATATATGTTGGGAAACACCAATACTATTTTCTTCTTTGTAAACTCAAAATAGACATTTAGCGGAAAAGGGAAAAATAAGAATAGATAGTAGAAGAATGACACTTAGAATTTTAATGTGGAAAATCCTTTCAATGTGAAAGGTAAAAAAAACATATCTCCACTATTAAAAGTAGAATTACAACGACTCTCTCAATACAAGAGAATATCTCTCAACCTCACCTAACAAGGATGGTTTACAATTTCTCTCAACTCTCACCAAGTGTGGTGATAGAACTCTCTTTCTCAGTGTCACTCTTGCTTTGCTTCTCTTTGGATGGGATGCTCCAACACTACACAAGCCTCCCTATTTATAGGAGAGGGATGTGACTGTTAAGAACTCAATACTTCACATTCACACTTTATTGATCCTCTTTGATGGCTCATTTATACAAGAAAACAATAACAAACTAACAATAAAAAGCCTAACTTCTAGGATCAGAATATACAATGCTGAAATCAGTTAAGAGCCTATTTTCTATAAAACAAACTCCCTAAAAATAGCACAGTTAGGATTACAACAAAATTTCAAACTCAAATTTTGAATTAGTCTTTTTATTTCAACACTCTCACTCAAGTTGGTGCATGTATATCTATCATGTCCAACTTGTCAAATATGCTTTCATGTGCTTTAACCGAGATTGCCTTGGTTAGACCATCTGCAAGCTGATCTTCAGATTTGATGTAAAGAATGTTAATAATTTTTTGATCCACCTTCTCCTTTATGAAATGTTTGTCAACTTCTACATGCTTGGTTCTATCATGTTGAACTGGATTTTGTGAAATTTCAATGGCAGCTTTATTGTCACAGTAAAGATTTATAGGATAATCATTTCCTAACTTTAAATCTTTAAGAACATTCTTAATCCACAGAAGCTCACAAATACAATATGACATACCTCTAAACTTGGCTTCGGCGCTTGATCTAGCAACTACCTTTTGCTTTTTACTCCTCCATGTGACTAAGTTCTCATCAACAAAAGTTAAATAACCCGAGGTAGACTGCCTTGTAGTATAGTCTCATGCCCAATCAGAGTCAGTATATCCTTCTATGCCTTGTTTTTAATTTTTGAAAACAAAAGACCTCTTCCAGGTGATCCTTTTAAGTATCTCAAAATTCTAAAGACAGCCTTCATGTGTTCTTTACTAGGAGAATGCATAAATCTACTCACCACTCCTACTGCATAACAAATATCTGGTCTTGTATGAGATAAGTAAATAAGTTTTCCTACTAGCCTTTGGTATTTGCTAATATCAGTTCCAATATGATCTGGGTAAATACCAAGCTTGTGATTTACCTCTATTGGAGTGTCAGCTGGTTTGCAACCTAGCATCCCAGTCTCAGATAACAAATCTAGGACATACTTCCTTTGAGATAATGCTATTCCTTGTTCGGATCTCATGACCTCAATACCCAAGAAGTACTTCAGTTGACCCAAATCCTTCATATCAAATTCAGTGGACAAATGCTGTGCAAGAGATTCCATCCCCTCCTCATCATCTCCAGTCAATATCATATCATCTACATAAACTATGAGAATAGTTATCTTACCTTCCATGTGCTTAAAGAATAAGGTATGATCTGCATTGCTCTGAGTAAACCCGTATTTTTTAATTGCTTGTGAGAATCTCCCAAACCAAGCCCTTGGTGACTGCTTCAGGCCATATAGAGCCTTTTTTAATTTGCATACTACATTCTCTTTTTCAACAGAAAGTCTCACTCCAGGTGGCACATCCATATAAACTTCCTCTTCCAATTCTCCATTAAAAAAAGCATTTTTTACATCAAATTGCCTTAATTTCCAGTCTCTGTTTGCTCCCAAGGAAATTAAAATTTGTATTCTGTTTAACTTGGCAACTGGAGCAAATGTCTCTTGATAATCCACTCCATACTTCTGGGTATAACTCTTAGCCACTAACCTTGCCTTGAATCTGTCAATACTCCCATCAGCTTTTAATTTCACATTGAAGACCCACTTGCATCCGATTGTTTTCTTGTCTTGTGGTGGTTGCACTAGTTCCCAGGTATCATTTTGTTTAAGTGCTTCCAGTTCTACTTCCATGGCAGTTTTCCACTTTGGATCATCCAATGCTTCTTGCACATTATTCGGAATACATACACTAGACAATTGATTAATGGTTAGAGCGCATGATTCAGAGAGGTTTTGAGTAG
This sequence comes from Glycine latifolia, assembly GCA_013407115.1. Lineage (NCBI taxonomy): Eukaryota > Viridiplantae > Streptophyta > Magnoliopsida > Fabales > Fabaceae > Glycine > Glycine latifolia. The sequence goes on from CM023950.1 coordinate 9,057,673, forward strand.
ATACATAGTTACTAATTGGGTATTTGGCTTTAGCTTTTGGATCTGGTTCATAGAAAGTTTTTGGTATACCTTTGTTAGTCCGGACAGACCTCCTAACATAAGTGGGAGAATTGTGAGATGTAGGGGTTATGTATAATTCGGTTTCCATATCACTAACCTGTTCAATTTGTGTTTCATGGGGCTGTGGGGATGAGATCCAAGGTATAGGAATTAGACCAGAAGCTTCAGGATGTGGAGAATCACTTGTGGAGCTAGGAGATGGACTAGAGGTAGTACTTGATGAAGGAGAAGGAGCAACAACAGTAGGCTGGTCTTGGAGACGAATTTCTGCTTCTCTAAATTGGTCTAGAACAGGCTCCCCCTGAGAAGAAGAAATGGAGTCTCCCCCTGAATAATATGGTGTAGATTCAAAGAAGGTAACTTCCAGAGAAATATACATTTTATGAGAAATTGGATCAAAACACTTGTATCCTTTTTGTGAGTCAGAGTAGCCTACAAAAACACACTTTTTGGCATTAGGATCAAGTTTAGACCGAAGGGGTTTAGGAACATGAACATAGGATGTGCAACCAAAAATTATGGGTTCAAGATTTATGACATGAGGTAGTGAAAAATGAGATTCAAGCACTTGCTGGGGAGTTTTAAAATCAAGAGCCCGGGAAGGAGTTCGATTCAAAAGATAAGCAGCGGAAACTACAGCCTCCCCCCAGTAGCAGGGGGGGAACATTCATATCAAAGAGAGAAGCTCTAACAATTTCCAAAATTGACGGTTACGCCTTTCAGCCAGACCATTTTGTTGAGGGGTATATGGACATGAAGTTTGGTGTTTAATTCCATGGGAAGATAAAAAATCAGAGAATGAATGATTCATGTATTCGAAACCATTATCATTTTGAAAAATTTGGATGGGAGAGGAATATTGGGTTAATACCATAGCGTGGAATTTTGTAAATGCAGAGAAAACTTCATTTTTATGTTTGAGTAAAGTAATCCAGACCATACGAGTGCATTCATCAATAAAGGATACATAGTAATACGATTTAGAAAAAGAAGGAATTTTGGAGGGTCCCCATACATCAGAATGAATTACTTGAAATGGAACAAAACTTTTATTAAAACTTGGTTGAAATGGAATACGATGGCTCTTGGCCAAAACACAAGTTTTACAACGAAAATCAGCAGCATTTAAATTAACAAAAAATTGGGGAAATAATTTTCTAAGGTAACTAAAGGAGGGATGACCAAGTCTCTTGTGCCAAAGCCAGATAGCAGTAGATGAGGAATCCATACTCGAGACAGAGGATGGACAAACAGAAGTCGAATTATTAAGGTTTGAGGAGTCCAATATATAGAGCTTGCCATGTCTAATTCCATAACCAAGGATCTGTTGACTCTGGTTTCCCTGAAAGAGACAGAAATCAGGATAAAAAATAACCTTGCAATCAAGGTGTGAGGTTAGTTGACTGACATAAATAAGATTAAACTCCAGAGAGGGCACAAGCAAAACAGATGTAAGAGTTAAGAAGGGAGACAAGACAATGGAACCTTGACCAGTGATAGCCGAGGTCCCTCCATTAGCAGTAGAAATCATGGTTTTATCAGTAGGAGATATATGAGTGAAGGCATGGGAAGTACAGACCATGTGATCAGAAGCACCCGTATCAACAATCCAAGTAGTATTTCGAGATAATGTGGAGAAAGCATAGGACTTACCTAAGAGACCTTCGAACACAGCATTTGCAACTGGAGGAGGAACATCAGTAGCCGAGGTGGTAGCCAGAGCCTTGGTGAGAGCTTTCCTTCGAGGTTTATTGGAAAAATCCCACCACTCAGGATAGCCAATGACTTCGTAGCAATGATTTTTTGTATGTCCAGAATCCCCACAATAGGAACAGAGGAGAGAAGAGGATTTGTTGGGCAGTGGTTCCTTACAGTGTTTGGTGGAAGATGGGCCAGAGGAATTGCGAGGGAATTAAGTGAGTAAGGCAGAGGGTTCAGTACCGGTTGGTGTGCGGCCCATGGTGAGACGTTGGTTTTGTTCCCGACGAACACAAGCATAGCATCCTTCCAGATCAAGCTTCAGGTCTTTTCGAAGAATTTCACCACGAACAGAGTCAAACTTGGAGTCTAGACCACTAAGGAAGATATGGACGCGCAGACGGGCCATGGATGAGTGCATGTGGACAACCCCTTGAACCGTGCTTTCTTGAGAGGATAGTCGATAATCAATGTCCTGAAAAATGGAAACCAGTTCATTGTAATACACAGACAAGGGGCGGCCATGTTGTTTCGTGTTGAAGGATCGCTGGTTCAATTCAAATAAACAAGATTCATCGAACCCATCATAGAAAGTGCGAAGAGCAGCATCCCAAATCTCCGATGCTGTTTCCAGGCGGAGAAAAAGTTGCATGAGGGAAGGGTTCATTGATTCGATCAGCCAGCTTTTGACACGCTTATTCTCCGTTACCCAACTATCATAGGCATGATTGTCGATGGCCAGCTTCTTCGTGGCTTCGGTGAGATAGCTGGATTTGTTTCTTGCCCCAATTCGCATGTCCATTAATTGGGACCAAAGGGGATAGTTCGAATCATCCAAAATTACGGTAACAGGGAAGGAAGAGTTGTCTTGGTGAATCACAATATTGGAGGGTGTTTGGGAAGACGAGATGGGGTTGGGGTTGGTATGTGGAGAAGAAGGAGGATATTCAGATTCAACAGCCATTTTTGTTTCAGAGAGAAGAAAAAAAAAAAAGAATTGAAGTATTTGGTGAGTAGGTTACGGGTAAAAAAACATGGAGAATGATTGGAATAAAAACAGGGGAGGAAAAATTAAGAAATGCCCGAGGATCAGAACTCTTTCACATTCACACTTTATTGATCCTCTTTGATGGCTCATTTATACAAGAGAACAATAACAAACTAACAATAAAAAGCCTAACTTCTAGGATCAGAATATACAATACTGAAATCAGTTAAGAGCCTATTTTCTATAAAACAAATTCCCTATAAATAGCACAGTTAGGATTACAACAAAATTTCAAACTCAAATTTTGAATTAGTCTTTTTATTTCAACAGTGACTTCCTTCAAGAATGAGTGGTGGATGTCAATAAATGTGTTACATTCACAAAGCTCCTTGTAACTCTCATCTTCACTTTCCTAAATGGAGTGTGTAAGTCTCAAATTCAAAGAAACCAATTCCAAGCCCTTGGAAAGTGGTCCATAACTTCCTATGCATGTCTTGGAATGTGCTCCTCAATTTTCTATGTATTTGAATTTGCATGTTTACTTGAATGTGAACCAACCTTAATTATGGAGGAATTTCCAACAAATCTCCCCATTTACGACCTAATTGGTGTGCATCACTATACCAGTACCTTGATAGTAGTTTTCAACCTTCTTGGTTGATATTTTCTTATTCATCATATCAAACCAATTAACTTCAGTTTCTTCTCATCCAATACCTCTCGTATCCAATGATAATGGATGTCAATGTGTTTGGAGCGTGAATGGAACATAGGCTTCTTGGCTAAGTGGATGGCACTTTGATTGTCACAATTTACCACATAATCGTCTTGATAATGTCCCAACTCATTTATGAATTTCTTCATCCATAACATTTCTTTGAATGTTTCAACTGCTACAGTATATTCTTTTTCAGTGGTTGATAATGCAATGCACTTTTAAAGTTTTGATTGCTAAGACACAACTCCACCAGCAAAAGTAATCAGATATTCGGATGTAGACTTTCTAGAATCCACATCTCCTGCCATATTTGCGTTTGCATATCCAAGAAGCACTAAATCTCCATTGCCATAGCACAAACACCTTTTGGAAGTTCCTCTGAGGTACCTTAGTATCCATTTCACAATGTTCCAATATTTTTTTCCTGGATTTGATAGGAATCTGCTCACAACTCCTACAACATAGGCGATGTCTGGTCTAATACAGATCATTGAATACATAAGGTTACCCACAACAGACGAATAGAGCCCCTTGCTCATCTCTTATTTTTCTTCTTCATTCTTTGGACATTGCATCTTGCTTAATTTGAAATGTCCAGGAAGGGAACATGCACTAGTTTGGCATTATGTATGTTGAAACTTTCAAGAACCTTCTCAATGTAGTCGTCTTGAGATATCCAAAGCATTCTTCTAGATCGATCTCTAGTGATCTTCATTCCAAGAATCTTCTTTATTGGACCCAAATCTTTCATGACAAAAGATTTGCTCAATGCTTTCTTGTGAGCATCAATCTTCATTTTATTTTTTCCAACAATCAACATATCATCAACATACAACAAGAGTATGATGGCCGAAAAAGAAACCACCAAAAAAGAAGCACAAACACAATGAATAAGATGGAGGACAACGAGAATAACAACAAATCAAAGTAAAATAATAAACAAAAGAACAACGACAGTGACTTGAACAGCTTTCGCCAGCGGCCAAGGTGCCCACACGAGCAGATTTCGCAAAAAGAAAGAAAGAAAGAAAAGAAGGAGAAGAAGAGGAGGAGAGGAAGGGAAACACAAAGGAGAGTGAAGGAATGATGAGTTACCTGGAGATCCCTCTCGCCTCTCTTACGACTTGCCATATGGGACGACATAATTAGTCTGATTCTTCTCTCGGGATCCATGCTTCTTTAGTGTGTAATTAATTGCACAATTCCCCTTCCTTTGTTCTTTTGTACTATTCCTACTTGACCTAGCCCATTAGATCCCTTTGGGGCCTTCCTTTTTTTATTGTTGTTTTCTTTTTTTATTCTTTTTTAATTATTATTTTTTTTCTTTTTTTGGACCCGAACATAATTAGGTTCTAAATATTTTAAAATGAATTGAACACATGACCTTTTATTCATAGGCAAGTTAATAAACCGCTAACACATTTGTTTTGTTTAGTTAAATATATTACATCTTTTTAATTTTATTTGATTTTATTTTGAATAATTTACATTTTTTATTTTTAATTTACCAATTTATAATTAAATTTCATAAATTAGTATGTAAATAATTTACATAATTTGTTTTGTAAATTTATTTTAATATATAAATTATTTTTACTCAAATTATTTATGTAAAATTAAAAAGATATATTAAGTATTTTTAATTTATAAATTTTGATAATTTGAAAAATAAATTAGTAATTCTTGACTAATGATATATAAAAAATAATGTTAATATAATTAACTAAACAAAGCAAGTATTTTATTGCCTTGTCTATGAATAAATTTACATATATAATTAGAGTTAAAATCATAAGTACAGTAAAATCATGTTATAAAAAACATTATAAGTAATTTACATATTAATTTATGAAATTTAATTATAAATTGACAAAATAAAGAATGTAACTATTCAAATTAAAAACATATAAAATGATATAAAATAAAATTAAAATATTTATAAATTAAATAAATTTTAATAATAAATTTTGATAATTTGAAAAATAAATAACTCTCAACTAAGGATATATTGAAAATAATATTAATGTAATTAATTAAGCAAAACAAGTGTCCCGGTGATTTATTGTTTTATTTATGAATTAAAGAGTCATGAGTTCAACTCCTATTAAGAGATAGGGGGACCAAAATTGCTTATTTTGGAAATGTCTTGATTTAAAAATAGGATGACCAAAATTGTAGATTTGAAATTATAAGAGAACCAAAATTATAATTTTAATTTTTTTTAATTCCAGATTCTCTCCATCCAAATGTTGCTTTAAATCTGAATGTATATAATGAATATTAAAGAAAAGGTTAATTAATATTTCAAGGGTACTAATTATGAAATTAAAAGTAAAAATATATAATACTTAGTGTTATTATATATTATTAATTAATTAATAAAATAAAAAATTATAAAATTAGTTTTTAAATAATATCTTATCTAAATATTATTATTAAAAAATTGTGACAATTGCGGTGAGAAGAATCATAATGACAATAACAATGATGAACAATGACGGTTGTTGTTAAGATTGTTTATAGTCAACTCAAAAGAGAAAACTAAATTGAAATAATTCTAAAGAATTGAATTGAACTATTTAATTTTAGGTTTAAATATGTTTTTTCTCCTTGATAAATTAGCAAATTCTATTTTTGGTTCCTAATAATTTATTTTCCTTTAGTCCTTAATAAAATGATTATTTCTTGGTGCCTATCGTTAGGTTAGCTCTATTAAGTGCTGACATATCAAATTAAATTTTTAAATGACGATTTTATGGCCGTTTTTAAAACCTCTAGTAGTCATTCAGAAAATCATATTACAATTTTTTAGTGGTTTAAAAAATGCCAAAATTAATTGAAGTGAACAAGATAGAAACATGAATGATATCTCAAATTCAAGTTCTCCATATTCAAGGTCTCCACATTGAATTAAAACAAAATAAAAACACAACATAAACCCATCTTTTCTCCATATTCATGATCCCACAATCAATTAAAACAAAATAAAACACAGCATAAGCCTTTCTTATCCCAAGATTTAAAATCTCCACAATCAATTAAATAAAAATGAAATATAACATAAACCTTTCTTAAAATCCAGACCCAAAAATCAGCCCAAATGAACCATCTAGCCAAGCTTTAACTCCACATTCAAGATCTTATGGTGGTTGGGTTGAACCGTAAATGGAGAAGCAAAAAAGAGTGAAGAAGGAACAATAAGAACAGTGTCACAAAAGGGGTAATGGAGCCTCACTACTTTGAGGAGTCACGTTTTCGATGTTGTGAACGACCAAGGGTTCCAAGTATGTCTAGTTGTCCACTACCATGCACCTTTTCACTTTAGCACATTTCAAACTATTAGAAGCCCTTTGCAAAGCTTCTACGTCGTCTTCATTGTTCACTCATCAGAAGATCCTGAGTCCATTAATATGTCTTGTGCGTAGATTTGAGAGATCTGAAGTGAGGATAGGTGGTCCAAATCCTATATGGGTCATCAAAGTAGATGGTGCTATGCAGGTGGTGTTGTGCGTGATAAAGAAATGGAGGATATGGGTCTGGTGAATGGTTGAGATAGTGCAATTTTCTAGTAAAATCATCCCAGAAGGGAAGAGAATGGGTATTTGGCGTGAAGGATTTTGTGATGTTATGTAACACCCTTCAACCCCAAGACATATACACTTGTAATGTTTTCTAAACATGTTCATAGCGGAATTTAATTAAAAGGATTATAGACTTTTTTTAAAAAACTTATTTCGCGGTAAGAGTATTACATGCCAAATATTTGTAAACTTAAAGAAAACATATGAATAAATAACGTAATTCCATGTTAAACAAATCTTGGCACTTCAAAGTTCATACAAACCATATTAAATAAAATATTATGAAAAATTACTCATTAATTTAATCCTTATATAAATGAATAAAACATGTGTCACAATGTTACATTGTTTTAGAGTATCCATAACCCTAAAATTAATAGTAATATAAAGTAGAGACCTAAGCCTCTCAGGTAGCATCATCATCATAATCTTATAGAGACTCATTTGCAAGGGTGACATTCAACCAAAATACAAACAAGACAAACAGACAAAAAGTGATATACTTATCAATAAATTTAAACATTAAATAAACCATAAAGATATAAGATATATTTATAAACAATTATGTTCCACAACACAAGCATGCCTCATCCAAATCAAACATTTCATACGCAAAGTCACATATGAAATGTGATGTACTTTAGACTTGTAGACTCATGCATGTGGTACCATTTTGGAAAATACTGCGAATGTAGCTCGAGAGTCAATGTAGTCAACCAATTGTCACACAATGGGCAACTTGCCACTATCACTCTCACTGAGATGACACCTTCGACGGCTCGTTAGGATGTTCTGACCTTGCAAGGATACTCAACACATGTGATCAATAGGAGCTTAAAGGAGATTCCAAATTATTTGCACCCCAATGTCAAAGTCATATGTCAACTCATTCACGACCTCCCCGGTTAGGTTCACAAATGTCTTTCACTTCAAAAAACATGATGCATGATTCATAAACAATATGCACGTGGTTTATTTTCGAATTCCCTTAAAGATTCTTATCCCACAGGAATTAGGTTCTCCTAACATTTTTCACAACACATATGCATATCATGGCATATTACTTTCACATATACCCATGGACATCATGCATTCAATCACAATATCAATATGGGCACATTCACTCATTTATCCAAAAATATCATCACATCACTTCATTCGCCAAATCATAAGTATAAACGTCATGCATCGTACTATCACTCATTATGATATCAATATTACACACTCATTTTTCCTCCTACGTTACTATGACCTTCATAGAGTATAATAATCATGTCCAGAATTTTACTATTTCTATTAAGTTTGTTATTATCTCGTTAAAAAGATAAGGCCGTTATTTATAACTTCTATGTTGAACTCAAAATTTGACCCCATAATTCTGACAGCTTAACCTTTACTCACTAAAATTGAAGTATATGGAGTTATATAAATCTTTTTTTAGTGAAATTAAATCTCTTAGTTAGATATTCAGGGATAATACTCTTATGAAGAACACAAAGTCTAATTCTATCATTTAAGTACTCTTTTTGTTGTTTTAAGTTAAAATTTTCTCTCAAAAAATCAGCACGTGCATCCAACATCAATTATCAAATTCAAATTCAAGAATATCAAAATTGCAAAACATCAAATCATCCAACAATCAAATTCACCCAAATCATAACAAAACAAAGTGCTTTATGGTATTCACAACTCATCCAAGAAAATAAAATTGTTATAATCATAAACCTAAGATCATACAATCTACATGTGGCTCATTACCACTCATACAACAAAAGAAAAAGAGAGAACCCACTCCCCCTGACCTCAAATGAAACAATTCCTCAACAAGAAAAAGGAAGACAATCTCATGACCACTCTCAAGATCGCATTGACCCAATGGCTTCGTCCACCACGATCTTCACGACAACTCTTACTATGGCAAAAACTTGGTTGTGATTTAAAACACAATCTCAAACCATCTAAATTCCCTGAGTTTGAAAATGCAAATGGAAATATAAAAATATTGATTATGAGGAGCTCCACGCCTAACACTAAGTACACTTAATTCTTTGGTGCATATAAGGCTTGGTGGTCTCATCTATATATAAGGGAAAAAAGTGGTTCATAAGGTTATTTTGTCCAATGTGGGACTTAAAGCATTTTTCATGATCAAATGACCTTCTTCAGAACTAATTTTCTCTAAGATAGAAGTTGATTTTGGTTTCTAAGGCGTATGAATAACTTATAGCTTTTTCAACAAGTTTTCCAATTATGCAAACAACACCTTAAACGGACAACTATAACTCAATATATGTCGTAGTCTTTCTAGGGTTGTCATCATAAAACTAACATTAGACTTCGACAACTTTTCAGGCATTTTAACTATAAAAAGTTAATCTAATATTCTTCTAACACAAAAAATAATATAATAAAGACAACGACGACAACAACAACAACAACAATAATATAAACAAAGTACACATGTGTATAGGAACACACTATCATAAAACAAGTACATGCTTAGGAAAAAACCAATAATATACAAATAATAATAACAAATATTTACCAAAAATATAAGAGAAGTGTCCCAATAAGAGTTCTCCTTATGGTATATTCCTAGTATTCGAAACTTGGGATCTTACATGCTAGGGTGAGAAAAGTGAATCAAAATAATGTGTTACGGAGGTGTTGAGGATGAGTTAACAACTTTTAATAATAAAAAATTGAAAATTTAATTAATTTATTAGTTTTTTTTCTTTAATCATATATGTTTTTATTTTTTTTCTTTAATTCATTTTATCGGCTTTTAACACCGTTAGAAATTGAAATTTATTTTTTAAATCAATACTAACAATTTTTAAGATTGTCATAAATCATTTTAAAAGAAATTCAAATGTCACATCAACACTTAATAGATCAAACCTACTGACGAAAATTCAAGGACAAAAAGCCAAGAAATTTTTTATTAGGGATCAAAAGCAAGATTCAGGTATGTTTTAAGGACCAAAAATATATTTAAACATTAATTTAAGTATCAAACTAAACCAAATTATGAGACTTTTGACTATGAAAGATTAATATTTAAATGAACCGGCCTTACTATGCTACGTCAAACTTATTTAATGGGTCCATCGAATAACTGATAAAATATAATATCACGGTCATGGTGTCTTAATGGTTGATTAATACGAACCATAAATATTCAATGAAAAAGTTAGCATCCTCAATCAATGCGAAAATAAATATATAATATAAACCTTATTAAATTATTATAAAAATAAGAGAGTAAATTACATGCTATTCGAGTTACCTTTTATCTTATTTTCTAGTCTTAAATACAACCCCTTTTTAAATACTAAAAACATAATAAAATAATGTTGGTAATTAATTATGAACCAAAAGAAGGGGCAAAATGAAGAATGGGAAATAAATTTTACTCTAAAATAAATATATGCATTGAATGACCCCTTTCTTTTTCATCCTATAAAATGGTCTACGGTCCAGGCCTTTAAACACAAAACACTTGCTTGGTGTTGGAGCTTGTTATGCCATTCTCCTTTGAACCTTTCACCCCACTCCTTTTCTCCTTCAAAACTTGAATTACCTTAAGTCAAACCTTGTTTTGCAAGCCTCTAAAGGTACATAAATGCTTACCTTGCTTCTTCTTCTCTCTTTTTTTTTTTTTTACTTAACTCAAATTTTTTATGTGCTTCTTTTATTTAATGGTTTAAGTGAAAATAGGTAACATACTTTGGAAAAATCATGAATGGCGGAAATGGAACCACTCCAACAATGGTGTCACCACCTTCACCACATAGCTCATGTGCGTCCACTGAGGCCAACAAAGAGGACAACAACAACAACAACAACAACAACAACAATGACGACAACGACAACAACAATAACCTCAACAACAACAATGACGACAACAACAACAACCATCACAACAACAACAACAATAATGATGACGACAACAACCACCACCCTGAAGCTTCTTCCTTCGTGCTAGTAGGGTGCCCTCACTGCCTTATGTATATGATGATCTCTGATGATAACCTCAAGTGCCCAAAATGTAAAAGCACTGATTTGATTCATTTTACCTAAACATAACGAGGGGACAAAGTACTAGGCCACCTTGTTTCTAATTCTGCATTCTGTGTTGCAAGTAAGACATGTTAGCATTTCACCTAGGAATTTTCTTTTTAGGATCTTTCTTTAATATTACTGTTTTTATCTTTTTTAAACCTTTTTTTATGACTAGTGCTACATGTGCTCCACCTTTTACCTTGAATTTCTCTACTTACTAAGGAAATCACAAAAGAGTTGAGTAGCAGTGCTTCAGTTATATAAATGGTTTCCTAAACTAGGTTGGTCATCTTAAATTAATAATATGTTCATCAGTTTATCAATTTTTATTATTTTTTTTGCTTTAATCATATATGTTTTATTTTTTTTTCTTTAATTCATTCTATCAGTTTTAAAATAGTTAGAAATTGTAATTTAGTTTTTTAATCAATACTAACAATTTTAAAACCTGTCATAAATCATTTTGAAAAAAATTCAAATGTCACCTCAACACTTAATAAATCAAACCTAATGACAAAAATTCAAGGACGAAAAGCCAAGAAATTTTTTATTAGGGATCAAAAGCAAAAGTTAGGTGTGTTTTAAGGACCACAAACATATTTAAGCATTAATTTAAGTATCAAATTAAACCAAATTATGAGACTTTTAAATGTGAAATATTAATATTTGAATGAACCTGCCTTACTATGCTACGTCAGATTTATTTAATGGGTCCATCTAATAAATGATAAGATATAATATCACAGTCATGGTGTCTTAATGGTTGATTAATAAAAACCGTAAATACTCAATGAAAAAGTTAGCATCCTCAATCAATATGAAAAATAAATATATGATATAAACCTTATTAAATTATTATAAAAATAAAAGAGTAAATTACGTGGTATTATAATTACCTTTTATCTCATTTTCTATTCTTAAATTCAATCCCTTTTTAAATACTAAAATCACAATAAAAAATGTTGGTACCTAATTATGAACCAAAAGAAGGGGCAAAATGAAGAATGAGAAATAAATTTTACTCAGAAATAAATAAATGCATTGAATCACCCCCAACTTTTTCATCCTATAAAATGGTCTACGGTGCAAGCCCTTCAACACAAATTTGTTGCTTGGTGTTGGAGCTTATTATGCCATTCTCCTTTGAACCTTTCACCCCACTCATTTTCTAATTCAAAACTTGAATTACCTTAAGCCAAAATTTGTTTTTCAAGCCTATAAAGATACATAAATGCTTACCTTGCTTCTTCTTCTTTTTTTTTTTTTTATTTTTACTTAACTCAAATTTTTTCTGTGCTTCCTTTATTTAATGGTTTGAGTAAAATAGGTAACATACTTTGGAAGAACCATGAATGGCGAAAATGGAACCACTCCAACAATGGTGTCACCACCTTCACCACATAGCTCATGTGCGTCCACTAAGCCTAATCAAGAGGACAACAATAACAACAACAACAACAACAAAACAACCTAATTCGAACAAACCTAATTGAAATATCATTCAGACAATATGTGATTAAAATTCGAAATTAGGAAATGAATCCATAACCTAATCTGTTTTCAATCCTAAACACATTCATAATCATTAAAATAGAATAGAGGATTGAATAAGAAAACGTACATTCACACAGAAATTGAAATATCAAACCTGACCTCAAATTCTCCTTGCTTGTACTGGATCCTTGGATTGATTGATTTTTTAGCCTTCCATCATCATCATCAATGGAAGATCCATGAAATTAGTGCAAGCAAATGGAAAAATAGAAATGAAATGAAGAAGAAAACTGGAGAACAATTGAGAGAATAAGAGAGAGAAATTTTAATTCTGGAAACTTCTCAAAGAAACTACAAATTTTGTTTGTGCTAAAATGGAGTGTAAAAAATCTAACTAACTAATTGTACTAATATATAGTGACTGAGTTAGTAGTAAATGATGGGCCATGATTAGGCCCATCTAATCTAACTAATTACACCAATTCGCAGCCCAAAACTCAAGTGCAGAGATTCTGACTTCCAAGCCTAAAATGATCCTCAAACTGACAAAATTGGCCTTGCTTATCTCTGACAAAATTGTAGATAGTTTGCTTATCTTTCCAAGACTACTCATATGTGACATTTGGAGTTCTGTAGAACTCTCTAGGTTCTGCACAAGGAAGTAGGTCAAGTAAGCAAAAAAAATCTGAAAATAAGCAACAATCATCAATTAAGTTCACTTGTTTGCCTAAGACAAAAACTGAGTTAGAGTGAAAAAATAAAAGTCCAAGAGAAGTCATATAAGTTAAGAAGAATAGAAAAATATTAAACTAAAAACACTAAATCACTAGTAAGGTGCCCTCACTGCCTTATGTATCTGATGATCTCTGAGGATAACCTCAAGTTCCCAAAATGTGAAAGCACTAATTTGATTCATTTTACCTAAACATAAGGAGGGGACAAAGTACTAAGCCACCTTGTTTCTAATTCTACATTTTATGTTGCAAGTAAGACATGTTAGCATTTCACCTAGGAATTTTGTTTTTAGGATCTTTCTTTAATATTATCATTTTTTATCTTTTTTATGACTAGTGCTACATGTGCTCCACCTTTTACCTTGATTTTCGCTACTTACTAAGGAAATCACAAAAGAGTTGAGTGTAAATAGCACTACACCAATTATATAAATGGTTTCCTAAACTAAGTTGGTCATCTAAAATTAATGTTATGTCAATCGGTTTATTAGTTTTTATTAGTTTTTTTTGGCTTTAATCATATATGCTTTTATTTTTATTTTCTTTAATTCATTCTATCGGTTTTAAAATCGTTAGAAATTGTAATTTAGTTTTTTAAATCAATATTGACAATTTTAAAAACTGTCATAAATTATTTTTAAAAAAATTCAAATGTCACCTCAACACTTAATAGATCAAACCTAACAATGAAATTGAAGGATGAAAAGCCAACAACAACAACAACAACCCTGAAGCTCCTTCCTTGGTGCTAGTAGGGTGCCTTCAATGCCTTATGTATTTGATGATCTCTGAGGATAACCTCAAATGCCCAAAATGCAAAAGCACTAATATGATTCATTTTACCTAAACATAAGGAGGGGACAAAGTAATAGGCCACCTTATTTCTAATTTTGCATTCTATGTTGCAAGTAAGACATGTTAGCATTTCACCTAGAAATTTTCTTTTAGGATCTTTCTTGAATATTACTTTTTTTTTATCTTTTTTAAACTTTATTTTAAGAGTAGTGCTACATGTGCTCCACCTTTTACCTTGAATTTCTCTACTTACTAAGGAAATTGATAATTGTTATTTATACGTAAATTATGCATTTAAATTACATAACAATTATCTTCTTTTTCCTCTTTTAATTCTTCTTTTGTGATTGAAAATATAAGAATTTAAATTGTCTAAGCTTTTATCCAATAAATGCTAAAATTAGTTGATTTATAGTGTGTTGGTTGAATTTTCTTTATAGGATTACACATTTAAGACTTGGAAGATGGATTGAGGATATGGGCTTAGCGCATCACCAATATAAAAAAAACTCAATTAAGCAAAATTTTGATTATAAAAAGAGGGAAGCAGTCAAAGAAAAGGGAACCAGAAGCCAAATAGAAACCCAAGGTGGGCTTATGCCCTTTTTTCTATTAGTTTTCTTCCATTCTCTTTCATCAATTGTTGTTCTCTTTTGTTTATTATAAGTCTCTCATGCCAATGAGAGGCTAAATCTCTCATTGTTGAAAAAACCAAACACTCTTGATGTAACAATTCTCACTATCTGTTTAATGGTATTTTCATATTATTATTCTTTTCTAAATCTATTGTCATGTTTGTGGTTTGATCATCCATATGCATGTAATGTTATGAGAGTTTATGCATCGGGAAATGTCTATACTCTGAGAACTGGGAAAGAACATCTAGACAATCCATATCTAGGGATAGAATGACATTGTTTAGCCTTAAATATACATCCCTTTTCTTAATGCAAATTATTTGATGTAGCTTGCTAAGGGATCAGGAGTGAATTAGGTAATTTAGGCTGTTTCATATGAGGGATTATGGTTAGAGTAAATTAAAGAATGAAGGTAATATGTAAAATAATATTAAATAGTGAAAAATAATTAACATTGCATCAAAAGTAGTTTTGATAGGTTGAACACCCAACATATCACATAATCTTACACCCTGCCTTTAATCTATTTTTCAATTTATTTTATTTTGAATTTATATTTACATATAGTATCACTTACAAACCCCAAAATTTATTCTGTTAATTACTTACAATTAGACGTATACAAATTTTGAGTATAATCAAAGTCCATGTGGACTCGACACTCGGTCTTACCGTTTTATTTACTACTTTGACAAATTGGTATGCTTGCCAAAGAGTTAACAAAAATCACAAAAGAGATGAGTGTAAATAGCATTGCTCCAGTTATATAAATGGTTTCCTAAACTAGGCTGGTCATCTTAAATTAATATTATGTCAATCAGTTTCCTTGATTAGTATGGATCATGAAAAGTTAATGTAAACTCGATTACAAAATGAGAGTAAATTTCAAAGTAATTTTTTATTAATTACCTATCATTGAATATCTTGTTTGATTCACAAATGAATAAGACCGTTTTTATTTTAACATATTAGTAATATAAAATTATTTTATATTATCAATAAAGAAACTTCTACGGTGAACATATTGACAAATGGTCCACCGTGAAAAGTTCAAAAAGAAATTATTTTATCTTAAATAATATCATCTATTTTTTATTTTAAAAATGATATAACAAATACACCCCCTAGTAATAATAACTGAAATGACTATGGTATCCCTATTAAAAAATTAGATATTTTGGACAATATTTTTCCCTTTTGTTTCCCAATATACCCTCTTCTTCCTTTGCATCTTCTCTCGCCCTCCATCTCCTTCTTGAGTACCTTCACACCACCTATATCTTCCTTTTCATCACTTTCTCTCTATTCTTCCCCAAATCTGCACCCTTCAAGTCATTCCTCTTCTAGATCACACTATCTTTCTTCCTCCCTCGTGCTAGTAGGAAGTCATCACAATGGAAATCAAAGACGTGCATATTAGTGAAAAAAGGCAACAACAACAGCAAAGTCGGGAATCCAGTAAGGAAGTCGAGGAAGTGGGAGGCAATAGTAGGTATGGCAGCGGAACCCAACCCCGTGGGGACCAAACCGAACCCGTCCCGACTTTGACGGGGAAAAACCGTGTTGATCGGGTTTGGGGTTGGGCTCAGGTTTTCCCAAATAACCAATAGCGAGGGCGGGGGCAAGTATAGGAAATATGATACTCGCCCCGCTCTGAACCCGAACCCACCCCACCACTAAAAAACCCTACATTTAGAAATCTAAAACGTTTGTGTTGCACCTTTTCAAACCTCAGTTCTCACTCCTCACTTGTAAATGCTCTCGTGAGTCTCATCCCTCAACGCGACGAAGTCCTCTCCCTTTTGTCATTGTCATTGCAGATTCTGAAGTCGCTGCGTTGTCTTCTTCGCTAATCGTTATGCTGTGGGTGATGCCCATTGTCTTTTTCTCTCGTCGTTAGGATGTGGGTGGTGGTTCCCTCTTAGGGTATAAGCCATTGTCTTCTTTCTCTCAATTCACCTCTCCCTCTTGAGGTATTTCCATTTTTCTTTTGTTTTCTCTCTATTGAGCTTGAAGGGTCATTGTGAAAGGCCATCCCTTTACAAAATTTTCAAATTTTGCAGGGCCATTATGAAAGGCCAACTTGCTTTATTGTAGATGCCTTGTTTATAACAATGTACCAGGAGGTAAAACCCTTCATTAGGCTATTGATAGTGAAAGTCCTTTTGTTTTCATGCCTACAATTTATACTATTCAACATTTATACAATTCAATGACTTTCAAATGTTGATGATATTTATATAATTAATTCTTAAGGTTTAAAAACTGATATATTCAGCTTACTGCTTGATCCTAAGTTTCACTCAACAATTGTTGCAAGACTATCACCACAATTCATGTAGAGGTTTTTCCTTTTTTTCGTATGAAAGAACTTTACTTTCACCATATGCTAGCTAATAATATGATTGACAAGTATGAAAGAGAGAGGGGGGGATGAGAAAAAAAGAACACCTGAAGGGTGAAATTTGTATACTCCAAAACCCTCGTCTCCTTATTTCACCAAACTGGGAAACATTGAAGCTTGTTAGTTGAACTCTTAAATGCAAGGTGCACTGACCTAAGGTGTAGGAGAGTCGGTCTATTTGGCATTTGCTCTTGATTTTTTTGTTTTTGTATTTTCTAGCATAGATAATTAATGATTTGTGTTATGTACTTGAAGGCATTGATGTGAGCATTTTAAAATTTTTCATGACTTGATGTTTTAGTCTTGTCTATTTGTCTATGATGTGTTGTATCCTTGATTCCTTAGTGGTTAGTATGTTCGATTTAGTCTTGTCTATTTGTGCAAAGAGAAAGAAAGACATTGACTCAATGTGTTGCACAAGTATGAAGATTTAAAATCAGTTGGTGATATATAGAACTAATTAAGAATACTCATTCCCTATTTAGATGAAGATAGAAACAATGTTGTTGTAGTAGCCTAATATTGTTAATATGATATGTCTCTTATATTATATACTGATATTGGCTATTTTGAATGTTCAATGATTATATACTTATATTATATACTGATATTACGTTGCTAACATGATTTTTTGTTGATAGTGATAAAACAATTTAAAATTTTTGTGAGTGTAGCTTGTGTCCTTTTTATTCAATTATTATTCTCTAGATAGGATGACATGAAAGTTATAGTGTTTGGTGGCTAGTATCTAACTACAAATAACTATAGATGTTGGTTTAGCATCTTGGAGTAGACAATATTTTTGTTTTCTTTTTCTAATACGAATATCCTTGATTAGTTGTTAGATACTTATTTGACAAGGTATTATTGTTACCTAAGAAAAAAAAGGTTGGATGGGGGGAAATCTCATTCTTAATATATATTATAATAGGCATCTCATATGCCCAATGTTAAGCTATGTGCATACACCCATGAAAGCATTAGATAACTAGTAATCTAGATGGGAGTGTTGATCTCATATAAGATATAATTATATAATCTATAACCTATAATTATATTAAGAATGAGATTATAATAGGCATCTCATTCCCTTTCTCTTTCATCTCATTTCTCTATTGTATTTTCTTGTTGTTTTCTTACTCATCATATCATCATTATATTTTATCACCTTTTTTTTATCTCTTATTTATAATCTATAACCTATAATTATATAAAAATTATGCAACCTTGGCACAGACCAAATGCAAGATTATTATTTTTAATCTTTTCTCTTTTCTTTACCCTATCTTTCTCTCTTTGATTTTTTTAAACTGTGCAACAGCACGAGTTTCACTTTTCTTTACCCTATCTTTCTCTCTTTTGTGTTCATTTATATAGGTGCTGCATTTATATGCTTAATGGAATGAGGCTTTTTTAATTGTCATGATCTGACAAAGCACAATCAATATTGTCTCAAAGCGGGAGAAGACATTACAATTAGTTGGGGCATTTGGCCTCGGTTTGGTATGTTAATTATTCCATTTTAATTGCTGCTTGCTTTTTTTTCCATTTTAAAATTTACTAGAATGAAATTAGTTGGAGTAAAACAAGTTTATACTAATTAGCACAAATCAATATGCTTACATGTTCACTGAGAAATATGATATTTTGGGATCCAAATTGGCGTCCAGTAAAATATTGCTAGTTTTTAGATCCCTATCAGGCTTAAGAGTGTGTAATGGAAGATAAACCAATTGATCAGTGTTTGTTTTTATTCTTTTCAGGAAAGTAATGGAAGATATTAGTTTTTAACTGGAAGAAATTTTTCTTATTCCTTCATCAAATAATTAGACTCCTTCGCATTCACCAAACAATAAGACTTTTTCCCCAATTGATCAGACTCCATTACCTATTCAAGCTTATCCTTCTCGTTCTACTTCACCTATTCATGTTGATCCTACTCCTTCACCTCATGAAGATGAAGTTAATAATGTGGAGGCACAAGGAGGAAAAAGTAGGCTGAAAAGTAAGATTTGGCAACATTTTCAAAAAATTAAAGTAAATGGTGTGGACAAGGCTGAATGCAAATATTGTAAGAAAATTCTTGGTGGAAAATCAAATAATGGAACCAAGCATTTGTGGCAACATAATGAGATTTGTGTTCAGTACAAGATTTTTATGAGAGGGGTGAAGGGCCAAACATTTCTTACACCTGAGGTCGTCTAAGGAAAGCAAGAGTTGGGTGCAGGAACTTATGATGCAGAATGTGCAAGGGGAAAGCTAGCAAAAACAATTATTATGCATGAGTATCCGCTATCAATTGTGGATCACCTTGGCTTTAGGAGATACTTTGTTGCCCTCCAACTTGTGTTTCAGGTTCCTACTAGAAACACAATTAAGAAATAGATAACGAAAACCTATGAGAATGAACGAGCAACATCTTTGAAGTAGTTGGATAGTCTTGATGGAAGAGTGGCCATCACATATGCATGTGGACCTCAACCAATCAGAATAGGGGTATATGGCTATTACAGTTCATTACATTGATGGTTGTTAGAACTTACAAAGTCAGATTTTGAGGTAATAAAATGATTTGAACTTTTTATATTATTAGGCCTTTATTTTATAAAATGATTGAATATGATTATATTATATCTCTTTTTTTTGGCTGTTTTTTATATTATATCTCTCTTTTTATGTTAGGTTCATTTATGTTCATGCTCCATATACAAGTGATAGACTTTGCACTGTATTGATTGACTATCACTTTAGATAATTGTACCACAAATGATGTTGTGATTGATAAAATTAAGGATAAATTGCACTTAGGTAGTTTGTTTAGGGATAGATCTTTACTTCACATGCGTTGTTGTGCACATATCCTTAATTTGATAGTAAAAGATGGGTTGGAAGTGGTGAAAGAAGGTGTAGAAAAGATTCAGGGATAGTGTGGCATATTGGACAACAACACCTAAGAGGAAGGAAAAATTTGAGGAAACAACTAAACAGTTGAGAATCCCTTACGTTAAGAGTTTGGCCTTAGATTGTCCAACAAGGTGGAACCCAATAATTCAACAAATGGCAAAAAATATGATGATCAAATTTGATAAATATCAGGGTGTGATTCATAATGTGATGGGGGTTGCCACTGTTTTAGATCCTAGGTACAAGATGGAGTTCTTGAGTATTATTATGAAAAATTGCATGAACATGACTCTTTTAATCAAGTGAGGTGTATTCAACAATTGTGTTATGACTTAGTTTCTGATTACCAAATGAAAATGAACAAAGACTCTTTTGGTAGTAATGTTGGTGATGTTATTGGTAGTGCAGTTGTTGGTGATTAGACATGGCAGTGGAATCCGACCCCGACTTTGACGGGGAAAAATTGCGTTGACCGGGTTCTGGGGCGGGGTCGGGTTTTCCCCGATAACCAGCAGCGGGGGCGGGGACGGGTATGGGAAATACGATACCCGCCCTGACCCTGACCCCGACCCCACCCTGCCACTAAAAACCCTACAATTAGAAATTAGAATTTAGAAACCTAAAAGGCTAAAATGTTTGTGTCACATTGTTGCGCCTCCTCATACCTCAGTCCTCACTCCTCACTTCAGTCATTGTCACGTTCTCTCACTGTTGCGCCTTCTCTCACTGCCATTGTTATTGCCACATTTGCTTCGAAAACTACCAACGGTTCACCGTCAGAGCCGCCACCACGCGTCACCGACTATGGTGCAGCGCCACCTCTAGCCTACCATGGACAAAGCGGAGAAGAAAACAAACATCAGTGGCATCAATAACAACTCCTTTGCACAGAAGAAAAGAGGAGAGCGCATGGTGGTTATGCAGTCGACGTTCGAGAGCCGGTAAAAGGTGTGGAGGTGAAAACAATAAAAGATTCGTAAAAGGGTGTGGAGGTTCTTCAATACTTTTATCAGCCCTATTATTACATGGTTAAGCTATTTTACAGAGTACAAGGCTGATTTTTTTTTATGCCACATTCTAGGTTTAGTATAATCGGTCAAGGTAATCAATGTTAACTACACATAAGTAAAGCTCCAAATCTTATTGTTTGATGCTAATCAATAGTAATTTTTTCACTTTAATGTTGGGTACTTATGTTTCTTAATTTGATCTATGCAACTTTTATAGCCTTATTCATGATTGTTAATAGGAAATTAGGAATGCTTATTTTTTGTTGCTTCCTTGGTTATAGACTATACACTTAACAGTCATGTATATCATAGCCTTGGAATTTGACACTTGTTAGATTGAGTTATTTCTAATTGTACTCATTAGAATATCTAAAAACCACATGATGAATTGTCTTTAATTTGAATATCGAGTAGTGGAGAAAGAAATCTGAAGCTATATTATGTCTCAAGAATTATTCCTGGACAAAAAACTGTGAGATTTCTACTTTGTTGTTTTATATCATTCTAATGCCTTAGCATTCCTTGTGATTAGCTAAATGTTTGATATGAATGTGGTTTTAATTGTTATTGTGAGACTGTTGGTTTTTTAGAATTTGAATTTGGATCTTTGAATTGGCTGAATTCACAATTTTGCACTGTTAGGTGGTTGAAATTTGAATTGAATTGTGCAGGCATTCTTTTAAAGAGGTTATGATATGATATGACATGCGCTTTCAAACTATTTAATGTGTTGTGATATTTCTTGTGGACTTATGAGAGCAACAAATTTTTATTTGAAATGGAGACATAATGAACTTACTGCTTGAAATGCTTACAATGCATGAATAATAGAATTTGATTTGGAACCATGAATTTGTATATGAAAAGATAAATAAATGGAGATAGATTGAACATGACGTACTTGTATATGATATTAATTATATTGAAGGCTTTTCTATGGCTTATTTTATTAGTTTGAAACTCTTGACTCCTTACTTACTAACAAAATACTTGAAATGTTCTAATGATGCCATTTTGTTGTATTTTATCACCTTTTCTTCTTATCTCTTATTTATAATCTATAACCTATAATTATATAAAAAATTTATGCAACCTTCTATGGCTTATTTTATTAGTTTGCAACTCCTGACTCCTTACTTGTTAACAAAATACTTGAAATATTCTAATGATGCCATTTTGTTGTATTTTATCACTTTTTTTTTTCTTATCTCTTATTTATAATTTGTAACCTATAATTATATAAAAATTGTTGCTGATTGTGCTACTTTAAAGAATGAATTGCTTTCAGATGAAGGCAAAAAAATGTTTTGAATTTCAGTTTTTGTTATTATATAATATAAGTTTTTGTTCTAATTGTTCTTCTTTTTTTATGAAGGTGAAATGATGGGTGCTGGTGTCACTAATTTGGATGAATGATCAAGATTTATTTGTTGAACAATTTAATTTGTTTCTTTTTTATTATGTAATTTGAAGGAATGAAACTTGTTTAAGTTTTCTTTTTCTTTTTTTTTTCTGAATTAGAACTTGAACGACAATTGCTAAATTAGAACTTGAAGGATACCCAACATAGTATATTAGTATCTCTATTTTTTTATAAACATAATCATATGATACTTATTTTTGGGACAATATATATTTAAATGATATTGTATTTTGGGAGAAATTAAATATGCATATTATTAATTCCTTATGCAATACCTAGGTTTTATGATTTTAATTGAATTGATTGATTTGATTTTGTAATTTTTTAAATTATGATCCCATATTTTGAATTTAGCTTTGTTATTATTTTTTTGGTTACATAACTAGTCTTTTAGCCTCATTTTTCAATAACAAAAATTACAATATTTTTTTAGTTTTTTAAATTTTAATCAATAGAGGGGGCGGGATGGGGCAGGGAAACTTGACCCCCAATGGGGACAGGAATGAGCACATAATTTTAACCCCGACAGGGATTGGGGACGAGGTCGGGAAATGATTATAAAGTTGGGGGGTGGAAAATGCAATACCCGCCTCCGTCCCGTCCAGTTGCCATGCCTATTATGATACATTAGCGAGTATGATAGATTTATAATGAAGGGGAAAAGAGTTAGAAGTTCTTATGTTAAATCAGAGTTGGACCACTATTTAGAAGAAGATGTTTTACCTAGAGCTGTTGACTTTGATATTTTGATGTGGAGAAGTTTAATGGTGTCAAGTATCCAACACTTCCAAAAATTGCTAAGGATATATGAGTTATTATGGAATCTACCAAGCTTCAAAATCTGCATTTAGCACCGGTGGTCAAATATTAAGTCCACATCGTAGTCGACTTCAATTGACTACTTTAAAGGCTTTAATGTATACTAGAAGTTGATTGTGGAGTACTGAAAATACTGGCAAAGTTTTATTCATGTAAGTTGTTATATTGATATTTGTGTTTATTTAACAAACTAATACTTGTAATGTATTTTTATAGGTTCTACGAGCTATAAAGTTGTTGTTGATTGTACTACTTCAATGAATGAAATGGTTTCAGATGATGAAGGTAAACAATGTTTTGAATTTCAGTTTTCGTTATTATATAATATAAGTTTTTGTTCTAATTGTTATTCTTCTTTTATGAAGGTGAAATGATGGGTGCTGGTGTCACTAATTTGGAGGAATGATCAAGATTTATTTGCTGGACAATTTAAGTTGTTTCTTTTTGTATTATGTAATTTGTAAGAATGGAACTTGTTTAAGTTTTCTCTTTTTACTGAATCAGAACTTGAATGAAAATTAGAACTTGAAGGATACCTAACATAGTATATTAGTATCTTTGTTTTTTGCTAAACATAATCATATGATATGCTACTTATTTTTGGGACAATATATATTTAAATGATACTGTATTTTGAAAGAAATTAAATATACAGGTCGTTAATTCCTTATACAATACCTAAATTTTATGATTTTAATTGAATTGATTTATTTGGTTTTGTAATTTTTTAAATTACGATCCCATATTTTGAATTTGGCTTTGTTATTGTTTTTTTGGTTACCTAACTAGTCTTTTTGCCGCATTTTTTCAATAACAAAAATTACAATATTTTTTTTAATTTTAATCAATACTAACGGGGGCAGGGTGGGACGGGGAAGCCCAACCCCAACGGGGATGGGGATGAACATGTATTTTAATCTCGACGAGGATCGGCATAAGGGTCGAGAATCGGTTACAAAGTTGGGGGTGGGGGTGGGAAATGCAATATCTACCCCCATCCCACCCCATTGTCATACCTTGGAAATAAACTTGGTGATGCAACTTATTTTATTATTCAAGTATGCAGCATTTTAATAGGCAAATGAAATACATGCTTTGCTGTTACAGAATAAAAACAAACTAGGCTCTAGTAACAAACTCCTAAATAAACTCAACAGCCAAACGAATCTGCTATGTACAGCTACAGTAATCTAACAGTATAATCAAATATTAATATCCTAACAATCTCCTGATATCCTAACAATCTCCAATACTCCCCCTCAAGTTGGAGCATGTAAGGATGAAATGCCTAACTTGGGAAGGAATTCTAAGAACGGACGTTGTCCCAATGCTTTAGTAAATAAGTCTACAAGTTGGGATCTCGAATGGACATGAGCAGTGACAATGTTGTTGGCAACAATATGTTCTCGCACGAAGTGGCAATCTAATTCAATGTGTTTCGTCCGTTCATGAAATACGGGATTGGCAGCTATGTGTAAAGCTGCTTGGTTGTCACAAAATAACTCCATAGGACCTGAATGTGTGACACCGAGGGAGGTAAGAAACGATTTGAGCCAAACTAACTCTGAGGTAGCTGCTGCCATGGATCTGTATTCTGCTTCTGCCGAAGAGCGGGAGACCGTTGCTTGTTTCTTAGTCTTCCAAGAAATTGGTGATGACCCTAGCATAATAAAAAAACCAGTAAGTGATTTGCGAGTGAGAGGACAAGATGCCCAGTCTGAGTCGCAGTAAGCATGACTCTTTAAGTCACAATCGGACTTAAGAAGTAAGCCTTGGCCAGGGTTCCTTTTTATATAGCGAAGTACACGGACTACAGCTTCAAAGTGAGCTTGTTTGGGTTGTTGCATAAACTGCGGTAAAATATGGATGGCATAACTCAAATCAGGTCGAGTGATTGTAAGGTAAATCAGTTTACCTATAAGTCTTCGATACCGTTTAGGATTGTCAAAATCTGGGCCATCATCCAAGGCGAGGCGATGATTCTGTTCGATGAGAGAGTTAGCAGGCTTACTCCCACTCAGACCTGATTCAGAGAGGAGGTCTAAAGTATACTTACGTTGACAAAGGAATATGCCTTGCTTGCTACGAGCAATTTCGATACCCAGGAAACACTTCATCGGGCTTAAGTCTTTGATTTTAAAGCATTGGTTCAGATACTCCTTGATTGCTTTACATGCATTAGAATCATTCCCTACCACTATTATATCATCAACGTACACTAGGAGTGCCAGGAAAACGTCCCCTTTTTGGAGAGTAAAGAGCGTATAATCTGCCCTTGATTGTACAAAACCATAACGTGTCAAGGAAGAGCTTGGTTTGGAGAACCAATTTCGTGGTGATTACCTCAGTCCATACAAGGATTTGGTAAGACAACATACTTTGTTATTGGAGCCATTGCTGAATCCGGGAGGAAACCGCATGTAAACTTCTTCTCTTAGATCTCTGTTCAAGAAGGCATTGTGGATGTCGAGTTGGTGTAGCTCCCAATTCTTGGTAGCTGCTACGGCAAGTAGTGTACGAACACTCACCATTTTGGCCATCGGTGCATATGTCTCATTATAATCCTCCCCAACGATTTGATGATTTCCAGCTATCACCAATCTTGCCTTGTATCGTTCCACTGTACCATCAGAGCGATATTTGATTTTAAAAAACCATTTGCTTGGAAGAACATGTTTGTGTGGAGGCAAATCTGTAATGTACCAAGTATTATTATCCTCCAACGCTTGGATTTCGTTCCTCATAGCATCCACCCAGCGTGTATCTCGCATGGCTTCTCGAAAATTTTGAGGCTCTTGATTGGCATCAATTGCTGCAACAAAGGCTCGATGTTGTTTAGAGAAATTAGCTAAACAGACATAATTGCACATAGGATACTTACTACCTAAGGTGACATTGGTTTGGATGATAGGAAGTGAGTGTGTTTCAGCCATGTGACAAGCATAATCTTGTAAATATGCTGGAAGCTTACGTGCTCTCTGGTGTCTTGTAGGCACAACGTCTTGAGAGGAATATGGCAGTGGAACAGCAACTGTGTTGGAACTTGTGTCTAACAGAGGTAAACTCCCCCATCATCTAAAATGGGTTGTACAATCGTAGCAGTTTCACATGACTGCTCTTCAACGTTTTCTGCAACTACAACTCCTTCAGTGTCATCAGGGAATGATGTAGGCAGTCGAGGGACATTAGGTTCATTCATTTTTGCTCAAAATGGAAATACTTCTTCTTGAAACTTAACATCTCTTGATACAAAACGTTGTCCAGTCTCGATATCTAACAATCTCCAACCCTTTTGTCCTGTTGGATATCCAATTAAAATACACCGTTGAGATCGTGGAGCAAATTTATCATTGGGTTTGGGTCTGAAGTTAGCAAAGCACAAACATCCAAATGTTTTCAAGTAAGTGTATTCTGATGGGACTCCATGCAATATCTCATGTGGTGACTTTCCTTCAAGGACCTTTGTAGGTGTTCTGTTGATCAGATGTACAGCCGTTAGAACGCTTTCTTCCCAGAATTCAGCTATCATACCTGCATGAAATAGTAAAGCACACAAAACATTAAGAATGTGTCTATGTCTCCTTTCCACGCGTCCATTTTGTTCTAGCGTATGCACACACGTCGTTTGCTGCAAAATGCCTTTTTCACTCAAGAGTTGCATCATTTTATTAGACTTAAATTCAGTTCCATTATCAGAACGAATTATTTTTACGTTTTTCCCAAATTGGTTATTCACCATAGCCAGAAATTTACATATTCGATCATGAGTTTCACTTTTCTCGGCCATCATATATACCCACACACTTCTACTAAAGTCATCTACAACAGTTAAGAAATAGTGAGCACCCAAAGAAGAAGGAGACTTGTAGGGTCCCTAAGTATCACAATGAACCAAATGGAAACTTTCTTTACTGCGTGAAGTACTTAAAGGAAACATAGATCGAGTTTGTTTGGCACGTTGGCAAACATCACATGCCGTACGAGATACATTTTTATTCAACGAAATACTAATTTTTGGAATCAAAGACAACATATCATAAGATGCATGGCCTAGCCTGGTATGCCACAACTCCATAGGTTCTTCTGCCCGAACTGCTGAAGCCGAAGCATGCATGGGCTGAAACAAATACACTCCTTCATTGAGTTCACCCAAACCAATCTCCCTCTTCAGTATTTGGTCCTGCAAAAGGCAATTTTTATCAGTAAAGGTTACCATCTTGCTATTATTTCGCAATAGTTGTGAAACAGAAATCAGATTGCATCTCAAGTGGGGAACATATAACACAAGTGGGGAACATATAACACATTGGATAGTTTGAATTGTGCGTTAAACACCATTGTTCCTTATTTTTCTGCATGAGTAACAGATCCGTTTGGTAAAGTGACGGACAGAGACTTAATCTTTTTGATTTCAGTCAACAAATCCGCTATCAATAAGCCATTGAGAGTGAGTAGTCTTACCAAATAATTTATCATTGGATGGTTGTGGCTGATCAACTAGGGCGATGAGCTTGTTCACAATTTCAGGTGTCAATACCGAATTTGTTGTGACCTGTTGAGGCGCATTATTCTGGTAGGATGCAACTGCAGCGGCTTGTTGAAGTGCACCACTTTGATAGGGTGTTGTGGCTTGTTGATAGTTCTCCCAAGTCTGCATGGCATGAGCTTGTCCTTGTATATATCGTCCTCCTTATCGTCCCCTTCCACGTCCCCATCCACCATTTCTGTTTGCTGGAAATCCAATAATGTTCCAGCAACGTGAGGGGTCATGGTTGGTTTTCCCACAATGAGGACACGCTACTCTCTCAGCTTGTTTTCCAGAGAACATGCGTTGCTCTTGACTTTCCATCTTGTCTTTCGATCCAACCTGAGCTACATATCCCACCACATTGTCTCGTTCTACTTGATGACGGGCAATGTTACAATGAGTTTCTTCTTGCGTAACAATTGCATACACTTTATTGACATTTGGCAAAGGTGAGGTGTTCAAAATCTGTGAACGTAAATTGCCAAAGACAGCCTCATCAAGCCCCATGAGAAATTGATAAACACGGTCATGTTCCTTTTCTTCTTCGATCTCTTTTGCGTAAACACACTTGTCCCCACACTCACATGCCTTGCGAGTTTTACTCCTTTCAAGTTCGTCCCACACAGCTCTCAACTTGGTATAGTATTCACCCACACTATTTCCAAGTTGTTTTATATTAGCTAAACTGGTCTTGAGTTGATATTGACGTGGGGAATTTTCCACGGCATATCTCTCCTTCAAATCATCCCACAAATCTTTTACTTCATCAAAACACTTGATGAATGGCTGCAATTTCGCATCAATGGTATTATGGATCCAGCCATTGATCATCGAATTGCACATCTCCCACGCACGCCATTCTTTGCCGTCATCTTTCTGTGGTTTCTTTACGGTTCCAGTAATGAAACCAACTTGTTTTTGGCTTTAAGTGCTTTTTTCATGAGCTTCGCCCAATTCTCATAGTTGGCTTTTCCACACAGCATTACATTTGTAAGCAAAATTCCCGGATTATCCGAACCCGCCAGGTGAAATGGCGATCCAGGATCTGAGGGTTTCATCATGCTGCTGGCCATCTCACATAGGGCAAGCTTTCGCACTATTCCTCACACTGCGGAAGCGTCATTTTTAGGTGCGCTATGATACCAAAATAAACTTGGTAATGCAACTTATTTTATTATTCAAGTATGCAGCCTTTTAATAGGCAAATGAAATACATGCTTTGCTGTTACAGAATAAAAATAAACTAGGCTCTAGTAACAAACTCCTAAATAAACTCAACAGTCAAATGAATCTGCTATGTACAGCTATGGTAATCTAACAGTATAATCAAATATTGATATCCTAACAATCTCCAATACTTGGCAATAGCGGCGATGTTTCGCCTACAATGATCAATTTTTAATTTTATTTCCAAATCACATTTGTTATTTCTTTTTTGATTATTCACAATTTCTGGACTGAACCCAAAACAGAATAACATAAATTGATAAACTTAGCCCAAGAAGAAAAAAAAAATCTTTTTTGCTTTAGATTTTGTGTTTTTGATGTGGTTGTGTACAATGAGTTGCCCTCAGATTTTGAAAGAAACAACGGTGTCATTGGATTGACGTGGAAAGCAAAAGGTGATTTGAACCAAGGGTTGTCCTTTTTTCTTCACTTGATTTTGTCCAACATTTTCCTTTTCTTTTTCTTTGTTTTTTTTTTTTTGAGTTTGAATTGGAGCAAAGGCATTTAACTCACGGTTCTTGTGAATTACGATTTTGGCTTAGTCTGAAGCACACAGTTGATGGGGATGCAAGGAAGAAATTAAAAATTATTAAAAATAACCTCAACCTCATAAGGTGGATGGAGATTAATATTAAATGAGAAAAGAAAATAATATAATAGCAAAAAGGCTAATTGAGAGCATGAAAAGAGACACAATTAAAACTATTTAAAATCATAATATATGACTAAATAAAAAATCATTTTATAGATTAATATGAGATTCATATAGGATAGCAGTCAAAAAAGTATATTAATATAGTATTAAATAAAATTTATAATGAAATATAACTTTTATTCATTCTACGCAAGCAAATCTTATCACTAAATATGATATAAAAAATAAGTTTAACAATAATTAAAAAAATGTGAACGATAATATTAAAGAATACACAAATGCCCACTTTCCAAACCTCCTTTTTAACAAAACTAGTACAGTAGTATCCAGTACCCGTGTGGACACACGGGTAAGTTATAAAATCAAATGTATAATATAATTATATATATTTAATTGTAATGGTTAAATATATAATATAATTGTGATAAAATTTATGTGCAACAAAAATAAAAGAAATAAAGAAGTAAAGTTCAATAACGATTTTTTCTTCTTGTGATAACATACCTGTTTTGAAATTAGGCCTTAAGCAATTGATTCAATTAAGACTTCATTTTTTGTCACACTTGTACAAATCTGTCAATAATTAAACTCAACCAATTGAGGTGAGAACCAACAACATTGAGAAATAGTGATAGTAACTAACAATGGGTGTTTAGTTAGTTCATATAGCTTTTAACTTCTGAAACAAAAAAACTTCAATAATGTGTGTGTGTGTGTGTGTGTGTGTGTATATGTATATATATATATATATATATATATATATATATAGATAGATAGATAGATAGATAGATAGATAGATAGATAAAGTTAAAGGACCCAAATGAGGAGATTCATAACATAAAATGAAAAAAAAAATCATTGCCCTTATCCACAACTACTTACTATTGTTAAAATTAAAAATATCAAGAAACTACATTAGAATCACAAAAGTAAAAATGAAAAGAAAAAAATGGATGAGAATCCACACATACCCACGGCTTCTCATTGTTGAACAAAACCCTTTTGATTTTTCAAATGAAAAAATCAAAAAATCCATTAAACAAAAATGAGGGAAATTAAAAACAAATATGAAATACAAGTAACAATAAGAAATGTGTGAGAAAGATGAAAGATGCACCAAATGTCTATAAATTTAAGATGTACCAACAAACAATTATTATATTACTGGTGGTTTAAAGTCTCTCCAGAAGGAAAGATGAAAATAATATTTAAATTTTATACTACTGTAATTTGTCAGTATGATACCTTGCATACACAAGTAATACCACTGCCTACATATTAAAGAGAGAACGTGTGTGAGAGATGAAAGAAAGGATATAATAGGTATTAAATATTTAAAAGGAAAAATTGGACTTGAAGATTTAAAAGGAAAAAATTGGAGTATACTTATAAAAAGAGGGGTGCATTTAGCAAGTTCTAATTGCTAAATATATAATACAATTATATATATTTAGTTGTAATTTTGTAGAATTTACTAAATAAAAATCAAAACTAATAAATGTTGTATTGTTCTTTAAAAAGAAGAGAATGAATGTTTAAAAGATATTTAATATTAACTAAAAGTATTTTAATTTATGATATTTTTAATAAAATAATTTAAATTAATTAGCTTTGATTATCATATAACAAAGAATCAAACTATTATTTTATAATATATATTAACTGAATGTTATTATCTTTATAAACATAAATTATTTAATATTAAAAATGTTAACTTAAAGTATTTTAATTTATGATATTATTAATAAATAATTTAAATTAATTAACTTCGATTATCATATAACAAAGAATCAAACTATTATTTTATAATATATATTAACTAAATGTTATTATTTTGAAAAATATAAATTATTTAATATTAAAAATGTTAAAGAATAAAATAAAATGTAGAATAGAAAAAATTACCAAAAGGAATA
The DNA here is from genome assembly GCA_013407115.1 of Glycine latifolia. NCBI lineage: Eukaryota > Viridiplantae > Streptophyta > Magnoliopsida > Fabales > Fabaceae > Glycine > Glycine latifolia. The sequence continues at coordinate 9,089,330 of CM023950.1, forward strand.
AAATGTAGAATAGAAAAAAAAAATACCAAAAGGAGTAATATAACATACATTATTATCAATATTTTTTACATTTCCTAATGATGCGTAGAGTTGAAGTCATATCTCACAAGGAAGATATTTGAACATACATAATTCTTAAAAATGTAACTAAGACAACATATAATCTAGAGTGGAAAAATATTTAAAAAACTGCAAGACGTAGCATACTTTATTATTAACAAAATGGATGTACATCAAAAATAAGAGAAAGAAAGAAGTGAAGTTCAATAATAATTTTTTTTCTTGTGATAATATACCTCTATTGAAAGTCTTAAACAATTGATTCACTTAAGGCTCCATCTCCTGTCACGTTTGTGTAAACTTGCTAATAATTAGACTAAGCTAATTGAGGTAAGAACCAATAACATTGAGGAATATGAAGGACCCAAAGGAGGAAATTATGGAAATGATAGCATAAAATGAAAGGAAATCACTCTGTCAAGTAAATAAGAAAGGAATTACTATATCACCAATGGTTTAGAGTATTTTCGTAAGGAAAGATGAAAATAATATTAGAATTTTTTATTTTTGTAACTAACTATTACAATACCTTATATACACAATTAATACCGTTGGAGTCTCTTCGAAAGGAAAGATGAAAATAATATTATAATTTTATATTTTTGTAACTAACTAGTATGATACCCTACATACACATGTAATATTGTTATCTACGCGTTAAAGAGATAATGTGTGTGAGAGATGAAAGAAATGATATAATAAGTATTTAAGATTTAAAAGAAAAAATTAAAAATTTAAGATTTAAAAAAAAAGATTAGATTACACTTGGGGATGTATTTAGAAAGTTTATATTTGAAAAGGCTTCAAGTTTTAATGAGGGAGTAACCGTGACAAAAGAAAACCTTTTTTATTATATAGATAGATAGATGAGCCGACGGGTCCAATTCAGCCTCCAAATTGTACCTTTTGTTGGGACAACAACGTCTTTCCCGGAAGGATCACATCGACATTTTATTCATTTTATTATTTTAACATATCAACTTACATATATCAACTTACATAAAGGCGCCAACATCATACCACTACTCAATCAGTCACCGTTCAATTTAAAATAATATATACAACGGCTGCAAATTAACTCTCCCTTACATTAATCACATTCCACAAACTTCAGCGTACTCTTTAAATGCTTCTCACGGGTGAACCATTTATTTGTTGGTTAACCCTTGAATTTGCCTATCAATAAATAGAATTTTATTAAATTTTATATATCTTTTATGAAATTATTTTAAATTTTCGTATAGTTAGAATTTGATTAACTTTTATCTCTTTTTTTTTATCTATATTCAACCCCTAGTTTTTTTTAGGAATAATTCAACCCTTAATTAAATATCAGGGTCGGCCCTGGGGCCTTGGTGGGAGGAGTGATGGCTTAGGACCCACGATTAAGGAACCCAAATTTTTAAAAAACATATAGGCATGTAGTAAAAAATCTATATTTTTTCATAAAAAGTATTAAAATTAGTATTTTATATTATATCTCTTTATTAATATTAAAATAGGCATATGATTAAAAAGTATCATTCTTTTGGTAGTTATTTTTTTTCTTCTTCTAATGGTTATATTCATAAACTAATGTTATATGCAGCCAAAAAAACTAATGTTAAATAAATTTCTATTTTTTTAGGGGAATAAATTTCTAGTCAACTGTGACATATCAACAAGTAATAGATCTTTAATAATAGACATGTTCAACATAAACTAAAATTTAAATTATAAAGGAATTAAAATTAAAAGTTAATAATATATATGTAATTAATCTAAAATCTTGTAGATAGTAGATGATAGGGACAAAGCTAAGCATTATTTTAGATGCCAAATATAACAATTTAATTGTAATTTTAAAATTAATATATTATATTTAACCAACTACTGAAATAATCATAATATTTGCCAAATACCATAAAAACCAAATTTATATAAATTATACAAAGGATACAAGACTATAAAATTGCAATTGGAGAAAAGAGATTTAGTTTTTAAAATTCATGAAAGCAATTATAATGATAAAAAAAATATTTATTTCATTTGGATATCATCTTTGAATTTTAAGATCATAATTGACACTAAATTTTTATTAAAAAAAATTAACCTGAGACTAATTAGAATAATATATTCTTTGTTTCAAACAATTAAATAATACTTTTTATTAAAAAATAGGAAAAAACATAAAGGCCTTAAAAATTACTGAAAATGATGGCTGTATATCTTTTAGGAGGTGTATTATCTTAGTGATAAGAGAAGAATGAAGAGTAAGTAAATGTAAAATCTAATACGAAAAGTGATGAGAAGGGAAGATAAATAGAGAAAGATAAAGAAAATGGAGATGAAGTTATGAAAAATAAAATTGTAGAAAATTATTTATATATATATATATATATATATATATATATTATGTATAATTGCTTTTTACAAGGGTCTTCTCATATTTATGAATTTTTCTCACCTAACATTTTAAATAAAACTCATCCTATACCAAAAATCCTTACATAAAAAATGAATTTCTCCTAACATATTTACAAGTTTAATAGGTTCATACTCCTTCAATCATCAATCATATTAATTGTATAAAAATTATATACCGCAATGTGTCAGTAATGTGAATACTTGTAGTCATTCCCCATAATAACAATCCCACCGATAAAGCATGTCCAACAATTGTTTCAAATTTCATATATATATATTCACACTCATTTATATGTATAAGCATGTAATTAAGATGTCCCAAATTCAAATAATTGGGAAGATCTTCATATCTCATGTTCGAGGGCATGTTGTTGTCCATTGGTCAAAAGAGTAAAAAAATTGTGAATGTCTATCGCTTTCAACAAAGAGACAAAGGATTATGTATGATGAGAAAAGAAAAGCATGTCAATTGGTAGGAAAAAAAAGAAAGTCTTAAGAAATCTCAAGGATTTGAGTGAAATTATTTTATGTATATTTTTCCATAAAAAGTCTCATGAAATCCATTAATATTCATTCTTAAAAAAATTCATCGGAATTTATATACTTATGAATATTATAAACTTTTTTAAGTTGTAAAAAATATTAATTGAATACTAACAAATTTTATTGAATTCCTTAAAAAATCTTAATAGTTTTGATTGAATACCATAAGACTTATTTCTATTATTTTAAAATCTTGATAGAATACCTTAAGATTTTTTTACAAAAACAAAAAAAAACTTTTAAAATCATTTGAAATCCTAATTAAATACACCCCTATGTTGACTCTCTATTCTAGAGATTTTTTTCTTAACTAGCATGGCTTATCCTTTTTTCTTAAGGGGGTGTTTGTTCCACTGGTAGATTTTAAGTGAATACAAAAGGGGATAAAATAATCTAGTATTTGGTACGAAGAAATAAATTAGTTAATCTCAAATATATTTTCTACACATGGAAGTAATAATACCACTTTCAACCAATATTTAATACGAGGGAGAAGGTAGGAAATATTTATTCTCATGGGACAAAAAGTCCCTTTGTGAATAAAAATATAAATATATCTTCTTTTTACTCACTATCATACTTTTCTCTTAATAATCCTTTTATTTACGTTCTTTACTTTTGTTATTCTCAAAATTTCCATTCTGTGCCAATTTTTATTTAATATCAATTTCATGAATTTTACTCACAATAATTTTTTATTTTTCCTCCAATTGTTCTTTGTTTATGTCTAACGTAATGCAGATAGGAATATCTATAATTTGGGTCATATTCTAATAAATAGTAAAGAAATAGTGAGAGAAATTTTGTCATGAATACAAGAGATATATTGTTCCAGTTTCAAATCAATAGAAATCATATTTTAAAATTAAAATTAAAAAAAAAATTTCAACGATAAAAAATACCAGATAATGAAAATCTAATATACCTCATTAGGCATAACTAGGAGTAGCATGAACATATGTATGTGGAAAGAGATTAAAAAATATTTTTAAAATTCAGGAACTTAAAAAAACAAAATTTTATTTGAGTAACTAAAAAAATAAGACTCTCGGGAATAAAACAATTATTAAGCATATTTTTTACTATCTTCTCAACATGGCTGCAATTATTTTTATAAAAATCACGGGTATCATCCGCATAAGGTAATCTAACCCAGTGACTCGGGCTTTGAAAGTCTATTCAGAGACAATTTAGGAGATTGGCTCGGTGGTTTTTCTGTATCGTGTGGCTATTCGACAAGCATCAAGGCTGAACTTCTTGCAATTTATCATGCTCTCGATGAAGTCTATTTGACAGTTTCAGATCTCTGATTTGCGAATCAGGTTCTCAAACAACACTTCACTTGAACTTCTTGCAACTTATTTTCATATGTATTCTCCTGTGATCAATATGATTAGAGATCCTGCAGACCTTGAGAGAAGGCAATGCCTACACGGATTGGCTCGCCAAGTATGTTTCTACGCATGAAGACAATTTCTTGATCTTAATTCACTGCCCATATCAGTTAGCTCTTCATGTTTTAGCTGACAGAATGAGAGTTTTTCATATTAGGATTTAATTTGGCCTTTGGTTTCTTTTTGTATTTCTCATGTAAAAAAAAATTAGTTCGAGTCACATAAAATTATTGTAAATAACTCTAAATTAATTTATTCACGCACTCGGTGGTTACAGTTACCTTTTCTTGGACGACCTCTCTAGTTAGTCATATATACGTAACCAATTAACAAAATGTCCTTTGCTCGATAAAATGAAACATAGGTTACAAAGGTATCCATACACTAGCAACCCTCGTTTTTAAATTGAATCAAGATTAGGTAGCCTATGATTCGTCGGGTGGAATCCTAGGAACAACATGGCCTTGACCATAAATGAAAAGTATGTAGTGAGATGACAACAACATCCATACATAATGAAAGACCACAAACTCAATCACTGTAAATTTAAAAGAAAAAATTACAATGGACACGAAAATAAGAAGGCGACATTGAAGAATATAAATTTTCTTTTATTAGAAAAAAGAGTGAATTTTGAAAAATAGAATGTAATATTTAGAAACTATATATATATATATATATATATATATATATATATATACAACGAAAACGTGAAAGGCATTCGGACATTATGATCAAGAACTGGTCCCGCTGTAGGTTGCGTATACCGAATGAGTTCATTACTTCGTTTCAATTAAAGATGACTTCTCAATCGGAAAGAAGCACACAATTTCCAAATGGGCATTTATTGCACTCATGTCCATTCCATTACTAACCATGGAAAAAAATGGCATCGCCATTTCATTACTAATCAATCAAGTATTAGTTTGTTTATTTTACAACAAGAATTATTTTTCACGTCATGCACACGCTTGCAAAAAGTAATTTAGATGTACTTTTTTTAGGTAAATTTAGATGTACCAGTCAATATGTTTAACCGTTTGAGATCAATTTCACTCAATTTTAAGAGAAAAATAGGAATGACACATTTTTTAACAAACATTTTATCACTAGTTAAGATATTAAAAATCGTAAAACTGTACTGGTCTAACTTTTTTTTAAATGTTTAACTTTTTATAAATTTAACTAATAATACTTTTAGAATTTTCAATAATTTTTAAGAAAATAATAAAGGTTCAGAAGTATATTTATCAATATGTTTATAGCATTTCTCATATTTTACACTGGACTCTTTTACACTGGATTCTTGTAAGATTATTTTTTTAATTTTAGTTCTTATAAATTTGCTTATTTTTTATTCTGGTTCATGTAAAATATTTTGCTCATTTGTAGTTTCTAGTGTAAGTTTGCATTTCCAATTTTAGTCTCTATAAGAGTGAATTTATAGGGACTATAAATGAAAAATTAGAATCTTACAAAAATCAAAATTAAAAAAATGCAAACAGGGAACTAAAAATGAATAGATTATCTTATAGGGATCAAAATTAAAATAATATTAATTTACAAGGACAAAAATTAAAAAAATAAACTTATAAGAACTAAAAATAAAAAATACTAACTTATAAATAACAAAAACATGTTTATAAGTTTGTCTCGTGCTATTGCTATTATTACTCCGTCCCTGGCACTGCATGAAGTAATTTGAGATTGAGGAATGGATCGAGAGGAGTTTGAACACCCCACTACTCTAAGCATTCCCTCGATAGTGTTGGGCACTCAACGAAGATGTGGGTAGTTGATTTCGCAAGGCTACAGCAAGCAAAGCTAGCATAACATAACATTTCTGCATGTGAGAGTACTTTTCTGCCAATCATCAGGTTCATTTTAGATGAATCCTTATTTTTGATGTTGTATAGTCCACAATTGTTAGTTTTAATTTTAGATGGAATCAATATATTTAATGTAAAGTTGTTTGCATGGATATCTTAAATTATTTTTAATTTTAAAATGATAATTTGTAGTGCTTATTTAATTTAGTACAATAAATCTTTTCCTCATCCTTGTATCAATATCTGTTTACTTCCGCATGAAAAATGAATTATCAACGGATCTTGAATTACTCTTCTAGTTGGCACGCTCCAATGGGAGCTGATTGAGCAAAGGAGGTTAATATATATATATAGAAAGAGACTACCAGCACAATTACCTAATTACCTAATTGGACATTATATATTGTTGACACTTGACAAAAAATGGAACAAAATGGTAATTGGCATCTCCTCTCTCTTTGTTTTGGTGTGGAGGTATAAGGAAAAATAAACTTTCTAATTGCACCTCTTCTTAATAAGTGCAATTCAATATTTTCAAATTAAAAATTGCTCATTGTACTATCTATTTTATAAATACACTCCAATATTTCCAAATTAAAATTTGCTAATTGCAACCTCTTTTTGATAAGTGAATTAATATTTCCTTTTAAATCTTAAATACGGATCATATCATTTATTTCATCTCTCTCACATGTTATCACTTTAATGTGTAGGCAGTGGTATTACCTATGTATGCAGAATATCATACTAGCCAATTACAAAAATACAAAATCTCAATATTATTTTAATTTTTTCTTTTGAAAAGACTCTAAATCACTGGTAATGTAGTAATTCTTCTCTTATTTACTTGACAGCTATCTAGAAACTTGCTAAGTGCAGTAATTTTATTTCATTTTATGTTATGATTTCCACAGTCTCCTAATTTAGGTCTTTCATATTTCTCAATATTTGTGGCTCTCATCTCAATTGACTGAATCTAATTAAAAGTCTGATTTTAACAAATGTGTATTATCACAAGAAGAAAAAATTATTATTAAATTTCACTTTTTTCTTTCTCTTATTAATTTACTTGACAATTGTCTAGAGTGCAGTGGTCTCCTTTTCATTTTATGTTATGATTTCCACAGTTTTCTCCTTTGAGCCCTTCATATTTCTCAATTTTGTTGGTTATCACCTCAATTGGCTAAGTCTAATTATTGGCAGGTTTGCACAGGCAAGACAAAAGATGGAACCTTAAGTGGATCAATTGTTTATGGCCTGATTTCAAGAGAAATATATTATCACAAGAAGAAAAAATTATTATTGAACTTCACTTATTTCTTTGTCTTATTTTTGCTACACATTCATTTTGTCATTAATAAACTAAGCTAGATCTTGCAGTTTTTAAAATATTTTTCCAGTCTAGATGATATGTTGTCTTAATTACCTTTTTAAGACTTATGTGTGTTCAAATACCTTTCTTATCATCTTCTATCTTTTCTCAATTCTAGAACGTTCTTCTTCTCTGATGTTCTCTATCTTCTCACCATTTATCTTTCTTCTCTTATCTTCTTCATTCAATCAATTTATTTTCTCTCTCTTCTAAAAATAAACCAGTGAAATACAACATTGCAACCCTCGCTGAAGATGTCTTTACCAACCACAGTGACTACAACTTCATAATTTTTTCATGATTTATAGTTATTTGTAGTAACAAAGATGAACAATTTTCTTAGTTTCTATTTTCTTGGTTCATTTTGGTTTGGCCTAATTACTTTCTTTGGTTTTTCTCCATCAAAATTTCTCTAATATTGTGAATATGAATTAAATTTGTTAAAAAGGTTTATTTGATATGGCCTATGGGTTAAAGTATTTTGTGGAAAAAAAATTACACGGGTCTTTATAAGAATAGATGGCAATTGAAGAATTTTTTAAATATTTATTTTATTTTGTTCTGAACTGATTTATTAGTTACAAATTATGTGTTTGATCAAATGTGAAAATGACATTTTTGGGTATATTTCCTTATTTCTCATTTTAGTTTTAAATTTAGGACACTTTTGAGACTATTTTTCACATAGAAACTTTTCAGTTAATTCCATCGATTTAAAATTATCTTATAGAATAGGAACTTTTCACATACAATCTTTTGTTGTTATTGCTTATCTTTTGTTAATATTACTCCTATTTATAATCAATAGTTCAATTATATTTGTTTATAAAAAGTTAGTAAATGGAAACTGATGTTTATTGCAAAAATTTATGTTAACGGGTAAAGGATCAATGAAATGTTCAATTATAAAATTTGATGCAAGAACTCTATAAAAGTTAGCATTTGACTCAAACAAAAGTGAATAAAAGTAATCCAATTAATGATTTAGTAGAAGATAAATGTTCAAAGTGGAGAATGCAAGACAAAATGGAGAGAAATAAAAGTATTACTTAGGTAAATTAAAAGAGAAAACCTAAACAAGTGGAAAATTTACTAACAGAACATTAATTTTGCATAAAGTTTTCAGTTGTTTTATTTAATTTAAGTTCATAACTGAAAGTTTTTTGTTACATATTACAATTCTTGCTTAGATTGAAAATTAATATTTTTGTTTCAAGCTAAATTTTTCATTTTTTCTATTCATCTTATATTTTTATCTTATAGTGATTATATGAATTGAAATTCTAACAGGTTCTCAATCATCCATGCATTAGTCATGTTCCACTCAAACTATTTAAGTTTTTAATCTTTTTGAAATTGTTTTGACCCATCAGCTACATTTATATACAATATTTTATTTCTAGGCTGAAATTTTGTTAAATATTAACAAAATTGTTAAGAAGTACTACATTACAAATTAATCGTTAGGTACCTACAATTATATTACACTACATCTATATACTTATTGTTATTAAATAATATTTCTTTATTACACATGCAAAATAAATGTTAATAGACGCAATCGATGACAAAAGATACACACAAATAAGTGTTAGAATTTTCATTCGTGTGTTTACTTATAATTATCATATTTTTATATTACACACAACAAATATAATTTATTATTCCTATTATAAATTCATCATTTTCTTTATTTCGAAAATATTTATATGTTTACTTATTATAAAAATAATTTTTCAATTTAAAGCGAAGCGAAGATCAACAAATCGGTACATCCTGTGCAAACAAAAAGAGACTACAGCAAAATTACATAATTGGACATTTTACACTGTTGACACTTGGCATAAAATGGGGCAAAATCGTAATTGGCCATCTCTTTTCCTTACTTTCAGAAAAGTGATCTTTTCTAATTGCACCCCCCTTTTAATAAGTGCAGTATGATATTTCAAAATTAAACATTTCTAATTGTACCATCTTTTTTACAAATGCACTCCAATATTTCCAAATTTAAACTTGCTAATTGCACCCCCCTTTTTCATAAGTAAATTAATATTTCCTTTTAAATCTTAAATATTCATAATATCATTTCTTTCATCCCTCTCACATGTTATCTCTTTAACATGTAGATAGTGGTATTGTCTGTGTACGCATGGTATCGTATTAGCTAGTTACAAAAATACAAAATCTCAATACTATTTTAATTTTTCCTTCCAAAAAGACTCTAAATAACTGGTAATATAGTAATTCCTCTCTTATTTACTTGACAACTGTCTAGAAACTTGCTAAGTGCAGTGATTTTCTTTCATTTTATGTTATGATTTTCATAATCTCATAATTTAGGTCATTCATATTTCTCAATATTGTTGGTTTTCATCTCAATTGAGTGAGTCTAATTCAATGTCTGATTTCAACAGAGGTGTATTATCACAAGAAGAAAAAATTATTATTAAACTTCACTTTTTTCTTTCTCTTATTAATTTACTTGACAACTGTCTAGAGTGCAGTGGTCTCCTTCATTTTATGTTATGATTTCCAAAATTTTCTCTTTTGAGCCCTTCATATTTCTCAATGTTGTTGGTTCTCACCTCAGTTGGTTGAGTCTAATTATTGGTAGGTTTGCACAAGCGTGACAAAAGATGGAACCTTAAGTGAATCAATTGTTTATGGCCTGATTTCAACATAGGTATATTATCACAAGAAGAAAAAATTATTATTGAACTTCGTTTCTTTCTTTCTCTTATTTTTGCTACACATCTATTTTGTCTTAACTACCTTTTTAAGAGTTATGTGTGTTCAAATATCTTCCTTATCATCTTCTCTCTTTTTTCAACTCCGGAACGTTCTTCTTCTCTGATGTTCTCTGTCTTCTCACCATTTTTCTCTCTTCTCTTACCTTCTTCATTCACTCAATTTATTTTCTCTATCTTCTAAAAATAAACCAGTGAAATATATTTTTACTTCTCTGTTAGCCGTTCAACATTGCAACTCTCACTGAAGATGCATTTACCAGCCACTATGACTACAACTTCTTCATAATTTTTTCATGATTTATAGTGATCTATAGCAACAAAAGTGAACAATTTTCTTAGTTTCTATTTTCTTGGTTCATTTTGGTTTGGCCTAATTACTTTATTTTTTTCTCCTTCATCAAAATTTTCTATAATATTGTGAATATGGACTATTTGATATGGCCTATGGGTTAAAGTATTTTGTGAAAAAAGATACTAAACGGGTCTTTAGAAGAATAGATGGGAATTAGAGAATTTCTTAATATTTATTTGATTTTGTTCTAAACTGATTTATTGGTTGCAAATTATGTGTTCGATCAAATGTCAAAATGATATTTTTGGGTATGTTTCCTTATTTCTCTTTTTACTTTTAAATTTATGACATTTTGTAGACTACTTGAAGTAAAAACTTTTCAGTTGATTCTGTCGGTTTGGTATTATCTTATAGAGTAGGTATTTTTCATATACAATATTTGGTTGTTGTTGCTTATCTTTTATTAATATTACTCCTATTTATAATCAATAGTTCAATTATATTTGTTTAAAAAAAGTTAGTAAATGGAAACTGATGTTTATTGCCGAAATTTAGGTGAACAGGTAAAGGATCAATGGAATGTTCAATTGGGAAATTTGATGTAGAACCTCTTTAAAAGTGAGCATTGACATAAACATAAGTGAATAAAAGTAATCCTGTTGATGATTGAGTAGAAGATGAAGGTTCGGAGTGGAGAAAAGATGCAAGGACAAAATGGAGAGAAATGAATGTATTACTTAGGTGAATTGAAAGAGAAGACATAAACAAGTAGAACATTAATTTTGTATAAAGTTTTCAGTTGTTTTCTTTCATTTAAGTTCATAATTGAAAGTTGCTTGCTACATATTACAATTCTTTCCTAAATTAAAAATTAGTATTTTTGTTCCAAGCTAATTTTTTCATTTTTTCTATCCATTTTATATATTTATCTTATAGTGATTATATGAATTAAAATTCTAACAGATTCTCAATCAGTCATGCAGTAGTCATGTTCTACTCAAAATATTTAAGTTTTCAATCTTTTTGAAATTGTTGTGACCCATCAGTTACATTTATAGACAATATTTTATTTCTAGGCTGGAATTTTGTAAGATATTAACAAAATGGTTAAGGAATACTACATTATAGATTGATCGTTAGGTGCCTACAATTATATTACACTACATCTATATACCTATTATTATTAAATAATATTTTTTTATTACACATGCAAAAGGAATGCTAACAAACACATTCGAAGACAAAAAATACACACAAATAAGTGTTAGAATTTTCATTTGTATGTTTACTTATACTTATCATATCTTTATATTACACACAACAAACATAATTTCTTATTCCCATTATAAATTTATCATTTTCTTCATTTCTAAAATATTTATATGTTTACTTATTATAAAAATAGTTTTCTAATTTAAAGCAGAGCGAAACAAAGCAAATCGGTACATCCCGTATGAATGCACGGATTACCAACTAATTTTACAAATAAATTATCAAAGTAAGTCTCTGAACCATTTTATCATAATAGCAAAGTCAACGCTAGAAATTTTAATTTGATTAGATTTTTTAATGTCACTTTAAATTTTTGTAAAAAGAAATAATAATTTTGCAATGTCATTTGCGTTCTCTAAAAATGCTAATAACATCGTAAGGTCTAACGCGACATTAGTAAATCAAAATTATAAAATAAATAAACTGATGCGGCAATGAAAACTTTAATCATCGTTGATAATTGTAACACCCTGGATTTTAAGTCGCTAATCTGAACAGTTATGTGTGTAACTATGTTGCGTGATTTATTTTTGATAAGTGTTGTTTGTTACTGTTCTGCCTCGGTATGCGTGTTTGATGATGGATGTGTTAAGTCAACTTTGATTAGCTGTGGTTGCTGCCCGTACACGAATGGTGGACATGTCCTGTCAGCTGAGTACTTAAGAGCAGAAGTGTGCAATGGAAACGTATTCGTCTCCCTCTTCTTTGCGCTTTCCTCTTGCTTTTCTCCGTTCTTTCTCTAAAACTCACACCCAGAATCCTCTTTCCCTCAACCTTTCTGTACCACTTTGAACTCGTCGTCGCTGCCACGAAATCCCGACGTCGAGGAGGAACTCGTGGTCGGAACAGGAGCTTGATACAACATGTCGCGTAGCTGTGGAATGAACCTCTGGTTAGGTAAGGGGAGCTTATCATGTCTAATAACAGTTTCAGGTAGCATGGTTGGGGACCAGAGAGTCCAACCAGGACGATGGTTGCATGTCCCATGTGTGTGTTTTTTTCCAGTAAGCTATGTTCGTTTTATAGAATGGAATAGGTTACGCCTTGTGTTCGTGGTTGGTTTTTGTGTTGATGTTAATGATGTTCTGGCATGAGGTTCTGGAAAGGGGGAGTTGATGTTGTAAGAACTCCCTATGCATGTGTGTGAAGTTGGCATTTTGATGCTGAAAAGCTCCCAAACACCTTGCAGAAGTGCTTGTGATGTCGACTGTCGAGATGGGTTGGTCGAGTTGTAAGTATGTGCTTGTGATGTCGGCTGCCGAGATGGGTTAGCCGAGTTGTATATGTATGTGCTTGTGATGTCGGCTGTCGAGATGGGTTGGGTGAGTTGTATATGCATGTGCTTGTGATGTCGACTACCGGGCTGGGTTGGCCGAGTTGTATATATATAAATATGCAGTGTTTGGGATGATGTATGTGAATTACGTTGAAGTCAACCTATGTGATAGCTTGAGACATTTTGTACCTTGATAGAGCCATGGTGAGAGGCTAGGTATAAACACGTGAGATGCCGGGACCGAGTGGTGGACCTTGCAGGGGCCACGGTCAGTGCATCAGCAAGCCCGTGTTGGGGCGACCCTCGTTTAGGGCAGTATGTATGTAACATGGGTGGGTATGGAGATCCTAGCCAGGACAGGATGTTCCTGTGCCAGGCCATACGTTGATAGTGCCCATGAGAGACATACGTGGTTGTAGCCCGTGTTGGGGCGGCCCTCGTTTGGGGCAGTATGTATGTAACATGGGAGGATCTGGAGATCCTAGCTAGGGCGAGAAGTCCCTGTGCTGGGCCATACGTTGATGGCGCCCATAAGAGACATACTTCATTTGCATGACGGAAATAGAATGATTGACTGTAATAGTACGAGAAGTACTGGGGGGCCACGTCTGTAGGGGGATCCTTATGACACCCGTTTGGCTGATCACCACCGGGGGGTCCTATGCACGATAGAGTGACCCGACGTCAACTACAGCTATCATTTGGACCATGGATTTGTCCTATTTCTGGGATGGTACCACATTGCATGTTGAGAGTCAAGGCAGGAGCATGCATCATGCTAGACATTTTTAGGTTGACGTGTGGAATGTTCTTGGGTGTTTGTTTATGTTGGTCGCGTGTTGATATATCTGGACTTGTGGTGATGCTATGACGCTTGGGTTTTTTTTCCTTGACTGATAGTATCTCTTGTCTGTTATTTTTATATGATGAACTCACCCTTGCTTTGTTGTGCAATGTGGTCTAGTACCTGTGATGATCGCAAACCCGGTTTGTGTGAGCAGATAGACAGCAGTAGGTGATCCGAGAAGATGACAATTGTTTAGTTGCAGCCGCCGAGCTGCCGAGATGTCGATGTGACGGATCTCGAGCAAGGGTTATGTTTTGCTTACCACACCCCCTAGTTTTGATAGTCACACACCTATTTTGCTAGTCGCACCCCGAATGTTTAATTTCTTACTTCTTTTGTAAAACACTTGAGTGTTTTAAATAGGGATAATTATACTTACAATTAAAACACATTTCATATATGCAGATATATGTATGCAACTGGAATGTTTCATAGGTACCTTGTTTATGTTTATAATCGTCATGCAATTGCGAAAGAAATTTACCACAGTTTTCATTGATCTATAAAAAGGGGTGTTCTTTTTTTATAATAAAAAAATTACGATTAATGTGGTGGTTAAGAGTTAGAGATACAGTAGCGATGTGTGCGAGTCGTTACAATAATCACCATAATTTGGTAAATATGAAATTTGAATTAAACACATTATACAAGTGAGTTTAAATTTTGTGTCAAGGGAATAAAAAAGGGTGTCACAAAATATAAAACACTCAATTCTAATTTCAAGGGACACACCTTCATACATATGTTGGTTTGCCCCAACTTATAAATATATGTATTATAAACACTTAATTTTATTTAGATAACTAAAATAAAAATTAATAAATTATCAAAAAAAAAAATAATTATAACAATCATAAAATCAAATAATTAAAAATAAAGAGAATATATTTTTGTGAACAATAACATCTATGGGATTGAACAATCAACAAATTAATGGTACATGAAGATTTATGATTTCATAAGAGTATTTATTTAATCTAATAAAATTAAAGATATTTTTTCATCAAATTGGAATAATTAACATTGAAAAACTCTAGTTTGACTAGGGTTTTCCATGTCAGTAACATTTTTTATATTATAATTATAAACATGGGCATCACATAGCATTGAAAAATTAAAAATCATTTTAAAAGATTAAAAAATAAAACTAACGTGACACTGAAAACTCTAATCAAACGAAAATTGACTAGAGTTTTTCAGCGTTATCTGTCCCAGTTTGATAAAATATTTTAAAAGAGACGTACTTTAATACTTCCTTTGTAAAATA
Source organism: Glycine latifolia (assembly GCA_013407115.1). Taxonomy (NCBI): domain Eukaryota; kingdom Viridiplantae; phylum Streptophyta; class Magnoliopsida; order Fabales; family Fabaceae; genus Glycine; species Glycine latifolia. Next base: position 9,104,638 of record CM023950.1, read on the forward strand.
AACCCCTTTAATCAATCAGCCATCGAATTCATGCACGGACTCGTCTACTTGGCCCATTGTAAAATGTTACGTTCATGTCAAACCCACCCCATACCTCAAACAGAAGGTACACTACTACAAAAATCTTAGAAATTGCAACTTCTTTTAGCCACTACGGAATTGATTTTCTTATAACTAGCCTAAAAATGGAAATTGTGTATAATAAATTGCTAAAACTCTACAACAAAACTCACTTAGTACCTTTCAGTCATAAACCACAAGTCCCCAACAGCAGACAGAATCGGTATTCCTGCATAGATATTCAAATAAATGTAAGGAAAATACTATACTCACATTCTCTTACATCACTTCTATCCCTTTTTTTTTTCCTATATTTTTCATCATATAATTCAATTTCTTTCTCTTCCTTCCACTTATACATCACAAAAATAGAGTATACAAGTATTATTATTTTAATTGTATGTAGTCTCATTCTCCTAAAGATTTGTTTGGATAAATCTTTAAAAATACTTTTAAAAAGAAAAAATAAGAAAAAAAAATAAAATAAATTTATGCATAAACCAAAATAAGTTTTGTATTAACTAAGCATTACTTAATTTTGTTAAAAAACTCTTATATAACTTCTCTAAAATATGTAGAACATCTACATATTAATTAATAGTTAACTAATGAAAAACTCATTTTAGATTATAAAAAATCTCATTTCATTTTTCTTATTTTTTCTCGTAGAAGTACTTCAAGAAAAAATTACCCAATCATAAAAAAACTACATACCCCATTGTCTAGAAATTCCTTGTTATGCACAAGTTAGGAAAAGAGATATTATACGCAATCTTACCCTTGTATATACGTGACTGTTTACTAATTTCAAAAGCTTCCATATTCAACATTTTTTCTTGATAGGCCAATAATATTAATTATTAGTGGAAGGAATTCAAAACTCACGACCTCTCACTCCCATGTGTCAACCATTAAGTCAACCTTATAACTCATTCCCTAATTTAAATACAAAGATTATATAATCCACTTTAAAAGTAGAAGAAAATAATAGGAAACCTGGAGGAGAAAGATGGGAAAATAATTGACATAATTTTATCATTAGCCTGATTAATTATTATGAAATTGTTTACAAGCAACATGAATGACAATTCAATAATGAAGTGGTTATGTCCTAACATTACCTAGTGCACCCATGTTTGTTTCCACTTTCCAGTTAGCATATATGCAGAAACTCATCAAAAAACTGGAACCAGGGTTCCAGGCTAATCATATGACAATATATACTGATTGAGACTGCCTTGATTACATTTCATACAGTAGTAACATTTTCTGTAATGAAAACTTAATGCAACTGCGCTACCTTCCAAGTTAAATCCTCTACGAGCATATTATGTCTACTGTAACTAAGTTTATTTGTCAGAGTCAATTATTTAAGTAAAGCAACCACTCTCAGCTTGACATTCAACAGCTCTTGACATCCTCAAGGCTAACAATCACTCTATGGAAGTACAGTCTCTTCTGAATAGGCAAATCGAAATCACTTCTGAATAGAGTTTGCTGCTGTTGATGGCACTTCAGCAAACCCAGATGATGGAGTTTGAGGCCTTGAAATGATTCCAAAGTCAGGATGAAGCATGTCTACACCATTCCAATCAACACTGGCTGTTTTGTTGGGAGTTAAGGAATAAAGTATAGTACTTCAGATAAAACATTAAAAAAGAAGGGAGCAAAAGCATAAAAGGCTCAAAAGTATTAAAAAAGGATACAATCTGTTCTCCACATATCTGTTATACTAACGTCAGCATCTGATAGAAGCCAATAGTCTGCATCATTCTACAAAAATTACAAAGAATATCAGCAAACAGTGTCAATGTTTTCCAAAAAAGAACCACTCTAATTCAACCATTCAATGTTGAGTCCACAAAACCCCATATTGAAGGGGAGGGGGAACCTGACATCTTGATTATGATATACTTACATCAACATCTGAAGGGACAATCTTCATCATGCCACCAGCAAACTCTTGTGAAGCATTTAGATCAGAGAATGCATGAGAAGAGAGCTGAGTTCGAGGCTCAAGTTCTTTTCCGCTGCATTCAGCAGTAACCATTTCTGTCATTAGTTGCTCATTGGAACCAGAACTGGAAGCAAGTGGGATCATTGGGAGTTCAGCACCATCAACTTCTTCAAATTTCTCTTCAAATTGACTGAAAATGGTTCAGAAGTTCCAAGAATTAAAAGGACAATACATAATCAGGATATATTAACTAGAAAATTAGAGAAATATTACTGCACAGTGATGATCACTGCAGGAAGGGGTTACCTAACCACCAACCCCAGCATGAGGGATAATCTAACAAATATGTTTTGAGAGAATATATGGTCAATGACAACGACCAAGAAGTATTAAACATCAGATAGGAAACACAGACTAATGTGATTTTTGGATGCACAACATGAGAGAAAACAAAAAAGTTGTAAATAATACAAGCCAAGATACTTATACCTGATAAGATAGACATCAATGGGACCCATTGTGCTTCTAAGAATGATTCTATATCTTCTCTGTGGATAGTCTCCAGCCTGATGCATATAGAAGCAACAATTCTCCATCATGCATCAGAAACATCAGTTTTAAAAAGTCACGAACCTTTCATTAACTTATGCCCTAAACTTACTTCCTCAGGATCGGGGACTTCCAGGGTGGTTCCATGCGGAGCTTTAATTGATATTAGAGTTTCATTCTGCTTGCAGAAATGAATTAGTATTAATAAAAACAAAAACCTTAATAATAATAAAAATACTCAGAATTAACAAGAGAACACAGCAAAATCAATGTTTACAATAACAAGTGATAAGGTGGGAGTGCAATACAATAAAAAATGACCTGGAAGCAAGGTAGGTCCTTAATATCTTCTTCAGTCACGAAAAGGAACCTAAAAAGAAATGAAATTGGTACAAATTAATAATATAGTGGCAACAGTTTACTTATTCGTATGTAAGGGGTAAAACAAAAATGAATCTGTGAAATGAAAGGGGGATAGATTACTTCTGGTTGTTTTCATTTTCACTCAAATTCCTCAGCCTTTCTTGCATTTCCCTGCCAAAAGTTTAGAAAAATCAGCATTGGCCAACAGTTTTAAAATAGCAAATTTCTGTTTTTTCTATTGCAGAGCAACCATATAACCTTATTTGATCATCTAATCCCTGCTCCTCCAAAGAAAGTTTCTCAACTTCTACCTGCAAGACATAGCCACAAGGCCAACAACATAATTTACAATATGCTGTAGCATGCTACTAATCACTAAGTCATTTTCATCCTTTTAAATATTTTCATATCATGAATCATGAAAAATATAGAACTTAACCAACAGAGGTCTGGATCCAATAAATGTTGCTTACTATGCAAACAAAGATACATGAGAAATGTCAGTGGCACTTGTAATTCTATAACAATTTCTTGGGTGTCAATCATTCACAAAAAAAAAAAAAAAAAAAAAAAAACACCTACATCAAGTTACCTTAAGCACAGAGATATCACCATCCACCTCACCAGACGTAGCAGATTCAATTCCCCTATATTCCACAAGGTTTGATGTAAGAATTTTGCTCTAATACTACATATATCTAAACTTCAAGAAACATGCACACAAGAAAAATTAAAAATGTGTCACAGTACTTCCAATGTATTCTGTTCTTGAGCTTCTTTTCAATGAGACCAATGCCTTCCAAAACATTAGTTATGTCATATATTCTCCTCTTTTGCACCTATAAAAAAGGACAAATTTTAAATACATATATAATAGAGGAAGAATAAATATCAGATATTTTGGTCATAACATTTTTTGAAAAAAGAAAAAAGAGGGACCTCCAAAGTTTCTGCTGCTTTATTTAGGTCAAGAATACCATCCTCTGCATGTTTGGCCAAATTGATGAACTTTTTTGTCAAGAGACCTGTGAAGTTATGGATTTTGTCATTCTTTTCTTGTGGAAATAACTTATTAGCCATACACAACAGGAAAGCGAAATAAAAAGAGCTTATTATTAATTAAGATTGCTTCTAAATTTACCTAAGGAACTGTCATAACGACAGCTGCTAGCAGGAGTAAGAGGAGAAGGGGAACCTGCATGCCATCAGAAACTGTCTGATTAAACCCAATATATTATGGCTGGAGTACAGCCAGGAAAAGGAGAAGCAGAATTTGTATTTTGGATATAAATTGTTTCCAAGCACTAAAAACTTCTCAAACGCAATTCTGAATGTTATTGATCGATAAAGATAAAAGGAAATTTTCTCACCAGCATTTGAGATGGGTGTCGGAGGACATGATCTGCCTTCTTTGGAAGCCTTTGCCTTCTGTGTCCTTCCCCCTTTTGCAGACACAGGAGTTTTAAAGGGACTATTATTCGTCACATTACTAACATTAGTGTATCCAGGACTGTTACTCCACTTTTGTGCTCGTGACTCCCCTTCACTGTCATTCATTCCACTCTTCCGCTTCATGATGTACTGGAACCACCATCAGTTTCAATAAATGATAAGATAGCAAAAAAAGATGATGAAAGATACATACACACATTAACATATAGTTGAGATGGAGAAAATATATGCAACCAATGAAACAATGGTAATAATTCATCCTTTCATATGACCAATATATATTACAACAATACTAAATACAACATTCCCCAAAATATCAACAAAAAAGGGGAGAAACACGCATATCAAAGCAATTCAATATCATCACATTGAGTCACAACTCACAAGTGAAGAAGTTCATAAGCAATCATTACCACACTAAAACTAAACTATACATAGCAAAATTGTATTTGTTAACAAGTATAAACTCATGCAAGACTGCAAATGAACACGCTGAATGCAATCAAGAATGACCTCCTTAATTTTTACTGGGACCCATGGAAAAGATATGTAACAAGCTAGATGCATATATATGCTCCAACTTGAGGGTGAGTGTTAAGATATGTTGAGGTACTATTTGGATGTTATCTTGATTCTATTTCCCTTATTTGCTTGTTTCCCTAATTTATTTAGTTTCCACAAATAGTTTTATCTTATTTCATAAAACCTAAACTTTAAGAATAGATTTAGATTTTGTCTATATAAATACAAATCGCACAACAACATACAAGAGAAATCGTTCCTTCCATCCCAATAACTTCATCAACCCAAAACCTAACTCTTCTACAATTAAGCATTACCTCCTTGACAGCAAGCAAAGACCATGTATCAACAACCCCATTGTTTCAAAAGCAACCCAAAACGCAGAAAGTTAAATTCCCACTCTATCAACCTCCTCTCAGTTCCCCAACCCCTAAATTAACGCACAGAACTACCACACTAAGAAGGACCCCAACATTGATTAACCAGTTCGAGACTTAGAAATTGACTTGAATTTTACGCACTAAGTAACAAACTAACCAAAGAAAAAGAACAGAAACAACATCGCACCCCAATAAACTAAAATCAAAACCACTAAAGGCGAATCCAACTAATTCATTAGGGAAAGAAAAGAAAAAGATCCAAGTAAAACGACAACGTTACAACAAACGCAACGTTGAGAAATATGAGGGTGTAAAACACAGAGGAGATCTCCGTGAATAGGCAACGAGCAAACTGCAAGAAGTGAATTTGACACTCAAAACCTTAATATTTCAGATTCGCGAGCCGCGACGCGAACGTGAGACAAATTCGAGAGAAGGGACGGGAAAACGAAGAGCTCACCGGAGATCTAACGACGACGGCATCATCGGCGGCGCGGCGGGAGTCGATACTGGAGAAGCTGTGGTACTCGTCAGGCGGGGCGAAGGGCGGTTTCGTGATGAAGGCGAGGTGGCGCTTGAGTGGCGGGCGGGCGGGGGCGCCGGCAGCCCCCCGCGGCGGCGAGGCGCGGCGATCGGGAGCTCCGGCAGCGCTGGACATGAGGGGGCGGGAAAAGGGGAGGAGATGGGGCCCAGCGGAATTGGGGGGAAATTGGAGGGAAACGGGAGAAGGATCGGAAGGAAGGGGAGAGTGGTGTAGGGTTTTAGAGAGAGAAGGAGTGGGGTTTAGAGAGAGAACGAGAGAGGGGAAAAGGGTTTGGAAGAAAAAAGGGAGAGGGCGTTAAGGGAGCATAGAGGCGGGGAGAGCAGAAAACGAGGGAAGGAGGGAATTTGGTTTCGGATAGATGTGGAGGGAACTGCATGCGCCAAAAAAATAATAAAAGAAAAGTAATTTTAAGTGTTACATTGCAAATTACACATTTACACTTTACCCATATGTTTGGTACAGTATTGTTGTATTTTTAGATTATTATCATGAAATTGATACAGTTTATTTAAACTTAAAATAAAGAAACAATAAAATTTTAAGTAAATTCTTGAAATTCACATTGAAATTCATTAGTCACATTAACCCCAACCATTAATTTTATTAGAAACTATAAAGGACAAAAAAAGTTATAAATTTTGATAATTATAATGATAATAAATTGTACAGTTTAGGGAATAAAATTAAAATATAATTTAATTAATTTAAATTTAAATTTAAATTTTAAAAATATATTTAACATTTTCTATTATTATGAACTAATATACAATTACCTTACAAATTCAAGAATTAAAATGGGAGTTTACTCATAAAAGCCAATGTTAAATGATTTAATATCAGCAAAACATGAAATAAGGGATATTTGCATTTTAAGGTTCGTAAAACACAAATGATAACTTGCATAAATAACGAATCAGCAAAAAAAAAAAAAAAACTTGCATAAAAAACGGTATTTACGTCAGTGAAATTATATATTATATATATTTAATTGATTAAAAAAAGTTTCATATATTTATAACATTGCCTTTAGATTATTTATTATGAAATTTGCCTAACTTTTTTTCACTGCGTTACTGTTTATTTTATATTCGATCTATTATCAAAATAAAACAAAATCTGGACCTTTTTTCTGTTTATAATGAATAATGTGATTATATTAAATTAATAGGAAAATCGGCATGCTATTATTTAAGATCAATGAAGCATGAAATAAGGGATATTTATGTTTTACCATGAATGAACATAAACGGTACTACTTACATAAATTACGTATTTTCGTCAGTGAAATTGTATTTTTTTTTTGTGAAAATCAGTGACATTATATATCATTCATATTATATGAGTTAATTTATTTAACGAAAAATCTATATTTAATTTTATTATATGTAAAAAAAATTGAATCATCAAAAAAAAAAGTATATATATATATATATATATATATATATCACAAATAAAATTAATGTGACTCAATTTTCTTTTGACTTGCGACAAAAAATATTCTACTGACATATTTTTTACATTGACTTTAGATTATAATGTCAAAGCGGCAATTCTCATCAAACTACTTAAAGTGTGAGAAATAAAAAATTTATAAAGTATACAATTATATTTAAATGATCAAGATTATAAATAATATTTTGACTGCAAGATTATAAATAGTTGGTAGTTACATGAATAATTAAAAAATTATATGCATTTTTGCGTTAATTAAGTGTTCTCTTTGGGGCTCTAGCCCCCGTTAACACCAACAAAAAAGTGTTCTTGCATGAAATCCTATTATAAAATTAACCTGTTTCTTTTTTTTTGTTTTTCTTCTTTGCTGCCTCACTGTTTGTTTTTTGCTCGGTCTTTTACCAAAAAAAAACAGAAGAAACTTCTTAACTTTTTCTGATTATAATTAGTCAATCATTAGTGATGTGTTAAAAATAATCGAAAAATCGTATCGCGTGCTATATTTTAATATCAACGAAACGTGACATATGTTATATTTATGTTTTAAGGTTGGAAAAAAATGAATAAGCATAAATGATACTTACATAAATTTGGGTATTCTACATCAAGTGAAACATAAATGAACATAAATGGAGTAATATTTAGATAAAAGTATTTTACGTATGTGAAACGTGAATAAGCATAAATGATAGTACTCAAGCGAAGGTATTTTACATGCTCACAAATATTTTAAGAAATGGAAAGCAAATCACTACAAAAAAAAGTATGTCTTCCTGACGGTTTATTTATGGCGGTTACGAAAAAACCCGCAAGAAATGTTTTATTTCTGGCTAGTAAACTGACCACCACAAATGAGTCATAGTTTCATGGGCAAATTTAAATAAATAATACAAATTAAATAAATATTTTGAAATCTAGAGCATTAAAATACATCTAAATTAGACGAATTAGGCGTGTTTGAGTGCTATATAACCCCAAAAAATTTCACTTTTTACCATTTGTATTATTTCACCTTCTCTCTAAAAATTTGTAGCGCTCTCTCTAAAAGATTATTTCTGCAGCGAAGCTCTGCCAACAAGTAAGTGAATCTAATAATTTTGCATTTTATTTAATATGTTATATTATTGAATTAGATGTTAAGTTCGTAGGAAATTGTTAGCGACGTAGATGTTAGGTTCGTAGAAAACTGTTAGCAACGTAGATGTTAGGTTCGTAGAAAATTGTTAGGGTGTACGATTTAGGGTTTAAGGTGTTTGGTTTATGGGTTTCAGATTAAGGGTTTATGGTTTATGGTTTAGTGTTGATGGTGGTTAGGTTAATGGTTCAGTGTTTAGGGTGTGTGGATTAGGGTTTAGGGTTGATGGGCTTTAGGTTAATGGTTTAGTGTTTAGGGTGTGTGGATTAGGGTTTAGGGTTGATAGGGTTTAAGTTAATGGTTTAGAGTTTAGGATGTGTGGATTATGGTTTAGGGTTGATGGGGTTTATGTTAATGGAGGGGTTGAGGTTTAGGGAGTTAGTTTTAGGGTTTATGTTTGAGTGTTGAGGGGTTTGGGTGTGTGGTTTATGATTTAGGGTTGATTGTTTATGTTATTCCGTTTAGGGTTTATGGTTTATGTGTTTGGTTTAGGGTGTAGGGTGTAGGGTTTTGGGTTGAGAGTGTTTGTTAAATGGTTCATTGTTTAGGGTTTAGGGTGTTTGTTTTACGGGTGTAGGCTTAAGGAGTTGGGGTTCATGGTGGTTAGGGTTTAGGGTTGAGGGTTAGGGCTGAAGGGTTTTAGGTTAATGGTTTAATGTTTAGAGTATTTGGATTAGGGTTAAGGGGTTGGCGTTTATGGTGTTTGTTTTAGGGTTTATGTTTGAGTGTTGAGGGTTTAGGGTGTGTAGTTTATGGTTTAGGGTTGATTGGTGACGGTATTCTGTTTAGGGTGTAGGGTTTATGTGTAGGGTTTAAGGTTTAGGGTGTAGGGTTTCGGGTTTAGGGTGTTTGTTTTGTCGTTCATTATGTAGGGTTTAGGGTGTTTGTTTTATGGTTCATTGTTTAGGGTTTAAGGTGTTAGGTTTAATTAATTTGATAGGATAATTATCTGTAATATTTTATGAACCAAAGATAATTTTTTTAATTTAAATTTTCATTTATTTTTTTTAAGATACTCATTAGATGGCTAATTCATCTTCGACTGATTCTTTGTGCTCTGGATCGAATCATGAGGGTGAGCCCATGGATCCGACGACCCATGTTATCCCTACCCCGTATAAGTGAGGTGTTTTGCGTAGGCATACTCAGCGCACCCACGTTTCACAAGCTGTGTGGAATGAGGACACAGCTCGACTGTTGAAGACTCAATGAGGTAAAGTAACGGCGGGAACACCTAACGATGATATACCTGACATCGTTGGTGATATGTTGAGAAATGCTGGCTTTCTACATGTCGCACGCATGTGACATATTCAGGTATGCAAGTAGGAAATAAGTAAATAATTTTTTATATAACTGTACATATGAATTGATTAGTTTTTTTTAGATCAATCCTGCACTTATTAGTGCTCTAGTTGAGCGGTGGAGACCAGAGACTCATACCTTCCATATGACGCAGGGAGAGATAACCATCACATTGGAATACATGGCTGGTATTTTAGGATTGCCCACCGAGGGCAAAGTTGTTACAGGAGTCACCGTAGGCGACTGGGACACCATCATTGAGGAGGATTTTGGGCATGAACCTCAGGAAGATACCGAGCTTAAAGGTGGATATTTGCGCCTGCCTTCTTTGATAGACATTTTGCGCACTGGGGTGAGGTAGTTCCCGATTTGGTCACCGTGATGCGTTTTACAAAGGCGCACATTGCGCGCCTTATTGGAGCATGGCTGCTGAGCGACAGATCCGGGGAGAGCATGGTCGTGTTCAGTCACGTCCTATTTGTTAGGCGTGTTCAGTCACGCCCTATTTGTTAGGCGTGTTCAATCACGCCCTATTTGTTAGGCATGTTCAAGCACGCCCTATTTGTTAAGCGTGTTCAGTCAAGCCCTATTTGGGCGTGTTCAGTTACGCCCTAATTGTTAGGCGTGTTCATAGTGTTGAGGGTCTAGGGTGTTTGTTTTAGTTTTTAGGGTGTAGGGTTTAGGATGTTTGGTTTATGGATTATGTGTTCCTCTTTAGGGTTTAAGGTGGTTGGTTTAGGGTTTGGGCTGTTTGATTTATGGTTTAGGGTGCAACGACGACAGAGTCCCATTTTCGTCCACCTAATTTGTTATTTAGTTTTCTATTTTGAAAACATGATCGTCGTATGTGTAATCACATGCAAAATATGATGAGTAATATGACCTCTCTCAACCAAACACAGGGGTAAGACAACATGTTTATAAATGAAATACATTAACATTACATTAATTAAACTAACATCAATACAAAATCATGAAATTGCACGACGATCAGGACAAGCTCTCCAATTATGTCCAACTCGCTTGCAAATTCCGCATTTAACGCGTCTTTGGGTTGTTTCGACTTCGTCCATCTTGTTACGTAATCTGGTGGACCTTGGACGACCCTTTGCACGCAAAATTTCCCTATCATGTATGACAATTGGATCTTCACTCGGTGGAATAGCACGTTCATTACCAATTGGCTGCCACAGCAATGAATAAGCCTGAACCAAGTTGCTTATGAGGAAGACATCATCCACATACTGAAAAGGATTCTGATGAACATGTAAAGCAGCAGCTGCGGCGTGACTACATGAGTGTTTGAAGGCCTTAAACTTGTCACACTGACAAAAACGCTCTGGCAGGTTTACTAAATATGACCTCTCGCAGCCCTCCTCCACCTCAAATAATGTTTGATCAACATTATATGTGCGTACATGGTGGCCTATATCAAGGGACTGATTATGCCTCATAGCATCCACCACATTTTTGCAATGTCGTTGTGAATGCTCAAGCTGTGAAGTTGTCGCCTGACCCCTGCATACAAAATAATGAACCAATCGGGTGTACTGTGCTTCACAATAGCAGTAATAGGCATGTTCCTTGCTCCCTTGAACACACTGTTCACTGATTCTGACAAGTTTGTTGTCATATGGTCATATATTTTCCCCTCTACATCATATGCATGTGTTCACTTTTCCTTTGGGATGCCATCAATCCATTCTGCAACCTCAGGACTGATATCACGAAACTGTGCAAACGTTATGTCAAAATCAACCATAGAGGGAGTATAACCTGCAGAATAATAATACCATTAACACAATTCCGTTTACAGTTTTGTCTCAGCTTAATATAGTCAAAATAGTTGTTAACATACCTAAAGTCATGAGGGTCTTCTTCAATCTTGCATTCTTGAACCTTTGATTAAAATTACTGGCAATATGACGAAGGCAAAACACGTGATGTGCAAAAGGTGGTTGCCAACCGGCATGATTCTCCACAACAGATATTATGCTCTGGTGCCAATCTGAAATGAGACATATATTTTTGCATCTGGGTAACGTGGAAGCGAATGTTAGCAAGGAAGTATTCACAGGCTTCCAACGTCTCCCCCTCAACAATGGCAAATGCCAATGGCAGACATTCATTATTTTCATCCTGACTCGTGGCAATCAACAATTTTCCTTTATACTTGCCATATAAATGAGTCCCATCAATCTGAATGATGGGTTTGCAAAATTTAAAAGCCTCGCAACATTGTCTGAAAGTCCAAAAAATGTGATGAAAGACACGCTTTACCCGTACTAGTCGATGTACCACAAATTAAGCATTAGTTTGAATATCAAAAAAAGAACCTAGTGAAAAACAAAGCATGTAGTTGCACCACTTGGGCAAAAATGCATAAGATTCTTCCCAATCCCCATAAATCATTGTAATTGCTTTCTGCTTCGCATACCAGGCATTTCCATATGAAACTTTAAATCCATACGTATTGTTGATCCTCTCCTGAACCAATGCAATTGACACAGACGGTTCCTCCTTAACCATTCCTAACAATGAAATTGTAACATTCACATTAACAACATACATTAAAAAAATAATATTTTTCATATAGACTAAATTTAATAAAAACATACCTACTATAAGTGAAGCAATAACATCAACATCAAGCTGTTTGTGACCCTGTGTAATATGATCATTCAAGCAATTGTGTTTTCCACTCCATTTGAAACAACTCTCTTCTCACCGTACGTTGGTTTAATTACCCTAACCATCCAAGGGCAACCATTGTTCTTTCGAACACACTTCATGCAAAACTTGTTAGGCTTGCTCTCAACCACAATTTCTTCTTGATGCTCCTTCATGAGGTTCCGCTTAATTGCAATTTGTGTGTCCCTTTTGGAGGCAAATTCCTATTTAACAAACAAATCGTCCCCTATTTTCCATGGACCTTGCACTGAACCCGAACTCAAAGCAGAATCGATAAAAGATTCTTCTTCGCTTGGATGATTCCAATCAATATATGTGTAATGTGGAATTCCATCCCAAAAAGGAATGACCTCGGTACCTAAACATATCAAGCAAATAAAATACTATAACATAAATATATACGTATATGACTACATTCTCATTGATTTCAGTCATCTAACATACCTTCAACAGGTTGTTCTGCTTGACTAGATCCAACGTCCGCATGATGATGCATTTGAGACGACCCCACACCAGTATCTTCTTGGAATTCAGTCACATGCACACCAGTATCCTCATCATTATCTGACGCACTAGCATCCTCTAGAAGAAGACGATCTTCCATTGCGATATTTTCATCATCGTCATCGTCATCCATAACCCAAGTTGGGTCATGTTCAGCTTCCTCGGACACATTTACACCTGGAGCAACATATGATGATGCATTATGTGCAGAATTAAAAGCGACTGACCTTATGGGTAAAACAATATCCTCTCATGCGGTAAAATCCACGTACAACTCTAGAAAATCTTTCGTTGTCTGCTTGAAATATTCTTCCATTAGCAATTTTATGTCTTCATCGTCCACAACTTGAAAACCCATGTATTGTTCACGTTGTCATAATCTGTAACTTTGCCCAAAATGCCACAATTGGCAAAAAAATAACGCAATCAGCCACACGGCCAATAAAATTTCCTGTAATGCCACGGGGCATACCTCGCAGGATACAGAAGCGATTTTCGTGGCTGATGTGGCGTGTGGCGATTGGCTGGAAAAGAAGGCACTGACAGGGTTGAAGCTCGCTGCAACTGGATGCGAATTTAGTGTAATCCGCTGACGCCAGTTGCGAGTTACGTGGCAATTAGCTTCGCTTGGGTTGGCAGCGGGAATCAGCTCTCCGGACACGTGGCGTTTGGACATCGTATGTGCACCTGCGAATTCAGCCTTGGGACCACTATAAAAGGAGTCACTTTCAGAGTGTCTCCCTTCACCCCCTCAACTTGCTTGCTTGCTCCCTCAGCAAACTTCAAGGTTAGCTTCTTTTTTTTTCTGTCTGTATTTTTTATAATTAGGTAATTTATATTTTAACTTGTTAATATACTTATTTTTTATATAGTTTTGGTTTATTAAATAATATTTATGTTAGAGATTTAAAATATTAGGTTAGAAGATATTTAATGTTAGTCTATAATTATTTAACTAGAAATTATATGATGAACTTATACAAATATTAGACTGAATTTTTGTTATGTTAAAGTATTTAATTTAATTTATTTAAGTAAAAATAATTTATAGTAACATTAAGCAAATAAATTATATATTATAGTTGATAAATGTAATTAGTTTTGTGATGTTCATGATTAGTTATTTTGTTTAATTTATGTGTTTTTATTTTTTGTAATATAGAAATTTGTATTTTAATTTGTGAATATATTTAGTATTTATGTAGTTTTAGTTTGTTAAATACTATTTATTTTGGAGATTTAAAACATTAGGTTAGAGGATATTTAATGTTAGTATATTATTATTAAGTGATGTAATATATATTGGATTATAGAAATATTAGAGTGATATTTTGTTCTGTTAAAGTGAGTAATTTAATTTATTTAAAAAATTTAATATATAGTAACATTAATCAAATTAAATTAAAAAAAAGGGGAAGTTCCGGAACATCACACGACTTCAAAGTCGTGGAGCTACATGCGACTTCCAATAAAAAAGAAAAAAGAAAAAATGGAAAAAAAAAGAAATATTATTTGATTAATTTGTTTGTTAATTTATTTAATAAATATAATAATTTTAGTTAATTATGATATTTAAATTTTATAGTAGTAGTTGTAAAATTAATATAAGATATAATTTAAAAAATGTTGTTTATTTAATTTAATATAATTTATATTTTTTTATAATTTGAATAATTTGAAAAGGCTAATAAATTTAATTTTTTGTAATAACACATGTAAGTTTAATTTGAAAAATAAAATTTAAATTTAATTATTATAATATATGAAATAATAATATTAAATTTATTAAATAAAAATATAAATTTAATATAAACAAATAATACAAATTAAATAAAAATATAAAAAACTATAAATAATATTCAATTATAAAAATCAATTAACAAAATAAAAAATAATTATAGATTTTTAAAAAATATAATATTAATAAAATTAATTAAATAAAGTATATTAAATAGATAAATATATTACATTTGAAAAATCGTAAACATATATACGACTTTAAAGTCGTATATACGGTTACGACTTTAAAGCAGATTTTTTTTTACTTTTTGCTTTTTACACCCGATTTGATTTTACAGTTCAGGATTTTGATTTTAAAGTTCATTAATATTACTAAATGCACCCCCTTATTTTATAAGTTTCTATATAAATATGAAAATTACTAATTGCACCATGTATTTATTAAGTATAGTTCAATTTTATCTTTAAATTTAAAATTCCAAATGTTATAATATTTTAAAATATACCCAAATAATTATGACATTGTGTATGAAAATTGCTAATTGCACCATGTATTTATTAAGAATAAAAATTTGTAATTTCCTACTCAATATATAAACAAATTTATTTACCTTTTCAAATTACTCAAATAATAAAAAAATATTGAACTAATAAAAAGGCTTTTTAAATTATTTATTTTTAAATTATATTAAATTAAATAAATAATTACTTCAAATATATGTTATATAAAAATATATTAAATTAAATAAATAATTACGTTATTGCAACGGCCTTTTATGCACGATAGTTTGTCTTATTTGCAATTTAGCATAACTCGGAGTACTCTGGAGCAAGGTCACGTCCAGGGAGGGCGTGATTAATCACGTCCAGGGACGGCGTGACTCGACCTGGATCACGTCTGCAGTGGGCGTGTTCGAACACGTACAGACACGACGTGTTTGATTGCTACACATATGTAATTAGTTTCCAAATTGCTGCATTTTTGTAATTTTTTTTAAAATTGCAATTAATTAAATTTTTTGCCCCCAAATGTTAATTATGTTTGTAAAAATTCATCAACAAAATCAATATATTTAATTAGCAAAATTAAAATAAATATATGTTATGTCATGTTTTACAAGTTGAAATTATTACCAAAATATTTTCATCCAATAATCAACCTATCAAAATTAAAATTTTAGCATTACTACAAAAATTTACAAAATTAATTACATTAGGATATTAATTTGTTTGTTAAGTAACGTATATAATTTGTTAGACAGACTAGACTTTTATTGTTCAAGATTGTTTTTTAATTTTACATGGAAAAATTTAGATAGAGTAATGGATCACGATCAGCATGTTCCACCGACACCGTTGGATGCATTGAGCGTCATTGACCCAGGTCCATCGATACGGAGTCTCCTTACACTACAACAGAAACATATATCCACGTATGTATGGAATTCTCAGGGTGATCCGACCATGCGGGATCGTGTACTTAATGTTCGACATGCCGCGACACACAACCATGCAGCTATACTTGTGGAGATCCACCCGTGGCTTACACAAGCTGGTTTTTATCAAGTTGGGCGTCTGCACAATCATGAGGTCCATATACCTGCAATGTTGTGTTCACTTCATATTAGTTGTTTTCATTGTATTGTCACGTATACGTTATTGTTATGTTAATTTTATGTTCTCAGATTGACCATCACCTTGTCTCAGCGCTTGTCGAGCGATGGCGTCCAGAGACACGTACGTTTAATATGATGATGGGTGAGGTGACAATCACCCTGGAAAATGTACATCATCTGTTGGGGCTGTCGACCGATGGTCATGTTGTTTGTGGTCGTCAAGGACGACATAACTTTCGGGCTATCATTGGTGACCTGTTAGGGGTTGAGGCGACTGCTGACCGTGATTTGCAGGGTGGCTTGTTAAACCTTCATTTTCTGCGGGAGCAGTTTGATGTTTATGAGGTCCACTCAGCCACAGAAATAGGACGCCGGAGATACACTCGTGCATTGATATTGTGCATATTAGGTGGTATGTTGTTTGTTGACACCGCTTCAAGCTTCGTCCCAGCTCGTTACTTGTTATATCTGGATGATTTCGAGCACACAGGCACATTCAGTCGGGGCTTTGCGGTTCTTGCAGCATTATATAGGGAGTTGTGTAAGGTGACACGTCCATCACGTCGTGAGATGGGTGGATGTGCTTTGTTGTTGCAGTTGTGGGCTTGGACACGATTCCCGACCATCTCTCCTAACCTTCCTACGGTGGAAGACCAGGAGGTCATATAACGCGAGATATATGCGCACAGGTATTGGTTTATCAATATGTTAGTATTCGATGTTTTGGTTGTATTTGGAGTATATGTTGGTCATTCAACGTTTATGTTGTTGCAGATTTAATGTATACGAAACGCGATAGAGCGTATATACCAACATTCGCAGATATCGGCATCATATTGATGTCATGCGTAAGAGAGACATCCGTTGAAGGCCTTATGAGCTTGTAAACATAGTCCATCCACCGGATGTGCACATGGCGCGGAGATGGTTGGCTGTTTGTCCTCTTATTTGCTATGAGATTGTCGTCTACCAGCAGCCGGATAAAGTTATGCGTCAGTTTGGGTTTGACCAGCCAATTCCAGACGATCCTATTGATTGTAGTGAGCTGCTGACGATTAGCATAACAGGTAAGACAGACGTGGATTGGACTCACCGTCATGCTTTCTTTATTGGCCAATGGGCAGATAGAGACACCCTAGTGTTGCATAACGTTCAACCTATGCGGAGAGATGGGTACCTATCCGCCAACAGTGAGTACATGCAGTGGTATTACTCAATTACATGTCGTTGGATGACCCGAAGAGCCGCTTTGAATGCACATGTGGTACGCATGTTCCTTGTAGTTGTGTAATTTGCAGGTTAGTTTACATTTTATATTCGCTAATAATTATTCTTGTGCAGGTGGATCTAGCAGAGACAGTTGTACACATGCTTTCACCTGAGGCACAGGGTGCGTTTGACATGAGTCAGATATACCAGGAGGCGGTTCGAGTGCGGGCCGCATGCGATGATGTAGACAGACTAACAGATCCTGGAGATGCTGCAGCACCACCCCTCCTCTAGTTGTTCGTCGCAGCCGACGAGCACGTCACGAGGGGTTACCCCTTCACCACTCCATTCCGCCAGTTGCAGACACAGCAGTGGTTGTACCGCCTATTCCTCCACGTCCTCCGGGCATGTTCTACGCACCTGGGTACCCTTCGGGGCTACCCCAGCAGTACTGGTGGCCGCCACAGTATGTTCCTGGATCACAGTACCCCCTGGGTTCCCGAACCGTCGAAGCCGCAGGCCAGGGTCCCATATTCATCATACCCCATGTATGAAGCTGGGCCTAGTACAGTTGGACCTACGTCAGTTGGGCCTAGCTCTTTTGGTTTGCAGTCCACACCCAGATCTGACACATTTGAAGACTGTTACAGGCCCACTGCTCCAACGCCTCGGTCAAAACAGCATCATATTTTTTCGACGCCTCCGGCACATTCGTCTCAGTTAGTACATTCTCCCAGTTTCGGACAATATTCGACGGATGAAATAATCGCGACAATGGATCAGGGAAATGAAGACAATGATGACGATGGTGCTTATGACGCTGACCACATCGTTAGGCGAAATCCGGTTAGGGGAGCGCGATTTCGATGCAATATGTCACCGTACGAGCATGACATGAGCCGCTATGGAGGATACCATGCGAACGATGACTAAATTATTAATTTTTATCCATTAAACTGAGACTAGGATGGTGTTTAATTGTATGTTATTTTTATGTTGTATGCATCACTATGTTGGACTATATGTAGTTATCATTATTTAATGTATTATGCAGGACAATTGAGGCTAATCATATTCGATAATTATTGTTTATTAAATGCTGAAAACGGTTAACATAAGTATAACCACCAAGAACATCATTGATTCTGACTGCGTGAAGGGCAATTACGCCTATTGTGACCGACAACCTTACAATAGCCACATTTTGTTCGAGTCGTCGAGCCTTCCCGCGAATCCATCTCATTGCGTATGCGTGTAGTCTTTGGCCTTCCTTTTTTACGTCTCAATCTCTAATCTGGTATAACAATGGGTGGTACTGGTGGTGGTATGAAGTCCTCATTCCCAATAGGAAACCACTGCGGTGAATAAACTTGACATTGATACGCTGCACTATATATAGGATCTACATATTGTCTGGGATCGTGGTTTGTAAATCGACATGCTGCAATAACATGACTACACGGAAACCTATACGTAGTGAACTCACCATATTGACAATTCCGTTCAGCTAACGAGACCGACCATTTTTTACCACCCGTATGAGTCCGTATGTTGTACGTCTCTTGAACCTCAAATCTTGTCTTAACTGAGTCAAAACAAGTGACATAGTGTGTTGCCGATTTATTAACCGCCCTCATATATTTTTGCCATGCTAATTTGGAGAAATGATTACCTCTCGCCATCTCCTCACGGGCCTCTTGACCATGTTGGACAAAGTATGCTACTAATCGAGCGTATGTGAACCGGACAAGGGACGTAATTGGAAGGCTTCTGGCTCCTTTAAGTACCTTGTTAAAGCACTCTAAAAGATTGGTTGTCATGTGACCAAACCTTCTTCCCTGTTCGTCATAAGCTATACTCCATTTCTCCTTTGGGATATTATCAATCCATGTTGTTATTTGAGGGCTTGATTCTTTGAATGTTTCTAATCCAGCATCGAAATCTAGGCGCGAGGTTGTATAGGCTACTTATACAAACACAATGTATAAATCAACACATAAGATGAATATAGTAACGACATCTAAAAACATTGTATTGTAATGCACAGACATACCTAATTTCTTCAGTTGTTTTTTCAACATGACATTGTTGAACTTGTGATTAAAATTACTCGCCAAATGGCGAATGCAATAAACATGGTACGCCCTTGGTGGATGCCATCCCAGTTTGACATTGTTTACCGCGGTAATTATGCCGGCATGTTGATCTGAAATAAGACAAATTCCCTCTTTCTGCGTAACGTGTATCCGAATCAGTGCCAAAAACCACGACCAGTTGTCGATATTCTCACTGGAAACAATCGCAAATGCAATTGGAAGGACATAATTGTTTCCATCAACTGATGTTGCAATGAGCAGTGTTCCCCGGTATTTCCCATACAAATGGGTTCCGTCGATGCTTATAACTGGTTTACAATAATTGAAAGCTTATAACTGGTTTACAATAATTGAAAGCATCGCAACACTGTTTGAATGTCCAAAACACCCTATTGAACACCTTAGCACTTCCATCGACTTGCCCATCAATAAAATGGTCTTTCAAATCCAGCTTGTATGCAGACCCAGGAGAAAAATTTAACATGTAACCCAACCACCTTGGCAGAAATGCATACGACCCATCCCAATCTCCAAAAATATGAACAATGGCTTTTTGCTTTGCCTTCCATGCCTTCTTGTATGATATATGAAATCCCAACATTGTAGTTATCCTTTATTGAATTAACCCAATTTTAACACTGGGATCCTCCCTAATCATTTCTGCATTTCGTCAAACAATTTTAGATTAATAAATGTTAGCAATAATCGGACTTCAATTTAATGTATTTTAAGTACCTAAGATCAACGAACATATCAAATTTGAGTCAAGCTGCTTGTGATCTTGAGAAAGATTCTGACCGACGCATGTGTGCTGGTTGTTCCATATGCCAACAACCCATTCAGTGCCACCCTTTTTTTCATATGCCCTCATCCTCCATGGGCAACCGTCAAAATGATTTTCACAAACCATAATAAGCCTTTTCGTATCACTTTTTTTTACAACCGTAGTGCAATGCTCGGCCATACAGTATTGTTTTATTGCCATTTGAACATCCCGCTTGCTCTCAAACAGTGGTCCTTATATAGCTCTTGACCCATCTGCCAGTTAGGTATTCGCACTCCTTGCATATCCTCGGACTCCTGATTTGGGTATGCCCAATTAATATTTGTGTAATGTCTTATGTCAGACCAAAATGGAATGTTCTCCTCTCCTATATGATGAGACATTAAGCACATTGTTCATTAAACCTGCAATAATTTGAACACTACTGACTGACAATACAATGTTCATCCATACCTGCAACCGAAGGCTGCTCTTGCATTCCGACAATGCCTGGAGAAGGAATAGGAAAAGCATGATCGAAATCACCATCCACGTCGGTATCTGATGACTCACTGTCTGGAACAACACTTTCATCTACCTCGTCCTCAGAACTATCCAAAGGCCAACAAGGGTCATAGGCCGGCACCATTTCATTCTCCGCTGCTTGACTAGGTGGTCGTGGTGTGGGCGATATATCCCTATCTTCGTAATACATTTCTTAGGTTTGTTGGGTTGGTAGTGGTGGTGATGGGGATACATCTCTGTCTTCGGCATTAACCTGCGGCTCTCTGTTAATGTCAATAAAGCCAGTGGGTTGGACACAATGTTGACTGCTTGATTGTCCACCGCAGTTTAATTCCGCATACAATTCGATAAATCTAAGGTTTTCTCCGTCGGATATGCATGCGTCTGTAACTAACGCTACATCGTCATCATCTACAATATCCACACCAACCCACTGCACCGGGTTGCCCGATGCACATCTAGCAGTCAATCGAGAGACAGATTGTCCGCATTGTAATTTCAACTTCTTGTAAATAATTTTCATTAGATCACGATGGCTACATCCCGGGGGCATGCGAAACATTTTACTTTCTCCTTCAAATATTTGACCATTAGGTCCAACATATCTACTCCCATTATAATACACAATGGTGATAAGACCATTTCTATTACTACTCATTTTGTGGTAAAAAAGGCAAATATAACAGAACAACATCTTTTGAACTAAAAATTAATAAACCAAAATAATTGAAGATGCTGCTGATTTAGAAAAAAGGTGTAGTAAATAGGAATAACTTCCCTGTATCATGCAGTAAAATATGTCACCTAATTCACTTTCCCAAAGTGATTGGGGCTGAAAAATGACAAAGCAAAATAAGGGTGTAAATAGTAATAACTACAAATTAAAAAAAAGGGTGCGATAATTGAAGATGTCTGCTGATTTAAAAAAAGGTGTAAATAGTAATAACTTCCCTATGTCAACAGTAATTATTAATTTTTTTTATTTTTTAAATAAATTGCCCCCACTGACCCAGGGTCCTAGATCTGCCACTGATCACAGTTTTAAACAATTATGAATTAATTGACCGATCACATGATTTTGAACATAATTAAGCTAACAAGTATCTAAAAATGTTTAAATTTATACAAATATGTATGCATAATCAATTTAAATAAGTAAAAATATAAATAACAATAACTTAGGATAAAAATATAAATTTTAAAACTATATAAATAATTAATATTTCAGAAGAAAATATTAATATGAAAAAAGTTTAAATGTTAATCAAGTTAAGAAAAATTATATGTAAACAATCAATAATTTGAGAATGACTGAGACTTTGATCGTACTGCCACTATTTAAAAAAAAATTACCTGAATGTCACTGTGCCAAAGTGTTTGATGCTGAAAAATGACTAACCAAAGAAACACAACATATACTGAGTTTTGTAAAAATCAAACATAAAAACGACGCAATTTTGTATAGCGTGTGATATCCAACGTTTTTGCTGAACACAAGAGGGAAATTCGCTATCTTAAGCTGGAAAATATGTCACGTAGCACTAAATTCGCTGTCTTAAGCTGGAAAATATGTCACGTACCACGCAATGTCCCCCAGCGAATTAATAGGAGCCTGCCACGTGGCGAAGCGTCAGAAATCCACCAAATTCGCTATTGGTGCAGGTGTAATTAACACAGTACCTATTTTGCTCATCTTAGTAGCGAATTTTGTCTACCAATCCGCTTGCGCCAAGTCAGCCTTGGGAGTTCGCTAATGCTGGTCACGAAATATGTGCTGTGGCATTTTGGCCAATTTTCTTCCACGCGTGGCATTGTGGCTAATAATTTCTCCAGGTGTGGCATTTTGGCCAAAGTTTCTCATAATCTTTCCGTCAGCAAAGTGATACTTTGCTTGTCTTGAATACCTAATTTTTGTCGTATCTTCTGATGTAATTCACCCAGTGTTGAGCTTTTTTTGATACGTGTCTGCCTTTTCCCCTCTTCAAAAACAACACCCCGTCGCCCTTCAACTTTCCTTCCATTAAATATAACACAACACGAGCGCACTCCTCACCACTTGAACTCATTTCTTGCAGTCAACAAAAACAAAAACTTTAAATATCAAAAATACAATAATTTAAGATTTAGAACCTACGAATAAATGGGTCAGGAGAAGCGCTTTTTATAGGATTTGGGGGGTGGAACACACCCAATTTAGGCGTGTTCCACTGCCCCAGATTTCAAAATATTTTCAAAACTGCACCAAATTTTGAAATATTTATATAATTTGTATTATTTATTTAAATTTTCCTAGTTTCATGACATATATATTTATTCTCGGGTTAAAAGTTATGCACTATAGCTTTTAAACATTTTTTATTTTCTTGTTTTTATAAATGATACATGTGTCCCTCAGCACGTGCGGGACTTGGCATCTTTCAAGTTTCAAAGGCTCAAACCCTAGGCATAGGAATTAGGATCTCTCTCTTCCACAAGAGCTCTTGCTACTCCCTTTCTCACTTTCGAGTTGCATCGCATCCAAATCCTTTAATCTTGTTTCTGCCACGATGACACGTAGCCATATATAACAGTAGTAGCAGTGATGAAAGGAATTAGAATTGTGTTTGGGATAAGAGAAAATCGCCAAGCTTCTTTCATCGGTTAGGATGGTGAAGTTTCTCATCTCCGATAAGGCTCACAAGCAGTTCACAAATCTTTGTATGAGACAAATTAGAACTGTGTTTGGGATAAGAGAAAATCGCCAAGCTTCTTTCATCGGTTAGGATGGTGAAGCTTCTCATCTCCGATAAGGCTCACAAGCAGTTCACAAATCTTTGTATGAGACAAATTAGAACTGTGTTTGGGATAAGAGAAAATTGCGAAGCTTCTTGTCTTCGATGAGGCTCGCATACAATTCTCAAATCTTCGTAGGAGAGGAATTAGAATCGTGTTTGGGATAAGAGAAAATCGCGAAGCTTCTTTCACCGATTGGGACGGAATGGCAAAGCTTCTTTCTCTCATCTCTTTCTTTTCCTTATGCATTGGATTTAGGATGCGAATTTAACATTGTTATTGTTAGATGTTAGATCGATTGGATATTAAGGCTCATTACTTATCGACACTAATTTATGTTTTATTTCACTATTGATTTTGATTACAAGTTGTTTTGAACACAATAAGCACTAATTTGAACACACACTTAGTGTCTCTTCTTCTGAATAGTTTTAGAAATGATTTTTTTATTTTTTAATAAACAATGAGGTTGTTGTTATGTGATTTTTTTGTCAAACTCCTCTGCGTTATGTTTTGAATGAGAGAGTTTTGCAATTCTAAGTGATCATGTGATAAATTAGTTAGATGCTTCTGGTAGTTGTGTTTTTTTAATAGAAAAATGGTATTAGAAAAAATGGAAATTGGCAAAGTGATTTAATATTTTCTTGTTTTAGCTTGCAAATTATCTGTGAAAGATATTGGAGGTGCGAAGAAGGGAAACGTTGAAATATTTTTTCTTGTTTCAGCTTGTTTACTCATGTAAGAATCACCAAGTTGCTTGGTATGTTTCACTTGTCTTTTAGGTTAAAAATGTTTGCTTTTTTTTGTTTAGGGTATTTGCTAGTTTTTTATGGTACTCTTTGGATGATAGGAGCAAAGTGCCCTGGTTTCACATGCTATGGTGGATTAACAAATTAGGTACCCATATATTGATACTATGTGCCTGATCCCTAAAGGTATGTTTTAACTTTTACAAGAGGTTTCAATTTGTATTTTTTCCTTTAGATCATATTGTTCAATATTCACTTGTGTCACATGTACTGATGTTAGATAGTTGAAGAAAGACAAAGCTATTGTGTTTTGGAAAACGCTTTGGCAATGAACTCACCATTGCCGAAAATCTTGCTTTCAAGGTCTCCTTATTCAGGTTCATTTCAATGTTTCATTTTGATTTCCTTTTTTCTATCTTTTTTGTTGAGCGAACAATTAGTTTTAAGTTTTGTTCTCAACGTTTCATGGTAATAAAACTACAATGGATAAGTTTTTACTTCTTATACACATTTTTTTTTTAAAAATCTTCTAATTTTTTTAGTTAGCACATAGGCTCAAGGATTGGTTAAAACAACAAAATCTATTGGTCAATCTAAAGGAAAAGTTAGCTCGGGTAAGAGTATGGCTTAAACCAATATTTTTGTTAATTAAGGCCTCCATAAGATTATTTTTGGAACCTCAAAAGTAGTTTCTTCCTTCTTTCTTATTACATACAAATGCCTAATTGATTTTTGATGATGCTCATGCATGTGTTGGATTGTCATCACACATTCAAAAATACAAATTTGAAAAAGCCCAAGTGGAGAAACTTCTCACTGTAGAGGTGAAGCACTATCACGATTTCCTAAAGGAATAAAAGGTCTCATTATAAGCTTGAAATAGAAACATGTTGACTAGCTTGAAATAGGAACTTCTCATTTATTTTTACCCCACATCACTCCCTATTACTTTCTCATTGGGTGTTAATTAATTGAATATTCTTTTGCATTATTTTATATCACAACTTGAGCTGCTCTTGGCAGTGGAGAAGCCTCGAGAGTTACACTCCATAAGGATGCATAAGTTGAAAAAATAAGGTATGTATAAGAAAATCATTATGCTTCTAGTTAGTTGTGTTAAGAATATCACCCTTGTTGCCATATATAACTTTTGAATTTGTTATATTAATTAATGAAATTATAACATAATGTTGTGAATTGTTGAATGCAACTGCAAGAACATGTTGGTTTCATCTTCACTTGGTTTTTCGTTGTTCCCTTAGTTGTGTGAATAGCTCTGTTACTAACAAATGCCATGGTTAAAGACTTTGGGATTTTAAAGGTACAAATTTACTTACACAATAACTTGTAGGTTATACTGCTACATATTACTTATATTTAATTTTTGAAGGATCCCTATTTGACATTCTCTTAGCCCCTTTAATTACTTTTTCATACTTATTGTGTCCTTTCATGTGTTTGGAATTGCAAGTTTTATTTCAGGTTGATGATGCTCTAGATCATCCAAGCTTCTAGAGGTAACAGATGTAGCCTTAGTAATTAGTTTTTCCTTTTAAGAAGAAAGAACCTTAATGCATAATCACATAAATAAACTTTCTGCAGGACCATTTTACATCAAGCTACTTATCTGGCCCTACACCACTTACTTTGTCTTTGACAGAGATGTAGGCTATGTTCAGGTTTTACTTAGGAATCCATCACCCTTTTGTGCTTGTTACATAGTATTTTATAATATTTATCATTTTAAACTCCAGCGGATGGGATTTTTAGTAGGGCTTTTGCTTCTTTATATGAGTGAGGAGGATGCATTTTTGGTTGTTAGTGGCATTGCTAAAAGGAGTAGTTCATGCTCCAGTGGAAGGGCTTGTATCTCTTGTAACTATTTTGTTTCGACGATTGATGTTACTATTTTTTTGCTTATTGATTCCTCTATCTATTTATACTGGTTTCTCTATTGGATACATGGTCATGTGTATTTTTTTCTTATTTTACTCCTATATTCTGTTAGTAGTCATAAAAATTAACAAAATGAATAATAAAACTTTGCTCCCCTAGATCCACTAATTCATGACAGTCCCTACATCTCAAGTCATAAGCATCCAACATCTAATTTAAGCATTTTTTCTGTCAATGAAAATTCTCATGTTCACACATGATCATTTATTTAACTTCATATTTATTCATTTTTTTATGAAATTAATTCAAGCGTTTAGTTTTTTATTGTCAAAAACAAATATTGTGCATTTAAGGTATTATGGTGTTATTCTTAATTAAAATTATCATTTCATCTAGATAATTATTCTTAACTTTAGTTATAAAATTAGTGACTATTATAATAAAATTTTCATTTTGATTAAGAAACCACACCATTTTTTTTAATTATTACATGTTATGTCATATAAAAGTTGTCAATAATTGCAAGTTTAAAGGTAAAAAAAAAAAACAATGTAAATTATTAAAACTTCTGAAGAGAATGTCAAGACTCAAGACATTAAAAAATGACATGCTTGCATACATCCAAATGAAGGAATGGCATATTCCTTTTGAACTGGGTGCTATGTTTGGTCATCACACTAGTAACAAAGTTGTAAGTACTTCTCCTATTCTTGTGTTAAATTCAACATATTATTAACACTTGACATTATATTCTCCTATTCTTGTGTTAAATTCAACATATTATTAACACTTGACATGATATGATTTTTATTTCATAGGATGAAGGAAGTGGACAAGATGGGCTAACACAAGAGGAGGATCATCATTAGATAGTAATTTCCATGCAACTTGACATATGTTGCTTAATACCTTTTGATATATATTGTTTTGGATGTTTCAAACTTTCAATAGTTTGACTAATTAGATTTCCTTACTTGAATACATTATGCATGCACATTGTTTCAACTTGAAGCTTGTTATTACACTGAAGTTTTATGCATGTTTAAATTGTTGGCATTCTGGTTCTTATTTATAGTGATAATTATATGTCTCAATGTTTGATATTTTTAATTGTAATTCTAATTCTATCAAATATGTAATTGACTTATTGGTGCAAAGTATAATTATAGCATAGAATGAATCATTTTGAAGATTCTAGTGTGAATAGGAATAAATAAGAAAGAAAAAATATACAAGAAGATAATATTAATAATTACAAAAATAATGATAATATTGAAATTTGAGAGAATAAAAATTTAATACATTATCTCAATTTTTATACTTAATCAAATAGGAATGAAAATAATTATAGAATTAATGGAAATGATTAAAACTAGAGAAAGATTAATGTGTTTTTTTTAATCAAAAAATACTATTTTTGACAAAAAATGCAAAAACGCACTTTGTGGTGGTTTTATAACTCCCAATAAAAGAAAACATGCAAAAATAAAAAAGAAAAAAAAAATGAATTTGTGACAGCTTTCAACCGCCACAAATTTTCTAGCTGATTTATCAGCATTCATCTAAAAGTCATCACAAATTTTTTCTGACATCGGTACTCCCAAAAGTTGATCCTGACCATCAAAATGCATTTTGTGGCGGTTTTTAGCCATCAGAAATGACTTTTTAAACCGCCGCAAATTGTCCATTTTTTTGTAGTGAATTCCTAAAAAAATTTGGCAAGCACAAATGAAAGAGAGAGATTTTATCTTATTATGGTTGCTTGGTAACTATGGAATAAGATAAGAAATAGAATAAAGTTATCAAATCCAATTAACACAACAAACAACTTATTACAAATGAAATTCAAATATATTTTTAGCATGCATATGATATATCATTTTATATTTTTAATATTAGTTGAATGATTTAACTAACTTCTTATCTCTTCCAATCTATCTTTCATATTTTTAGTTTTAACTTGAATTTGATTTTTTGAAGGAAATTATCAATAATTAAAAATAATAATATCATAACAAATTATTATCATAAATTTAAAATATAATTTATATTTAAAATATCATTTATTATAAATTTTACTTATAATATAATTTAGAGCAAATTGCACTAACATTTCTCAGCATTTATCAAATTATACATAACTCACCCTTTTTAATTTTTCTATACTAACAACCAATGTTCTGAAACTCGATCCAGCTGATCGGACAAACCGGTGGTCTAACCGGGTTGGTTTCCTTATTAAATCGGTTGTACAGTTGAGCGGTCAAACCCGGCTGGGTAGGTTACCGAATCCCGGTTAGACTGATCCGACCTGCTCGATTTTATAACTTTTTTATAATAAAAAAATTGGATTTTGAATTATTGTCAATTGTTATTTTGGATTTTATAGTATGGATGAACTTTTCTTACTCAAATAGTGTTAATTATATACTTATATATAATAGATACATATATAATTTTGAATTTTTAATACATATTGGGTCAAACTGGGCCAATTATGACATACTACCTCGACTAGATCAATGACCGAACCAAATTTCACAACTACACTAACAACCATTTAAGTTTGAAGACATTATTCTATTATCTTCTTAGATGGTTGAAAATATTACACTAGTATCCCTTCAATGCCCCATTAAATCTTACACTAACACTCCTTATAAGGGAGATAGATTTAATGATTAAAAAAGTGAGAGTACTTGTGTAATTACACAAAACCTTAGGAGTATTGTCATAATTTGGCCTACAATTTATATATTTAAAGATATTTATTAATTATAAAGTTGTATAAAATAGACACTTATTTATGTAATACATCGGCTAAAATACTACTTATAAGTGTTTGAGGAGATAATCTATTTAAAGTAACTGATAAATATAAAATAACACAAATGAACATGTTAATATGATGTTTTAATATAATGTTTAATTTTATTTTATGAATAAAAATATTTTTGTAATTATTATTAAATATCAATTATTTTAAGCCTACAATGAATTTTAATTTTTAAAATCTCCACATCATGTGAATTTCTTAAACCTTTTCTTTTGTAAGGTTTATGTATATATTTGAGATAGGGTTTCTCATATGTTGTATGTTCCATAAAGATAAGGTCTTTGTGTTATCATCTTGAAGGGTTTAAGAAAATTTTCATTATGTGTATGCATAGTGTTTATAACAATATTGAAATTAAAAGTGGAAACCTTAACTTAGGTTTTTTAGGTAATTGGATTAAGATAGAATCAGTACAAAAATTGTGTTGTACATCTCTCTTGTATATCTTCGGTTCTTTGATAAAATTATTAAGATCTTGCTTATGTAGATCTCAAAGAACATTGTGTTTAGGAATATAAGGTTAATAATAATCATGATATCTCATCAAATCAATTGATTAATAAAGGATATCATTATCTTGAATTGAACCAAGGGAAAAAGATTTTTAGATTGTCAAGGATTTTGAAAAAAAAATTAAACTGTGTCATTAAAATCAGTCTGTCCCAACTAATTCGACTAGAAATTAGATGCATGGTCAAGTCGATTTAGCAATTATAGTGTTTGTGCAATTAGCCCAATGATATATTATCAAACTGGTATGGAATGGACTAAACCAATGTTTGACTCAAACTAGTTCATATTCAAAATTTTGATCTAAGCCCCATAGTTATAGTCTCTATGCTGCATTTCATTGAAATCCACTCTAACAAACCTTGGATATTTCATTGAAAATATGTATCACTTACCACTCTACCAACTTTCTTAGTCATATTAATTATGCAAACATAAGTATTATATATTATTTGCACTATAATTTTATTATAAATCAAGAGTAAAAGAATAAATTGTTTTTCAAGAGGAAAGCTTGTGAGAAAGAAGAAAATTTAACTTTCACATCATTTGAATCCAAAAAATGTCTTGAAAACTCAAGGATTGAAGGGAATTTGCCAAAAAATATGTCTCGAGAAGCAACTTTTCAAAGTTCCTAGAGTGACATATATATGATGAATTTAGTGATTCTTTAGAACATGATTATGGAAAGCACCCTCAAATTTGTCAATATTCACAAAATAAAGTGGATGAAATACAAAGGATTTATTCAAAATGGGGTAATTATAAAGAGTAGAACAACATTATTTTTTCTATCTCAGGTTTGAGCCTTAAGTACACAACTACATTAAATATTTAGAGAAATTTTTTTATCATCTATAATGATCTTATTTGATTTGAACAAGATTGTCTCCATATAGTCTATACAAAAAAAGTAAAACAACACTCTTAGGTAATTTCTAAACATTTTTTAATATTAATTTTTTTTATCTACTTTGTGTTTTTGGACTAGGTCTCCTTTCTCTGAGGCACGATCTAACTATAAGAACAATACCATATATGAAGGAGGAGAAATTATCTTATTTTGTCTCATAAAATTCATCTTGTTGCTTGTAACACCCCGGATTTTAAGTTGCTAAACTGGGCGTTTATGTGTGTGATATGGTGATTAATGACATGTTTTATTGTATGCTTTATTTGGTAATTGCTATTTGAGTGTCCTGGCCTTGGTATGCGTGTTAGTGGTTGATAGTTGTCCTTATTGACTAGCGGTTGCTGTGTTTGCACGAAAGGCAAAACCTGCTCTGTCAGCTGGGTACTTAAGCACAAGAGCGTGCAGTGGGAGTGTGTTTTTTTTTCTCCTATTATTCTCCTTTGTGTTTTCTCTCCTTTTCTCCCTAACTTCCTCACACCAAGAAACCTTTCTCCCTCAACCCTTCCTTGTCACCTTCAACTCACCATCGCTGCCACGAAATCCCGACGCCAAGAAGGACCTCGTGGCCGAAACAGGAGCTCAGGGCAACACGTCGTGAAACTGTTGGACAAACTCTTGGTTAGGTAAGGGGAGTTTATTATATTTGATAACCACTTTAGGTAACATGGTTGAGGACCAGGGAGTCCAACCATGGCGATGACTGCATGTCCCCGTGTGTGCGTTGTTTTCCAGAGAGTATGCCTTGAGTGGATGGAATAGGTTACGCTTTATGTTCGTTGGTATGTATTTTTTGTTGATGTTAATGGTGTTCTTGAAGGGGAAGTTGATGTTGTAAGGACTCCCTGTGCATGTCTGTGAAGTTGGAATTTTGATGCTGAAAAGCTCCTAAGATACTTTGTAGAAGTGTTCGTGGAGGTGCCGACTATTGGGAAGGGTTGGCCGAGTTGCATATATGTGTCAAACCTTTGTTTGCGATGCCAGCTACCGGGAAGGGTTGGCCGAGTTGCATATGTTTGTCAAACCTTTGTTTGTGATGTCGGCTACCAGGATGGGTTGGCCGAGTTAAGCGGGTTACGTAGCATGCATGTGTGCATGCAGAACGTGACTTAGTCCTTGTTGGCGGACGTCGGCATACCCGGTTCCTTAATCGAGATGATACCTTAGAGCTATTGAGCTCAAGATACTTTACGAGAGGGAAAGAGCCATCAGATTCCCTAACTCGGATGAGCTTGTACCTTCTCGGGAAAATAGCCATCGAGTTCCCTAACTTAGATGAGCTCATGCTTCCTCGGGAAGAGAGCCATTGGGTCCTCTACTCGGTGGACAATTCTCTGTAGAATTGTTAAGTTCAGCCCTTTTCTTTCTCAGCTATCGAGTTTCCCTTACTCAGTTTTCCTTACCCGGACGACCCTATGTAGGTTGGTAATACTCATACAAACCCGAGTCTTGCATGCGCTATCTACTATATTCGATTACAATGCTTATATAACCGGTTTCATAGTGTCAAATCCGTCCTTTGGTATTTTATAGAAACCCAAAGAATCCTTGACCGACTTCGACCAACCTCTTCCGACCTCGTCTGCTCTTGTCCACCTTTGTCTTCCCTTGTCCAACCCTTATCCTTTCTGACAGCCCTTTACCGACCTTGACCGATCTTGTCCGCCTTCGTCCGACTTCGTTCGGATTCTTATCTCAAGTTATTATAACTGGATGCCAACCCGAACATCTAATACTTCACACTGGCTCACTTGTTTGTAGTGTTTGTGAATGACGTGTAAGGGAGGTATGTGTCTATATTGATGATATTGGGATCGGCCTATGTGATGACTTGAGATGTTTTATGCATCGATACCATGGGGGGTGTATGGCACTATCCTAGCCAGGACGAGTTGTTCCTAAGCCGGGTCATGCATTGATGAAGCCCATGGTGATCTGAATGCGGATGGATATACATAAATACCCATGGGGGTGTATGGCAGTATCCTAGCCATGACGAGTTGATCTTGTGTCGGGCCATACCTTGATGGAGCCGTGGTGAGAGGCTATGTATAGACATGTGTGATGTCGGGACCGGATGGTGAACCTTGCAAGGACCACGATCAGTGCATTGATGAGCCCGTGTTGGGGCGGCCCTCGTTTGGGGCGGTATGTATGTACATGGGAAGGTATGGAGATCCTAACCAGGATGGAGTTGTTTCTGTGTCGGGTCATACGTTGATGGTGCCCATGAGAGACATACAACATTTGCATGATGGAAATAAAATTGATGATTGGCTGTAGGGTACTGGGGTACTGGGGGGCCACGTCTATTGGGAACTTTTTCTGACACCCATTGGCTGATCACCATGGGGGGTGCTTCCTATGCACGACAGAGTGACCCTGACAAGCTATTGCATCATCTGACCACAGGGATGACCTATTTCCGGGATGGTACCACATTGTATGCTAAGAGTGGAGTCAGGAGCATGCATCATACTAGGCATTATAAGTTGACTTGTGGAATGTTCCTGGATGCTTGTTCATATTGGTTGCGCGTTGATATATCTGGATTATGTGGTGATAATGTGACGCTTGGATTGTCTTCCTTAACTGATGTTATCTTTTGCTTGTTATTTTACATAATGAACTCACATTTGCCTTGTTGTATTGTGTGGTTTAGTACCTGTGATGATCGCGAACCTGGTTCGTGTGAGCAGACAGACAGCAGTAGGTGACCGAGAAGATGACCTACCTTGGTGGAGCCACCGAGTTGTCGGGATGACGATGAGTTAAATCCCGGGCAGAAGTTATGTTCTTCTAGTTGTACCCCTTGTTTTGATAGATATGCCCCGTGTTTTTGCTAGTCACACCCCCAACGTTTAATTTCTTGTTTCCTTTGTAAAACACTTATATGTTTCTTTTAGATATGGTTAATTGTACCTACCTTTAAACTACGTTTTGTATATACCTATATGTGTGTGTGTATGTGTGTACTTGAGATGTCTCATGCATTTTCCTTACGTGTTTACTTTATTGTGATGGTCATCATGAGCTCGCAAAAAAAAATTAAATTACCAGTGTTTTTCACAACCAAATTAAAGGAGTTTTCATTTAAAATATGTTAATATCATGCTTAAGAATTAGTGATACAGTAGCGACGTAACGGGTCGTTACATTGCTAGCTAGCTAGCATTACTCATAGCATTATTTCTTTGAATCCACCTCTTAAAGGGTGGATTAAAGTCACTTGTGATGCATTTGATATTAGTCCTCATGGTTATGCAGGCTGTGGAGTGTTAGGAAATTAAATTTCCTGATGTTATTATGTGCTACATATTGTATTAATAATTATATTATGTTATTTAATATATATTGGATCAATTAAATATGCCCAAATAGATTCCTAAGTAAATATGAGATAAATAAGTGAATACCAATGTTGGGCCAATTAGGTTTAATGAGAGCTTATTGGCCCAACAATAAACACTATATATAGGGTTATGGTCACCAATATGTCAAATCAATCTTATTTCTTTCTTTCCCATTAAGAGAGAATATCATCTAAAGAGTGATTTGACTGAGGAAGAATAAAGCTCACAAGGAAAGGCTAAAGGCTAGAAGATTAAAGATAAATCAGTGTCACGATGGAAACAAGTATGTATTATTTGTTTAAAATTTCTGCTTCTGGGGTTTTATTGGGTGATGGTTTTCACCATAAGGATTTAGGAATTAATATTCCAACAATTGGTATCAGAGCCGTATCATATTGAATTATCAAGAAATTAAATGATTTGCAAAAAATTTATTTGGACTTTGCTCCGTGGGTTTCTTGGTTACAAATAAGGAAGAAAGGAATAGGCTTAAATAGGAAGCAACATAAAATAAACCAAATTTGATACCCGAGTACTGGGTTTAATAACCCGCTATTAGTTCTTCTTCCACTTCCAGTAAATCAAAAGGTAATCTTTCACATTTTGCTATGGAAGAGATTAGAAAAACAATGAAACCCATAGGTTGATTACTGCATTAGAAGATATTGTTGGCAAATAATTTGTTGATTTTTTTTATTATTTGAAAATATTATTGTCAACAATTAAATGATAATTGGTTATCAAGAATGACATTAATCGATTATGATAAAGTTTGGGTAATTTTACTATAATCACATTCAGAAAATTGAGAGCAATAAAATTGAGGAACTTAGGCATTTAAATTAAATAAAATAAACTTTTGGTTTATGTTTGTTTTATTTAATTATTATTGCTTTTAATTGTCTTGCATTTCATAATAAATTGATTGAAACAATATTGTTGCCAAAGTAACTTTGTTGTGAATAATTCATTATTGTGAAGTATAAAGATGAGTATATTTGTTATTTATGTGAATAATCATCAGCCCAAAGGAAGATTATTATTTGGCCAAATAATATATATACATGTGGTGATAAATATGTGACGATTATAAAGATTTCCATGTAAGCAATAATCGGCCCAAAGGAAGACTATAACTTGATAGGATTTGTTGTCAATATTTGATTATTGCGTTGAGAGTACCACTTACAAATTGATATTTTTGGTCCAAATATCAAATGTTAATGTTATGCTAGGTGTCTTGTAAATGGGCCCACGTTGGTTTGGATTGTTTGTTAATGTCATGTATATGCAATTTGTTTTAATTATGCATTTGGTATGACATGGATGTTAAAGAAAGAAATGTGAAAATTGTTCTTGGTTGCATGCTCTAGACCTTGAGCTAAGGATGGAGAAACTCACTTCTACTCCGAAAAACCCAAATTTGGATTACATAGAGAAGTGGGAACGCTCTAATCGCATGAGTATGATGATCATGAAACGCTTCATTCTGAAAGTGTTTCGAGGCTCTATTACTGATAGCACTTATGCTAGCAAGTTCCTCAAAGAAATTGAACAATATTTTACTAAAAATGAAAAAGCGACGAGTAACACATTGGCAAAATTCGTAACCATTAAGTATAAAGGAAAGAGGAACATAAGGGAGTACATTATTGAGATGTCTAATCTTGCTAGAAAACTCAAGGCACTAAAGTTAGAGTTATCTGATGATTTGCTTGTGCACTTGGTTCTCATTTCTCTTCTTGCACAATACGGTCAATTTGTAGTGAGTTACAATACACAAAAGGATATATGGACTCTTAATGAGCTCATTGCTCTCTGTGTGCAAGAGGAAAAAAGATTTCAGTAAGAAAAGATTGATAGTAGATTTTCTTAATGGCACATATCAGAGGTCAGATGAATAAGAGATCATTGGGTATACTGACTCTGATTTTGCTGGATGCCAAGATAGTAAAAGATCTACGTCAAGTTATGTCTACATGTTGGCTGGAGGAGCTATTTTTTGGAAGAGTGTTAAGCAGACACTTGTAGTTTTCTCTACTATGGCCGCTGAATTTGTATCTTGTTTTGAGCCGTCCAACCATAGGGAATGGCTGCGGAATTTTGTCACAGGGCTGCGTATAGTAAATGGTGTTGAAAGACAACTAAATATTTATTATGACAATAAGTCAATAGTGTTGTACTCCAACAATAACATAAGCTCTTCAAAATTGCAGCACATCAATATAAAGTTTGCGATTGTTAAATAAAGAGTTCAGAGTAGTCAGATTTTCATAGAACACATAGGGACAAATTTCATGCTTGCAGATCCGCTTACTAAAGGCTTAGTGCCTAAGGTCTTTCACGAGCATATTGCTCATATGGGTGTTATTTTGTTTGATGACACTATGGTTTAATGGGAGTTCTTTATGTTGGTGTTCTATGTAAAAATATGTATATGTTTATTTTTAGCAAAATAAAGATTTTGATGTTATTTTCCCTCTAAATGTGTATTTTTGTGCTTGTGTTTCTGCTTTGTCTATGCAGAAAATTAAGGATTGATCTCATAAGGACTAAAGAATGACCAGTTGGAAATAAACATGGTAGAGATCAC
Organism: Glycine latifolia; assembly: GCA_013407115.1. NCBI lineage: Eukaryota > Viridiplantae > Streptophyta > Magnoliopsida > Fabales > Fabaceae > Glycine > Glycine latifolia. Next base: position 9,141,120 of record CM023950.1, read on the forward strand.
ATTGCATGTAATTTCCATTCCACTCATCCATACTTGATCTATGTTGTTGAATAAATTGGTGTGATAACCATGGAAGGATTAGTTACACCTAAGAGTGACAAAAGCTGTCATGATCTCATATTGATATAGGAGATGGACCAGATTGCATCTAAGGAGGAATCTAAGGATAAATAGCATATAGTGGCGCACTAAGGATATATGATATAATTATCTCAAGTCAATATGTAGGCCAAGTGGGAAATTGTTAGGAAATTAAATTTCTTGACGTTATTATGTGCTACATATTGTATTAATAATTATATTATGCTATTTAATATATATTTGGTAAATTAAATTAATCAATTAAATATGCCGAAATAGATTCCTAAGTAAATGAGATAAATGGGTGAATACCAGTGTTAGGCGAATTAGGTTTAATGGGAGCTTACTGGCCCAACAATAAACACTATATATAGGATTATGGTCCCCAATATGTCAAATCAAGCTTCTTTCTTTCTTTCCCATTAAGAGAGAATACCATCTAAAGAGTGATTTGACTGAGGAAGAATAAAGTTCATAAGGAAAGGCTAAAAGCTAGAAGATTAAAGATAAATCACTGTCGCGATGGAAACAAGTATGCATTATTTGTTTAAGATTTCTTGATGATTCAATATGATGCTTATGGGATTTATTGGGTGATGGTTTTCACCATAAGAATTTAGGAATTAATTTTTCAACATGGAGGAATTATTAGAGACGACTTGAGGCATTTCTTAATTGCTTAAATTCTCCATTTCCATTATGGCCAATGTTCAATGACTCGAGCTGAGATTTGGACCCTTTAGCTTGGTTTATCTCTTGCATCAAGTAGAGGCTATCAACGTATTATGATGAAGAGCTTGTTTGGATACAAGGTTAGAAGTGCTTTTGAGAGCTTCTCTACTGGAAAAAGCTCCATATTTTCGATAAAAAAAGCTCTCAAAAACACTTGTAACTTGTATCCAAACAGGTCCAAAGTCTAATTCTTTAGCCGCACTTAACCTAATCACTAAAGGCATGTCACAACTTCACCGAAGTGCAACATTCCTGCCAAATATTTTTTATGTATATACTATCATTAGATGAATTGATGGTCTCATTGTTTGAGAGAAGGCAAGCACATTGCTGATAAAGTTGTAGCATATACAGTCATAAGCTTAGTTTTCCTTGTAAAGTTTTTTAATTTGTTCTGGATTTTCTCTACTTGGCTTTTAAATTTTAATACCACTGTCTCACAAAAAAAAAAGAATAATGTTTAACCACACTCTCCAACCATGAGCAAACTTTCTAGCTAGCTAGAGAGGAAGTGAGAAATCAACTTCATTACTAGATTCTGAATTCACCTCTTAAAGTATCTCATGTTTTCTTGGAACAGTGGCCCTTCTGCCACAATAAAAAAAATTACCCAATATGCCACGCGCTCAGAAGTAATTCCCAAATTGCCACGTAGCAGAATCTGCCATGCAAACCAGCGAACTACGCACCGTGACGTGGCATTCGCGTGTTGGCCGGGCTAGGCGGGCAGGACAGGTGTCACTCCTTACGTATTTTGCTTGAGGGCCTGCAAATTACGACGTGTCAGTGCCAGAAATGCCACGTGTCAGGACCCTGTAAATTCGCTTTTGGGCCCAGCGAATTACGTCCAATGGCCCACTATTTAAACCCCCATTTCCTTTTCCTTCACTCACTCTCACTTTCATCCCTCAATCTTACTCCACTTCTTCATTTTGCAGGTTTGTTATATTTTTTTTACTGTTTTTATGTTTTTATTATTGAATATATTTATTATTTTATTTTAATTGTTGAATATATTTATTTTGTATGTTTTATTATTTATTTTAATTTTTGAATATAATTATTATCAATCTTACCCCACTTCGTCATCTCGCTTTTGTATGTTTATTATTTTATTTTAATTGTTGAATATATTTATTATTTATATAGTTTTAGTTTTTAAATAATGATTAGGTTTGAGATTTAAAACATTAGGTTAGAGGATGATTTAAAATATTAGGTTAGAGGATATTTAGTGTTAGTTTATAATTGTTAAGTTTTAGGATATATGTTAGACATATAAGAATATTTAGTGTGAGTTTATAATTGTTAAGTTTTTGAATGTCATGTATTTAATTGAATATTGTTATAGAATATTTAGCCTAAAATTGTAATTATAGACTCATTTAGGAAGTTGTACGGTCAAAAGATATGTGTGTTGCAAATTATATTTATTTAATTCGACTAAAGATTAGAATTAATTAAAATAATATATAGTAATATTAATCAAATTAATTATATATTGTAGTTAATAAATATAATGTGAAACATACCAATTTATTTAAATATTTATACAAATATTATATTAAAAGAATATAACCTTAATTGTGTTTAATTTTACTCACATATATATATATATATATATATATATATGTGTGTGTGTGTGTGTGTGTGTATTAATCTTATTATTTGATCCATTGTGAACATAATCATTTAAAATAAATAATATTCAGTATATAATTAAATTTAACTTAATAATAGTGTTTACCTTAATTTTATTATTTCATTCGTTTTAATTTTTTGTAATTTAGTATTTTGTTATTTAAATTTTAAATATATTGATTATTTATGTAGTTTTAGCTTTTAAATAATATTTAGGTTCGAGATTTAAAACATTAGGTTAGAGGATATGTAGTGTTAGTTTTTTTTACTAGTTTATTCGTTTTAATGTTTTGTAATTTAGTATTTTATTTTTTAAATTTTAAATATATTGATTATTTATGTAGTTTTAGTTTTTACATAATATTTAGGTTCGAGATTTAAAACATTAGGTTAGAGGATATGTAGTGTTAATTTTTTTTTTACTAGTTTATCAGTTTTATTTTTTGTAATTTAGTATTTTGTAATTTAAATTTTAAATATATTGATTATTTATGTAGTTTTAGTTTTAGTTTTTAAACAATATTTAGGTTTGAGGATATGTAGTGTTAGTTTTTTTGTTTTCCTATTTTCGTTTTAATTTTTTTTAATTAAGTATTTTGTATTTTAAATTTTAAATATATTGATTATTTATGAAGTTTTAGTTTTTAAATAATATTTAGGTTCAAGATTTAAAACATTAGGTTACAGGATATGTAGTGTGTAGTGTTAGTTTTTTTTACTTGTTTATCCGTTTTAATTTTTTGTAATTTAGTATTTTGTTTTTTAAATTTTAAATATATTGATTATTTATGTAGTTTTCATTTTTAAATAATATTTAGGTTTGAGATTTAAAACATTACGTTAGAGGATATGTAGTGTTAATTTTTTTTGTTTCTAGTTTTTTCATTTTAATTTTTTGTAATTTACTGTTTTGTATGTAAAATTTTGAATATATTGATTATTTATGTAGTGATGGTAATTTAGAATATATTAATTTATTTTATTAACGTATACAATATTTTATTTTGGTTAGGCATTTGTTCTGTAGGATTATTTATTAGAAGAATGGATCACAATGAAAATGTTCGACTGACCCCACAGGTTAAGTCTCCGTTGAGCGTGATTGAGCCCGGTCCATCCGTACGGACTCTCCTTACATTACAGGAGAAACATATATCCACGTATGTGTGGAATTCACAGGGTGATTCGACCATGCCGGAGTGTGTACTTAATGTAAGACATGTCGCAACACACGATCATAACACTATACCTGAAGAGATCCATCCGTGGCTCCGAGAGGCTAGTTTTTATCATGTTACGCGTCTGTGCAATCACGAGATAAGCATATTCAGTCTTAAGTTAACTTCTAATATGTTGCTTTCATTTTATTGTAATGTATACGTAACTGTTGTGTAACTTGAATGTTTTAGATCGACCACCACCTTGTGTCAGCGCTTGTCGAGCGATGGCGGCCAGAGACACGTACGTTCCATATGACGATGGGTGAGGTGACAATCACCTTGGAGGATGTACATCATTTGTTGGGGCTGCCGACCAATGGTGGTGTTGTCTCTGGCCGTCACGGACGACATAACTTTCGTGCTATTATTGGTGACCTGTTAGGGGTTGAACCGGCTGCGGGTCGGGTTTGCAAGGCGGTTTGTTGGGCCTTCACTATTTACGGGACCAGTTTGATGATTATGCGGTCCACGCTGGCACAGAATTAGGTTGTCGGAGATACACTCGTGCATTGATATTGCACATTTTAGGCAGTATGTTGTTTGTTGATACCGCTTCGAGCTTTGTGCCCGCTCGGTACTTGTTATATCTGGATGATTTCCAGCGCACAGGCACATTTAGTTGGGGCTCTGCGGTTCTTGCAGCCTTATATAGGAAGTTGTGTAAGGCGACACGTGCAGGCTGTCGTGCGATGGGTGGATGTGGTTTGTTGTTGCAGTTGTGGGCTTGGATGCGATTCCTGACCATTTCTCCTAACCTTCCTAGGGTGGAAGACCATGATGTCATAGAGCGCGAGATATATGCGCACAAGTATTTTTTTTTCTATGTTAGTATTTCATGGTTTGGTTCTTTTGGGTGTATATGTTGGTAATGTAGTAATGTTGCTGTTGCAGGTTTAATGTATACAATACACGACAAACCGTATACACAAATATTCGTAGATATCGGCATTATATTGATGTAATGCGCAGGAGAGACATACGTTGGAGGCCATATAACCTTGTAGACATAGTCCATCCACCGGATGTTGAGATAGCTCGGAGATGGTTGGTTGTTTGTCCTCTTATTTGTTACGAGATTGTCGTCTACCAGCAGCCGGATCGAGTTCTCCGTCAGTTTGGGTTTGACCAGCCAATTCCAGAGGATCCGATTAATTGTAGTGAGCTACTGACAATTACTATTACGGGGAAGGCAGATGTGGATTGGAGTCAGCGACATGCTTTATTCATTGCCTAATGGGTAGACAGAGATTTGCTTGTGTTGCAGAACGTTCAACCTATGCGCAAAGATGGGTACCTATCAGCCAACAATGAATACATGCAGTGGTATTACTTTGTTACCCGTCGCTAAATGACCTGGAGAGCGGCGTTAAATGCACATATGGTACGCTTGTTACACAATATTGTGTATTTGGCAAATTTATTTTCATTTTTTATTCACTAATAATTGTTGATGTCCAGACGGATCTAGCCGAGACAGTTGTTCACATGGCTTCACCTGAGGCAGATGGGGCATTCAACATGAGGCACGTCTACCAGGAGGTAGTTCAAATGCTGGCCGCATGCGATGATTTGGACAGAATAACTGATCCTGGAGACGCTGCACCCCCACCCGTGCGCCGTCAGACTGAACCCTCTCTTGCAGTGGTTCACAGAAACTGGCGTGTGCATAACGAGGGATTACCCCTTCACCACTCTACTCCGCCAGTTGCAGACACACTTGTGATTGTGTCGCCTCTTCCTCCGCGTCCTTCTGGCATGTTCTATGCATCAGGGTTCCCTTCGGGCCCATCTCAGCAGTACTGGTGGCCACCCCATCATATTCCTAGGTCATAGTACCCGCCATGGTTTGCAACACCGTCGATGCCACAGTTCGGATCCACATATCCAGCATATTCGATGTATGCAGGTGGCCCCAGTTCAGCTGGGTTTCAGTTCACACCCGCATCAGACACATATGATGACTATTACAGGCCCACTGCTCTGACGTCAGAGGACGATGCAGTTATGGCGACTCCTACGGCACATTTGGCTCACTTGATACATTCTCCCAGTTTCGGACAATATTCGACTAACGAGATATTGGCGGCAATGGAAGGGGGAGAGGAACACAACGATGACCAAGGTGATGATCACCCTGACTGCATCATTAGGCGAAATCCAGTTAGGGGAGCGCGATTTCGATGTAATTTGTCACCGTACGAGCATAACATTAGCCGTTGTGGAGGATACCATGCTGACCACAGAGACGATGACTATTTTTTTTGTAATCACCCTGTACTTTAATGGACTTTAATTGTATTTTTATTTGATGTTTTACGCATGATTATGGTGGACTATATTCACCTAATTTAATTTGATGTTCTATGAAGGACAATGGACTCTACTTATTTGGATATAATTTGTTTATTATTTAATGAAAGTGTAATACATAACTATAAGCAAGTAGTGCATCATTGGTCCTGGCTACGTGAAGGGTAGTTACGCCTATTGTGACCAACAACTTTACAATAACCACATGTTGTACGAGTTGTCGACCCTTCCCGTGAATCCATCTCATTGCATATACGGGTACTCTTTGGCCTTCCTTTTTTATGTCTCAGCGACACATCTGGTATGACAATGGGTGGTCCAGCTGGTGGTATGAAGTCCTCATTTCCAATTGGAATCCACTGCGATGAATACACTTGACATTGATATGCTGCACTATATATAGGGTCCACATATTGTCTGGGATCGTGGTGTGTGGATGACATGCTGCAATAACATGACTACACGGAAACCTGAACGCAGTGAACTCACCACATTGACAATTTCGTTCACCTAACGAGACCGACCATTTTTTACCGCCCCTATGAGTGCGTATGTTGTACATCTCTTGAACCTTAAATCTTGTCTTAAGTGTGTCATAACAAGTGACATAGTGTGTTACGGATTTTTCAACCATCCTCATATATTTTTGCCATGCTAATTTGGAGAAATAATTACCTCTGGTCATCTCCTCACAGGCCTCTTGACCATGTTGGACAAAGTATGCTACTAGTCGAGCGTATGTGGACCGCACAAGGGACGTAATAGGAAGGCTTCTGGCTCCTTTAAGTACCTTATTAAAACACTATGAAAGATTGGTTGTCATGTGACCAAACCTTATTCTCAGTTCATCATAAGCTATACTTCACTTCTCCTTTGGGATATTATCAATCCATGCTGCTATTTGAGGGCTTGATTCTTTAAATGTTTCTAATCCGGCATCAAAATCCAAGCGCAACGTTGTATAAGCTGCATATACAAACACGAGGTAAAAATCAACACATAAGATCAATGGAGTAGCTGCATGTAAAAACATTGTCTTGTAATGGACAGACATACCTAATTTCTTCAATTGTTTCTTCAACATGACATTGCTGAACTTGTGATTAAAATCACTCGCCAAATGGCGAATGCAAAAAACATGGTATGCCCTGGGTGGTTGCCATCCCAATTCGACATTGTTCACTGCGACGAGTATGCCCGCATTCCGATCTGAAATAAGACAAATTTTGTCCTTTTGCGTAACGTGTATCCAAATTAGTGCCAAAAACCACGACCAGTTGGCGATATTCTCCTCGAAAACAATCGCAAACGCAATTGGAAGGACATAATTGTTGTCGTCCAATGACATTGCAATGAGCCATGTTCCCCGGTATTTCCCATACAAATGGGTTCCGTCGATGCTTATAATTGGTTTGCAATAATTGAAAGCATCGCAACACTGTTTAAATGTCCAAAATACCCTCTTGAACACCTTAACACTTCCATCGAATTGCCCATCAATAAAATGGTTGTTCAAATCCAGCTTGTAGGCAGACCCAGGAGAAAAATTTAACATGTAACCCAACCACCTTGGCAGGAACGCGTAGGACTCATCCCAATCCCCGAAAACCTTCACAATGGCCTTTTGCTTTGCCTTCCATGTCTTCTTGTATGATATATGAAATCCGACAATTGTTGCTATCTTTTCTTGAATTAACCCAATTTTAACACTTGGGTCCTCCTTGATCATTTTTGCATTTTGACAAACAATAATATATTAATACATTTTCAGGAAAATTTGGAGTTCAATTTTATGTATTTTAAGTACCTAAGATCATCGAACATATCAAATTTGAGTCAAGCTGCTTGTGATCTTGAGAAAGATTCTGACCGACACATGTGTGTTGGTTGTTCCATATGCCTACAACTCATTCAGTGCCACCCTTTTTTTCGTATGCCCTCATCCGCCATGGACAACCGTCATAATGATTTTCATAAACCATTATAAGCCTTTTCGTATCACTTTTTTTTACTACGGTTGTGCGATGCTCGACCATATAGTATTGTTTTATTGCCAATTGAACATCATGCTTGCTCTCAAACACCTGGTCCTTATATAGCTATTGACCCATCTGCCAGTTAGGTATTCGCACTCCTTGCATGTCATCAGACTCCTGATCTGGGTATGCCCAATTAATATTCATGTAATGGCGTATGTCAAACCAAAATGGAACGTTGCCCTCTACTATATAATGACACATTCAACACATTGTCGAAATTAAACCTGCAATAATTTTAACACTAGTGACTAACAAAACAATGTGCATGCATACCTGGAACCGGAGGCGGGTCTTGCATTCCGACAATGCCCGAAGAAGGAATTGAAAAAGCACGATCGAAACCACCATCTACGTCTGTATCAGATGATTCACTGTCTGGAATAACACCTTCGTCCACCTCATCCTCAGAACTATCCATAGGCCAAGCTGGGTCGTAGCCGGCAGCATTTCATTCTCCAATACTTGACTTGATGGTGGTGGTGGGGGCGATATCTCCCTATCTTCACAATCCATTTGTTGGGTTGGTAGTGGTGGTGATGGGGATACATCTCTGTCTTTGGGATTCACCACCGGCTCTCTGTTAATGTCAATGGACCCAATGGGTTCGACACTATGTTGACTGCTTGATTGTCCACCACAGTTTAATTTCACATACAATTCGACAAATTTGGGATTTTCTCCGTCCGATATGCATGCGTCTGTAACTAACGCTACATCTCATCATCTACAATATCCACAGCAACCCACTACACCGGGTTGCCCGATGCACATCTAGCAATCAATCGAGAGACAGATTGTCCGCGTTGTAATCTCAACTTCTTGTAAATCATTCTCATCAAATCACGGTGGCTGCATCCTGAGGGTATATGAAACAGTTTACTTTCTCCTTCAAAAACTTGACCATTAGGTCCAACATATCTACTCCATTATAATATACAATCGTGATTAATCCATTTCGACTACCACTCATTTTGCGAAAATTAAACTAAAAAAATAATACAACTTTTACGATAATGTGTTTGAAATTCAAAAATAACAAAGCATTCACAAGAACATTTCGCGAAAATTAAACTAAAAAATAATACAACTTTTACGATAGTGTGTTTGGAATTCAAAAATAACAAAGCATTCACAAGAACATTTGGGAAATGGAAGAATGGAGGGGGTTATATAAGCCTAAATTTGCTGGGCCATCTACCAAAATATACCTCCTAATTCGCTTTGCCTCACAGTGTTTTGATAGGGAGCTGACACGTGTCATATGCCACGTAATTCGTAGGGGGTGTTAGTGTTTAAATAGGACAAACTGACACGTGTCCTAAACCAGGCCTGACACACATAATTCGTTGGCCACGGTAGCGAATTACATGGCCAATAGGGAGGCGCCAACTCAGCAGGTATATTTCACTCCTATTGCGACCAAATTAGGGGACGTGACAATTTGAAAATTAATATGGACGGTGTGATATTTAGGAAAATAAATTTGTCAAACGTGACACATTGGCCACCCACTGTTCGTGTTTTCTTAGCTGCTAATGTAGCCGAGACAACATTTTTGAGATTGCAATCTTTTGTGTTTTGATATTTTGTTTGTTTACGTCCACTTTTTTTACAATAAAAAAAAAGCTCTTATAACGCTTTCCATTTAAATAAGTTTACTTTTCTAAATATTTTAAAACAGAAAAAAAGCGCTACCTTACAATTGGCAATGCTGTTAAAAAAAATCTAAACATGTATACATGTTCTTTCATTTTCATAATACGTACGTATCCTCATAAGATCGGAAATATAATATGTATCCTCATTAAATGTTCTCTCTTGCTTATTGTCTGTCAGCAAGTTAAAAACAAACAAATTATATAACTATCTATTTTATATAACTAATTATCTATTTCTCAACAAATTTAATCGTCTCATATTTTTCCACGATTTAACCTTCACATTTTTTTATATTAACATTAATTTTAAACTTTAAAAATTCTCTTATAAATGCCTTTTAATTATTTACAAACATTATTTCTTAATTATTTTATAATTTTTCTATAATTCCTTGTATAATGTTATAGTAGTACATAAAAAAACTAATGAATGCATTATTGACAAATTATAAAAAAAATGTGGACAGACTATCACATGCCTGTATTATTTTATAATTTTTTAAAGTAATGAAATTGAGGTTATTTCACTTATTTGAATAAATACAATTTAAACTTCTCCTAATTTTAAATCGTAAAATATATTTTTTTAACAGTGGAAAGACAAGCATTATGTGATAGTCTGTTCACATTTTTTATTTAAAAAAATATTAAATTTGATATTTTTTATAATTTAGTATGATTAATTTGATATTAGAATTTCAAAATGAATTGAGTGTAGTGGAAAGTAATTAAAAATGAAGTAGTTAATAGTAGTTCAAAAAATAGTTAAAAGATAAATTAGTTTAATAAAAAGGTGAAGACCAAAGAGAATATTTTCTTTATTATAGTTATAAATTACTCGTACACATGATATCTCAACTATACACATATTATGAGCTCTAATTACTAATTCCATATGGGGAGACACAAAATTAAAGGTAAACTGATATTAGTAAAAATTAGATTTACTTGTATTTTAGTCTCTTTATTATAGTCATTTTGTAAATTTAATTTTTGTATTCACAAATTTGATACTTATATTTATTAGTAAAAATCGTGTTACAGAGATGTATTAGCATGAATGTGCTAGTGTAATGTAAAATAATGAATCTCTCCATTTCTTTTGTAACTAAATTTTTGAGAAAATAAATATTATTTTTCATAAAGTTTGTATCATTTTCATTTTATTTATTTTTTCAGAAGTTTATAGAATAAAGAAAATTGAGCAAAAATGAAAGTAAATGGAAAGCATCCATCCATTCGCGTCATGGGTGGGTAAGCATTTCTACTAAATATGACTACTAAATATAATTTACAAATTAAAACAATACAATTATTAATTAAAAAACAAGATGAGAAAAAGTGAATTAATTATTGAAAAAACGTGATGGAAAAATGTAGAAAGAAGGGACGAAAATAAATAAATAAAATGTATGATTGAGTCATCTGAAATAAGATATAGATGTTTTGGGAAAATGATAGTGACACCATGGTTTTGATGTAGTCACCATAATTTTAAAGGATATTAAAACATGGTAAAATTAGCATTTTTTTAATTGAATAATGTATGATTATATATAGACTATTAGAAAATATTAGTGAGTGAGTCTATATGTTAAATGAATGTTGATAAAATTAATTTTAAAGTGGTGTGTTTTATGTTTAATTTTTTTATTATAAAATCAAATTATGAATAAATTTAGTATAAAATTTTGCATCAAACCAAAAAAATACTTAAATTGTGTTAATTTATAATCAATTTTTATTTCTTATTCAAAACATGAAAATTTATCTAAAATTAATTTTAGACTTATAATCAATTCTTCGATGGAAACCAAACATTTAGATGAACGTTGACCAAATTAATTTTAAATGAAATTCATTAAATAAAAGTTGATTTTAATTAAAATTGATTTTGAAGCAACATTATTTATATTTGGATGTTTAATTATAGATTCAAGTCAGGAGTAAAATTAATACAAAAAATTTGAATTCAACATCAAAATTAGTAAAAATTAATTATAAATTCATAATTATTTCTTAATTTTTCTTGAACAAGAAATCAAACACCTTAAATATATTTAAAATAAATTCTAGACCTAAAATTCTTGAACTCAAACCAGACATGCACTAATGAGTCCTAAGGCGCGTTTACTAATGTGTCCTAAGAGCATCTCCAATGCAAGCATCTTCCTGGGTTTCTTAGGCTAAGGAACCGTTTCTTGCATTTTCTCTTGCATTGGAGCACTGTGATGTGGCAGAACTCATTCTTTCCGGAGAGCTTGGGTTCCTTATATAATGAACCGTTTCTTCCCAATTAAAAACATTATTTTCACATAAAACCCCAATTTTTGTTATTCCCAACCGTTTCGCCCCAAATTGATGAATCAAAATAGGAAGATGAAGAACAATTGCAAAAAAAAAAATGAAACCAATACTGACCATGAAGAGGAGAGGAGCGACCCTGACCCCGACGGCGACGGCAAGAGTGGCGATGGTGAGAGAGGCGACGGCGAGAGAAGATCCGTGAAAGAGGAGGACATTTTTGGAGCGGTGACGGCGACGACGGTGGACCCAAAGGCGGACTCAACAGGCGTGAGAGGAGAAGAGGGAGCCATGCTAGAGTGGAGAAGAGAGGGCTGAGGTTATTTTGTGAGAATGAAAGAGAGAGGGACCGTGGGGAGCATTTGGGAAGTTTCTGGATAAGCTGAAAGGTTTACTTTGAAAAAAAATGAAAGAGTGAAAAGCTGGAAAAAATGAACGTGGAGAAGTGTAATGTTTTTTTTAAAAGCTTCCTAGAGAAGCTGTAATGTTTTAAAATGTTTTAATAAGCTGAAAAGTGATCGTTAGAAATTAAAATTTGGGTGAAAAAAATGAAAGAGTAGTAAATGGTATGAAATTAAAATGTTTTAATTGGTTTAAAGTGGACCATTTTTTTATAATTGGTTTATAGAATCTAATTTTAAAATATATTAAACAAAAAATTAATTTAATTTATCAAAATACAATAAATACAAGTTTGAAAAATATTGTTTTTGTTTAATGGTAAAAGTAAAAATATTAGTATTATTTTGAATTAATGAAAATGCTCCTAAAAAATAAATAATGAAAATGTTAAAAGTAAAAATATTAGTATTATTTATTTTCATGTTATTGTGTTTAATTATTTATTATTATGTAAAATTTTGTTTTATATTACTATGTATTTCTTTTTTTTTATTTTAATTTATATTTATGAAAATTGAAAAAATGTTAAATTTTATTAAAAAAATATATAAATATATAAATTTTTTTAAATTTTTTATAATTTCTTATATTACAACAAAATATCATGTGTATTTTTTAGGAGTGATATAAAACTATAAAAGACCACAGAAAGTACTGCAGGCCACGTACAAAATATTGATTAAGAAAGCTAATTGATGTTCCGATGTGCGTTTACGGAGCCTCGTGGTTTCTCTCTCCTCTCTACTATTACTACTTGTACTTCATCTTATAAACTCACCCAACCCAATCCTTTTCCAATCCTATTTCAACCTCTCTTTCTTTTGTTCTCGCAGAGTGAGAAGAGCGAAATCCCAATCCCAGTCCCACACAAATGGCATGCTCAGCCACCTCTGCTTCCCTCTTCTCCGCAAACCCCACACCTCTCTTCTCTCCCAAACCCTCCCTCTCCCTCCCTAACAGCTCTCTCCACCTCAACCCTCTCCCCACGCGCCCTTCTCTCTCCCTCACGCGCCCCTCCAACACTCGCCGCTCCTTCCTCGTCAGAGCCTCCTCCGTAAGCTTCTTAAATGTACACGTGTCACTGAATTAGAGCAAAATTGCTTCTTTAAGGAATCTTGCTAAAATGTTGTTTTTTGTTTTTGTTTTCGAATATATATACAGAGCGAGCTTCCGCTAGTAGGAAACACCGCACCGGATTTCGAAGCAGAGGCTGTGTTTGACCAGGAGTTTATCAACGTAAATTCTTCGCTTTGTCAAGTTTTGTCTTTTTTTTATTATTTATTTTAAGCTGAAATGTGTTTTAGTTCTTTCAGTTTTCAGTCAAAATTGGTTGTAATCCTTGTATTTTAAAAGATTCTGGTCGTGCTATTCTTTATAATCGGTGAATTTCGTTATTCGTTGTCCTAGTATCTCAAGTTCTATAAAGAGGGATGAAATTCACCTATTAGTATTATAAATAAAAAATACGAGGACCAAAATTGTTGGTTTTAACGCTGAAAGTAAGAACAATTTTGACCTGAAATTGCAATAATTATTTCACTAGGTGATGTTGGCTACATGGATCACACGATGTCATTTGGTACTCATAAAATCAAAGAATTTTTACTTGAAAATGAGGGAACTGATACACATTTTAACCTTTATTTTTATTTTTGTAATAGTTTTTGCAAAGTTTTGTGCTTTTTGGCTAAAGCATTCTGATTCCAGGTGAAACTATCTGATTACATTGGGAAGAAATATGTTGTGCTCTTCTTCTACCCGTTGGACTTCACTTTTGTTTGTCCCACAGGTTAGTGGGCATTTTAGTATAGTATAATAATCAGGTTAAGGTATGCGTGTAATTTGTTTGTTTGGTTTATAACTTATTTTAGAAAAATAAGTGTTTGTTTTGTTTGAAATTTTGTTTCTTGATTTTGTTTTCTACTTTTATTTTCAATCACATAATTGTCATCTTATTTTAAATTTTCTGCTTTCAAATTTTGTATTTTTATACATATTTTTTTAAAACAAGAAATAATAGAATTCTTTCTAAAACCAAATGACCACTAGTAGTTAATTTTGTTGGATTATTAAGAGAATTTCTGAAGAAAAAAAACTGTTATTTCCCTGGAGAAGGCATCACCAAACCTTCTATCCTTACCTCCCTAACAATAACATCTGCTACTTGTCCACAGAAATCACTGCTTTCAGTGACCGGCATGCAGAGTTCGAGGCACTAAATACTGAGATATTGGGTGTTTCAGTTGACAGTGTGGTGAGTTAGTTTAGACTCTATTAGTTTTTGTTGTTGGCTCAGTTGATGCGGTGTGCGTGTTTATGTGTATTAAATATCATATTCTGCTTCAAATGACATACTTCTTGCTATATATTAACTAGTGAAGGAAATGAAGCTTAAAAGGTTTAGCCAAGGAGTGTATTTTCATTAGTCTATAGTCCAAGGAGTTACTTCATAGATAAAGGAAAAGGAAAATATCTGAATGGAAACATCGTTGAAACATGTTTTTTTTGTTGAGATTATATGATATCAATAAAGAAATGCAGACGACCTTTGCATAGACAGCTACAATACTCTCATTTGCAGATGTGTGCCTTTGAAAAACAAGGATTTTTGTGTCGGAGTGTGTGTCTGGGCGAGCATTTGTAAAATTCATTTTGAATGAAATTGGCTTTGTAAAATTGATTTTCAAGTGAAGTGATTTATGTTTGGATACTTTTATCCTGAAAGCAAGTTTGCTATAAAACTTAGTACAAATTTTTCAACACAACACAAAGGCTACTTTTATCGCTTCTAGTCAAACCAAGGTTTTGAGGCAAAATCAGTTTTACCTAGTTATAAGTTATAACAAACATCTGTGTTAAAAACAAGTCTGGCTGCAGTCAAAATCAATTTTCATGGTTCTTGGCATGAAACCCAACAAGCTTGGAATCTATAGCTTCTATATATTCTCTTGTCTGTGCCATAGCCTGTCTATAACAGAACTTCCAAAGTTTATTTCTCCTCAGTTTGTGATGCTATTGTTATTATTGTAGTTCTCGCACCTTGCATGGATCCAAACAGATAGAAAGTCAGGTGGCCTTGGTGACTTGAATTATCCTTTGATTTCTGATGTCACCAAATCCATATCTAAATCTTATGGTGTTCTCATTCCTGATCAGGTATGTTCTGACATGAAATTTGTTTAAAAAATTGTTACTTATGGATGGATGAATTATAAGACAATAGAAGTCAAATAATTTGTCTGTTTTTTCTCGCACTAAATGTCTAAAATAACCTAAAAAGGGCATATCATGTTTCATACGAGGCATCACCTCCCTTTTGCTTAATTTGCAATTTAGTATACCTGCTATCCAATCAAAACAAGTTTTAATTTGTTTTTTTTAAGGACTTGAACTTGAACCATGGCTGTGCTTTACGTTTCCCAGTCCTTGTCTTCTATGCTTAGGTTTCTATGTTCTCTGGAATGAAATGTAGGATGCTGTGTAGGAAATAGTTTTATTGGGTAGCAAGCATCAACTGTTGACAATGAAACTGAAACTATTGCCTTTCATTCCACTTTATAAAACTTGTGCCCTACTGACTCTGAATATATCCAATGATATAGGGAATTGCATTGAGAGGTTTATTCATTATTGACAAGGAAGGGGTTATTCAGCATTCTACCATTAACAACTTGGCAATTGGTAGAAGTGTTGACGAGACAAAGAGAACTCTCCAGGTAATTATACACTCAATTAACAGTTAGGACAAGATCAAGATTGAACAAATGATCAGAATACCGCATTTTATTTTTCTGTTTTTCCTTTCTATAATATTCATAGTTTAATTACCCCCTTTATGTGCCTTGGTCTTGCAGGCCTTAAAGTATGTGCAGGAGAACCCAGATGAAGTTTGCCCTGCTGGGTGGAAGCCTGGGGATAAGTCCATGAAACCAGACCCTAAACTTAGCAAAGACTACTTTGCAGCGGTGTAGCTAGGATAATAGATAGTTTAGAGTGGCTATCTGCATCTGTATCAATCAGTGTGAATTGCAAAAGGGTATTGTTTCTTAATGTTTTGTAAGTCCTTAAATTTTGAGCCGCAGGGTATGAAAAAATATACTAATAAATGCATGCATGCTGGTGTACTGGATTTTGAAGTCTACTATGTATTAATTTGCAATTTCTTTTGATTATGATCTCTGTTTCGTGAAAATATATGAGCCATATCTTTTGCCAAGTCTGGAGTTCCAGCAAGTTATCAAATTCCAAATGTGATAAAATTGGAAACTACCATGTCGTTGATAAAATGAACTGAGAAGCTAAAAAAGGAAGAGCATAAAGCTAATATAAAGCTCAAGTAGAAAAACTAATCTTAAATTTTTTACAAGAAAGACAGTCTACAATTTCTTAACTTAAAAAAAAAAAAAGAGTCCACAATTTCTTATTATGAGACATAAATTGTTATGAACTTGTTCCAAAAGCCTAATCTGTCAAGTGAAAGCACGGTTTTTTAGCTTCAAGCATGGGTTATGTACAGGTTCATCTAGCTTGTGTTTAAATTGTATTGAAATATAACTTTTTGGCTTTGATACTAGCTATCTTAAAGCTTCAGCTGTAAAGTGACAACCTATGAATGATTATAAATACTTTTAGCACAACATTAAGGATACGTCGTGTTGTTCGCGCAATTTTTTTATTTTCTTTTTTATATATATTAAGAATTGTGACAAAAAGTGCAATCAAAACTGTTACCATAATTTATAGTATTCTTGATGCTGGTCACTTGAGCATCAACAATGGCTATTCTTGATAACCAGTGACAAAGGAAATAAGATGAGATAAAATTCAGATAAGATAAACTGATGAGATTGACGGTCCAAATCAGACAACATAATTCAAAAATCAAATGTTTATAGATAAGGCTTCTTAAAGTTTAATTTTGATTCCTTAAAGAAAAGTTCAATTTTGATTTTTGAATAAAATTTATTAAATCAAAAGTTGATTCGCTCCGAGCGTGATGTCGGAGGTTTTATTTGGGGTTTGATAGCCCGCGCTAGAGTCGCTCGTTGCTTCACTATCGCCGGAAGCACCACTCACCACTGTTGGAGCTATTCATTGCGAGATCTGGCTTTGGCCTATTGTTGTCATTTGGCTTGGGATTTTTTTTTGTTTTTTGTTTATTGCAACTGTTCGAGGTTGGGGAAAGGACAATTTCTGTTATTGTTGTTGCGAGTATTTTGCTGCCATAGCCGTAAGACGCCACAACAACGACGCAGGCATAGCGGAGCTTCCCTAACATGGGGGTGTCGGTGAAGAAGGTGAGGGGTATTTATGTCCATTAGGGGTGCAGGAAGCAAAAATAAAAGTGTAGGAAGTAAAAGCCTAGTCCAAAGGCTGATGCTATTCTCACCTTCAAGCCCTTTTTCCCCACCCCTTTTTTTCCATCAAGCTACAAAAAGACCCATATGTCCTCGGTCCCCCCCCCCCCCCCCCGACATTTTATGAACTCAGCACGAAATGATAAATAAGGACACTTGTATATAAATATTTTAAAATATAAGGTATGCTAAATTAATGAAATAAACGCAATCTTATTAAAAATTATATATTTTATTATATTAAATAAATAACATAGTTTTAACAAATTTGAAAAAATTGTATCATATTTTTATTCAAATTAGTTCTATATTATCAGCTTTCATCAACAAAATATCATCTCAAATTAAATCTTATATATATTTTTTCTCTCTTTATTACTATACTAACTTTTAGTTTTAAATAGTATTTTAGTTTGTGCATTCAACAATGTACACAATTTTATATAATTATAATTACAAATAAATATTTTCAATATATAAATTATATATTATATTTATGATAAATAATTTAATCTATGATATAAGTTTATGTTTAATTAAAAATGAATAAGAAGTTAACAAAGTTACAATATTTGTGTGCACGTGCATAGATAAAGATAGATAGATAGTATTTTGAGATGATTGAGAGTTCTTTTTGCCTAGGAGATAATTGAGAGCCTAATTGCAGAGAAAGATGCACCGCCAAAGAAAAAGATAGAAAGTATTGAAAATAGCTAATTAAGAGATTGATGGATTTAATTTTATAATATAAATAATCATAAACTCTTTTATAATTTGAATTTTAATGTGTTTCTTATCTTGTTGAAAAGTAAAATCTTTTAATCTATTTATTATTATATGCCCATTGCATGTTTATATGACATAGAGAGATAGATCTTTTTAACATGAATTTATGAATGCAACTTAAGGAGAGAGAAAAACATCAAGAAAATGTATTTCATAATAATAAAATAATATAATTTTAATTACATAATTATATATATTTCTATTTTTATTTTTGGGCTCCTTTTAGCTATGGTCCTAAGTCGTTGCCCCTTTAGTCTAGGCCTATATCCAGTCCTGTTGATATCTAATAATAAATTATCATATATAATATTTATATTAACTATCTCAAAAGTTATATAAATAATAATTTTTAATTAATTCACTGTGGAAAAGTTTTTATATTAAATAACCATATTAAAGTCATATTATATACCCTTTTGAATTTATTCATGAAAGGTTGAACTGTTGCAGTTGGATAGACCCTTCCAGAAGATTAGCCTCAAGGGGAACGAGCCTTCCACGGCACTGACCATATCTAAAACACAGGATTCCAATAAAAGAGCCTTGTTCTCATGTTTGGAATTATAAAAATATAAAAAAAAAACTCCAAATTTAGTTAGTTATTACACGCTAAAATGTGCCCTACATACCAAGTCAACTAATAAGTTGTGTACTAAAAAGCACCACAACTTATATAAGTCGTTAAAATTCCGTTTTTTCAGGAAATTTTAGAATTTGGATGCTCATATTTGGTATAGAAAACTAGAAACAGTTAGATGTAATCCAGAAAAAAAAATTGATTTAATCTGACGGCATGCCACTCTGTTAGTTGATCTTCAGCTACCAAATTCCCTGAAATTTAAAAAAAAAATTGTTTATTACACTTTAGAGAATGAGACTAAATTAAAATAAATAAATCGCAAAAGGGAATCTCTGTATATCCGTGTTATCTTTTATTAGATACAACACAATTTTAGGCACTGCCTTTGTCATTGGTCAAAGTCACCAAACATGATATCAAGCCACTTGCTCCAAATAAATTTCCTACATGAGACGAAATCCTAGTTCATGTGATATTATTGGTTAAACCACCGTTATAGTATTGCAGTCTGCTGATTCCATGAAATCCAGTTGGGAAATTTCACAACAAAAATAATAAGGTGGTTAGGTAGAAAAATCGTGAGATACAAGTTATAGCCTCTTTTTTATTTTATTTTATGATAGCAATGACCAGTGGCACTCTAATATGGGGTATTATAAAACTACAATGAGTATGCTCATATGTTGTGTAACGTGTTTTTTTTTTTTTCTTAAACGTATATGTTGTTTGATCCTAACTTTTTTTTTCTTTTTTCTATAGGTATATATCATTGGTGTGAAATGAAAAATTATGTATGCATTTATAATCCTGTTTAATACCTAGTTAACTACTAAACGAAAACACTACTAATATCGTATTATAAAACTGCAATGAGTATGTTCATATGTTGTGTAACGTGTTTTTCTTAAAGTTGTATGTTGTTTGATCCTAACTTTTTTTTTTCTATAGGTATCATTCGTGTGAAATGAAAAATTATTTATATGTTATATCCTATTTGATACCTAGTTAACTACTAAATGTAAACCCTTATCTCCCAATAAAAATATTGTAAGAGATTAACCCTTTTCATCAAACTGAATTCATGTTGATTCAATGATTAATATCTGAGTTATTATGATATTGCTTATAAATTCATCAGGATCAATTAATTTGAGTTAGGATTGTACTATATTTTTTAAACAAGATCTTAAGTTTAGAATATTGTAGATGAAAAAAAATATAATTAAAAAATCTTATTAAATAGGATCAATTAAATTTTCTAATAAAAATCAATAAATATTTCACACAATCATGTGATAAAAAACATTATTACTATTACCGACAAGGAGTGTGCAAGTGACTATGTCAAGCACGGCTGCACGGGCCACATAAAACTGAGATAATAACTTCTATACTCTTGTCTTTTAGGAGAACACTAACAAGTGTTGTATGGGTATTGGGTAAAGAATTGGAAATTAAAAGTTTTTATGAGAAAATATGATATGATATTCTATAATTTTCAATAAGTTTTTTATTTACTTTCTTTAATAATATCCTAATTAAGCACTCGTTACCGAATCCTTTCTTTTATGAATTTTACCATAAGGATTTACTTTCAATTGTAAATGATTGTTAACGTTGATTTATAGCTAAACGTTAGGATAAAATAACTCAGGTCATTCTCATTCCAAATTTGTTGGATATAGGGATACGAAAAAATATTTCCTGCAAGCCTTTATTTATTTCTATACCTGATTATATTTTTGATGGCCAGAGAAGCAGAATATTTTGAATCAGTTATAAATATAGCTAACAGCCAAACCAGATGTAGACCTACTGGAAGTAGTTGGGAATTCTATAGTTTATTGTTGAACGAGGACTTTAGATCAATGAAAAATTAGTTCAGACTCGTTGAGTTCATTTTTTAATGGTCGGTGACTAGGATTTTTCCAATAAGATTGGATTAGATTTGATCTCATCTAATTGATTAAATCAAAATTTTATTTAGTGGGCAAGTGCTAATTTACTACAGATCATGTGCCTCACATGTATTTTGTTACATCACAGTTTTCTTATTGTATAGTTTTTGGTGGGACATTTCTCCTATTAAGTAATTTGCCGGGCAAATAAAGGCTTCAACCAACTTTACAAATGACGAATGATAATGACAGAATAATTGATTGAAGAAGTGATAACATCGATTAAATTACTGCTGCTAGTTGGAAGCAAAGTGTTTGATGTGGCATTTTTTTGGCCGACAAGGTTATTATTGTAGTTACTGGTTACAAGGGTGTTTAGTTTCATCTTTATTTCAAAATGTGCAATCAACCCCAGAATGCTGAATTCCCAAGTAGACATAATCGATATTTACTCTGTTGGCCTAATATTTAGAAGGAGTTGCTTTTAGGGAGTATTAAGTACAAGAAAAAAAAATTGTACCAGGAAATCATAATTTATCGAAATCATGAATCTTATAAATTATGATTCTTAAAATGACTAAACTTATTTATTTAATTATAAATATTATCATATAAATTTTTTGAGAATATAAAAATTAAATAATGTATTTACTATAATCTTTAATTATTTATATCTCATTAAATAATTTAATTAAAATGTGATATTTTTACTGTAATTGAACTTGTTTTTTTAACTTGGAAACTTAGATCTCATATTATTTTTCATGGGAATATTTTCGTGGAACTCGATCTATAATAGAATTACACACCAGACAAGTAGCATTGTCAGTAATGTGACTTCTGAGTCTACTCGATCTGATTCATAAGCAAGACTTGATGAGCCATTTTCCAAAGGTGGAGTTTGGTTCTTTTATGACCCCTCCACTTCCAGATTGCTTTAAAAAGAGGATTTGGACTAGTAACATTTCCAAAGAGCATCGCAAGCAGAAGCCAATGAAAAGGATCCATCAGGTTTATGCTTCCAGGCTACCACATCCTTAGGATGAGTAATAATGGGAGGGACCAAAGCATGGATGGTATCACAAATATCCAAAGGGAGGGCCTCGCACAATTCCTGAAAATTCCAACCTCCAGAAGGAAGAACAAAATCAATCATTTGAATTGCAAATTCGACTCCTGAAGAGGGATCAGAGCTTTATCCATGAAAGAACCATGGTTTGGAATCTAGCAATCAAGCCAAAAACTACCATAAGTGCCATTATTGACACGCCAAACTAGATTATCCCTCGTGAATCGTGATATCCCAATTTTCAGAAAGCCCTTTCCAAAAATTCAGCCACACATGTTTCTTATCCCCTTTAGGAATCTGATCCCGACCACACTTATACTTCTATCTAACCACTGGTCCAATGCAGCCCACAAAGAGTGTTTTTTGGAAATCAACTTCCACCATGTTTTAAGAAAGAAGGCCTGGTGTGTCTCAAAGATCTCAACCCTAATCCCCAACCTCCTTAGACTTGCAGATTTTATCCCAAGCCACAGTATGAAGCTTACTAGCACCATCAGCTTCACGCCTACACAAAGGAGCCACATTTTCTATCTATGCTATCACACATGGCCTTAGGAATGAGAGCAGTTTGCATAACATATGTTGACAAAGCTTGGATGATCGACTTGGCTAGAGTAAGCATCCTAGATTTCTACCAGCTAAGATGCTTAGAGCATCTCCAATGGGGAGGACTTCTTGCATTTTTTAGTCTAAGGAACTGTTTCTTCTAAGAAACTCTCGATGGAAGACAATCTACGTGGCATAGGAGTTGCTTCCCCTTAAATTCGGGTTTCTAATATAAGAAACCGTTTCTTATGATAGTTTATTATTTTTCAATACATAAATTAATTGAAATCTGAAGGTAAAAATATAACAGAAATCGCCACGCAGAAATGGGGAAAGAGAAGAATGAGAAATTACCAAAGAGCAATGTCGTTACAGAAATCGCCACGCACTGTGATGCGGTTCGAGGATAGGGAAGGGGAAGCGGAAGCGTGAATGAAGATAGGGTGAACGAGAATAGGAAAGCAGAAGCGTGAGGAGGAAACCAGTGTGAGAAAAGAAAAAGGGAAAGGTTCTCGAGTGTGTGAATGATTAGAAAAAAAATTACTTTATAAATTTTCACCCTTAAAAATTTTCACTCTATCAATTTTATTCATATTCATATTTTCATTTGTTATGTTTTTTTTATTTCAATGTTAATGTTATTGTATTTAATTATCTATTATTATTATTATGTAAAAATTTATTTTTTATTATTACACATTTTATTTCAATGTTATGTCATTTTATTATTTTTAATTGATAATTATTATTTTCTTAAATTATTCATATTTTTATTTGTATTTATAAAAATTGAAAAAATGATAAGCTTTAATCAAAAAATATAAATGTGTGGATTTTTTTGGAGTTTCTTGCGATTTCTCGCATTTGTGAAAATTTTTGTATGAGTGACATGACATTATCGGGAAAAAGTAATGTGAGGGCCACAAAAAAGTGATGAAGAAACTCAACTAAGATGTCTCCATTGGAGATGCTCTTATTAACCTTATCCAATAAAAAATCAAGGGTTTGATTGGTCATCTTCTTATGTAAGATAGGAACCCCCAAATATTTACCCAAGTCATCAATACATTGGAAACCGCTCCTAGTAGATAAATCTTGTCTAATTTGCTAGATAAGATTGTTGGAGAAGTAAATGTGACTTTTCTCCATACTAACTTCAACCCCAGAACTCTCATAGAATAATTTCAGAGCAAGCTAGATGGCCTCAATCTGATCAGTAGAAGCTTCTGCAAAGAGAAGAAGGTGGTCTGCAAAGGCTAAATGCAAAATTAGGGAGCCCTCTTGTCAATATGTTTCCAAATATTGTTACTAATCCTCAAGTGGATGCGGTGAAGAAACCGCTCAAGGAAGAGCACAAACAAGTAAGGTGAGATGGGATCACCTTGGTGAACTCCACGGTTGGGCTGGAATTCCTCAAAAACTTCCCCATTCCAAAGCATACACATCTTGGGAGTAGAGATACAAAACCAAATTAATTGTGCAAAACTACTAAGGGAGCCATTATCAACCAAAGTCTCCTGCATGAACTCCCATTAAGGCGATCATATGTCTTCTCAAGATCCACTTTGATGGCCATCCAGCCTTTAGCCCCTTTCTTGCTCCTCATAGGATTGATTTCTTGAGCCATAATAATATTATCAGAACTTTGCCTATTGGTAATGAAACTAACTTAACAAGGAGCTACCAACTTCTCCATCAACCCTCTCAACCTATAAGCAAGAATTTTAGTCACCAGCTTATAGGAGACGTTACATAATCCAATAGGTCAAAAGTCCCGAAGCTTACACATCCCCCTATTTTGGGAATAAGGGTAATAAAAGTATTTTTGAGCTCCTCCACAACTAGGTGATTAAAAATGTTAAGCGCAAGATCCACGATCATCACCAACCAAGTACCATTGAGATTGGTAGAACATGGCCTCTATCCTGTCAGACCCGGGAGCTTTATAACCCCACATGCTTCTTAAAGCTAAGAAAAACTTCATTCCTAGATACCACCTTTCCTAAAAAGGTAACATCAACATGGTTAATGGGGGAAAAAGTTAGACAAGCAGAAATGTGTGTAAGCAGATTCATCATTAAACAGTTAGGAGAAATAAAAAGTGATGTAGCTCTCAATATCATCTTGTTGGGTAAGCAAAACTCCACCATCCTTTTAAATATTGTTGACCTTGTTCCTTCTCCTTCTAATGGACATGATACCATGGATGAATTTTGAGTTGTTATCACGAAAAGCAATCCACTTGGTTATGGATTTCTAGTGCCACATAACCTCTTCTTCTGCAAGGATCTGCTGATACTGATCCCACACTCTTTGTTGCTCAGCCTCAAAAAGATAGTTGGAGTGTCATGTTAGAGATGTTTTTGAGCTTGAGCAGAAGCTACTTCTTTTTAGTAAAAATATGACCAAAAACCAGTTTGTTCCACTTTTGGAGCTCTTGCTTATAAATTTCAAATTGGGGATTCCATGAGGATTTTCATTGCCAATTTTCCTTCATGAATCTAGTGAAGTCTTCATGCATGACCCAAGGGGAAAGAAAGCGAAAAGGTTTGTGATGTCTATTAGGAAGCCTATCTCTAAACTCCACCCAGATAAGAGTGCGATCTGACTTGAATTGAGGAAGGTGAAAGACAAAGGCATCTTTGAACATCAATCTCTTGTGGATATTATTGAGTAACTTGTCTAGCCATTGAGATAAATCACTTCGGCTCTAAGTGTATGAAAGGCCTTGAAATCCTACATCGATCAAACAACAATTATCAATAGTGTTATGAAAGCTATTCATGCTTCTAGCACAAGATTAGGTTAGCCCTTTGTTTCTTTCATGATGATTTAAAATGAAGTTGAAATCCCTAAGATAGACCAAGGGGAATCCATATCCAAAGCTAAATCCGTGAACTTATCCCATAAGATGTTCCTAGCTTGATAATGTGGGTTGGCATAAACAACAGTTAAGAACCATTTTTTGTACTCCCAACAGTCATCCAAAACCAAAATGTGTAAGACCATTGAGTTCTAGGAGCTCTAGTAGCAGCTGACTGATAAGAAATATATGTTGAGATAGAAAAAAATGTTTTACGATGCGAGTGAGATTCGATAGATAATCACATCGCCATGGTTGATAGATTGTATGTGTATCTTGTTTAAGTCTTTCTATGGCTGGTTGACATAGTAGGAAGACTATTACATTTTTTTATTTTGAATCAGATGGAGGGTGAGGAACCGATGCCTTGTCTCGAGGATGAGTGCACTTGGAGGTGATGGATACCCGACGTGACCAGAGGCGTGGATGTCTCCCTTGGGTATCTCTGTTATGTGCAGACACTTGTTGACTTATGTTTTTGTGTAGTTTTCACACCGGGTTAGGTGTTAGAGATGACTGCCCTAAGTCTAAGGCATTTCATTTTATATGTATTTGGTCAGGGTAGCCCTAGGCTTTAATATTTTTTTTATGTGTATATTTAGTCATCTACTTTGTTCTTATATACAATTGTACCTTGAGGTTGTACAACTTACTTTACTCAAGGAAAAACTTGTGTGTATTTGTATATTTCACAATTCGGATATATGTTATTTATTTTATTCGGCTTCTATTATTTGAAAAGTAAGCTTTTAAGCAAAACTGTGTTACATGTTCTTTACAAAAATATGAATAAGTCATTTTATCGGTTACACAGTGTTGACGTTAAGAAGTAACAAATGGAAAGTTTTAAAAATTCACTAAAATTCTAATTCATGTTTTTCTTAATTTTTCATGTTTTTGAAAATTAAATGGGTTAATGTGCTTTATGCAATAAAGAAATGAAACAATTAAGGTATAATTACAATTTTCAAAATTAGGGTGTTACAATTGTCACCATCAATAGCACCACTATTTTGATTGCTAATATCACCATCAGCACAATTGTAACTATCATCACTTTTACTACTATTGTCGATGCCACCACAATTTCTTAAAAGGGGTAAAGGGTGTGAGAAAAATAGTAAAGGGTGGAGCTTTGAAGAAAGACATGAGAGAAAAGAGGGATATCAAAAAGAGTTTGAAAGTAAAGGGGTGTAGAAATTAAGATGCTCATAAATTAATATAAAATGTTTATTTTATTTTATTATGTAATCAAAACCTCAATATTTTTTCATAGCTACAAATGTTATTTTTTTGTTTTAGTCCCTGTAAATAATAATTGTTTTGATTTTCGTCATTATAAGTTAATAATAATGTGATACTTATGTTAATGTGACATAATGATGTCATCAAGTGATTACATGACATGATGATGTCAATAATTTGTTTGTCATATTATCTTTTTTGTAACAAATGATAATGATAAGAATGAAAGGCAAAACAAATATAATTGATAAAGATAAAGTGATTTTTTTACAAGAATAAAAAATAAATAAATAACTCTAAATTAGAAAGAAAACAAATATATTTAAAATTTAATATTATTTTTTTTAAAAATGGCCTTGAGCGCAGATACCTAGATACAGCTATATAAGATTCTGATCTTTCTAAAACTATTTTTCCAAAACTTGTCTCAACTATAAAAATGTGATATTGTTGAACTCATTTTCTTAGAAATCCTTTAGGATACCCCAAAAGAAACACCTTCCTAAATTTGTTTTGTGAGATATTACAGTGTGACAACTGCGTACAAGAATTGATGAAATAAAAAAAGGTGAATTATGATGTCTATATTCAAATTTCACCTAGTCTAGACATATGAACTATTTCCATCCATTCTTGTTTGGAACACTAATTAATTACAGTTAACATTCACATACGTCTAATTAACCATGTCGTGACATGTTGCACCAACTCCTATAGCTTACAAAACATTAAACATGTAATAATCTCACCCAAAGAAAACAGGTTAAGTTGTTTCTATTTTCGATGGACAGTGAGTAGAAGACGGCCGGGATATGACATTTGTTGCCGCAACTAGGGGACTATAATCATGTGGTCATTTTGATGCACGTGACAACACGTGCAATGAGACATCTAATCTAATCTTGTATCTAACTATTAATCCCTTATGAAAAATATTGTGCTTTTATAATTATTTATAATTATGGACTAATATTATTGTGCCACACTAGTAGCACCTTACCCCCAAGAATATCGGTATATTGCTTGTAAACAGCTGTGCAATATATACACAAAGATGATTAAGAGAGCATTAATCAAACATTAAAAAAATCAGAAATCTGAATTCAAAAGTAATAATAATTGAGTTATCTCATTATTGGGAGCTAGATGACGCTATTTCATCGCTAATAAAACTTCTCCTATTTTAAATAACAATATTAAAGTGTTGTCCTTGAAGGATTCTAGTACTCTTTCCAAATTCAGATATAAGACGAAAAAAAAATATTTCACATTAATTAAAGATTTTAATCAACTCCATTCAATTTTTTTATTTTTATTAAAAATAAACTTTATTTCTTAAATTCACTTCTATATTAATTGATGAAATATTTTACTTTTGTGAACATTTATTTGAAATGATAATACCCTTTCTCCATTTTAAAAGTCACGAGTTTTTTCGATTTTTAAAAGTCAGGAGATGTATATCCGGAGAACCACAAAGTAGTTAAAATAAAATTTGAATTACATAAAAGATATTTTACACATATATGATCAATATTATTAAGATTTGCTCATGTTTTGAATCATCACATGTTTATTTATATATAATATAACATAATCCGGATTAGTCAAAAAACATTCCGGAGTGCATAGCATTTTATTTATGTCATGCTTGTTCGAAAAAGAAAGAAAATAGTGAAGCCATAAAAGAGAGGGGTAAGGGGGAAGAAAAGGCAATGATCGGTAAAATAACTTCCATTGATGATTTTCCATATTTTAAAACTACCCTCATTTTCTGTATAGTGGGGTGTGGAGGGAGATCAACATAAGTTGGAAAAAAACAAAAAAAGGGATGTTGTATGGTCCTACGATTCCTATGCCCATATATATTGACTATTTTTATGTACCCAAAATACATTTAAAACAACAAAATGATCCATGGAAGACCCCAAAACTATGGTGTTCATTTATCAAATCAGCCACTAAAGCGCATAGATCGGTCACATGGCAACTTCTGATTCAGGCACCACGAAATTTAGCCTGTCTTCCCACACCAACTTGGATACAACTTCATCTCTCTCAGGTACATGTTCCTGTTTCACAACATTAAAATGATTATTATTGCCCTCTACAACATGGCCCACTTGATTTAGCCATTATTAGTAACTTAATTCTTTAAAACATATGAAATAATCATATTATATTTCCTAATTATGAACCACAAAACCTTAATTTAATTGTTCAATTTCATATATGATAATAAAGTGAGATAAAAGCTAAAATGTTACACACCTCTAGCTCCCTAACCAAATCTTTAGCTGTGGGTGCTGACACGATAATGCGACGTGCTTTTGGTGAAATAAAGCCTTCATCAACGGCCTTGTCAATGAAAGACAACAAGGAATTGTAAAATCCATCCACATTCAATAGGCCCACCTGCACCACATAAAATTGGGACAACAAAACACCGTGTTATAAATTATTATTATTATTATTATTATTATTATAATAATAGCAGCAACATATGTATTATTATGTACGCCATTTTTCTACTAGTCTTCCCTTGACCACATTAACTTTAATTTTTGATGTTGTGTCGTTTCCCTCAATCATTTTCTATGTTTATTGATCATGGCATCATATCTTTCTCCCATTCAAACGGAGAACCATCAAATAATGTAACGTGACAACGATTAACTAAAAACAAAATCTCAGATATCTTCTCATGTGAATGTGTGAATTAAATACCCCACATGTATTTGTTACATTGCGAAGCTTCCTTTCGTTGCCCCATGCGGATAAAAAAAAATTCACTGGGTAGTTTACACACTTAAGCAGGGCTAATTAACTAGAACAAAACGCGTATCTAATCCAAGTAACAAGATTATACGTAGAACCGCGACATTAAAATATGTAGATAGCTTTCTTCTGGAAAGCAAAGTATGGAGATAGTGAATGAATACGTAACATGATGCGTCATGTAGAAGCAAAGTTGATTAAGGAAAGCACTAAAATAATCACCAAGGCAAATAATATGAGATTTGACTTCTTGATATTTTATAACTACATAACAGAAATTTGATTCCAGAGAGATCATAAGGGCAAGTGAAGCTTTTTTGATTAATTTTAAAAGCTATAGTTAGTATTACAATACTATATTCCATTCCAACCTTTGGGGCATTTCTAGGTTACTTATTCGTGTTTACATTTCAACTAATAGTTTATTTAATTAACTTCTAAACTTATTATAATTTTTTCCACTTTTATAGTATCTTACCAATTTTAAAAGAATTATGTCCATGTCCAATTTGGTTGAGCATAACCTTTATGAACATCTTTCTACGCTATTATGAAGTTAGAACAAAGATTTTGGTCAACGAAGTTCCTAACTAACGTCACTAGTATATCACCCTTTGAATAGAACAACTACTATTACGTCATATAATTTGTCTAATCACATATTTATAAAAATGAGGAATATTAATAGTTCTTACCGGTTTGCTGTGGATCCCAAGCTGAGCCCATGTAATGATTTCCAGCAATTCTTCGAGTGTTCCATATCCCCCTAATGTTTGAAAGCAACAAGACATGAGCAACAGCACCATGTGTTAATGTTATTCATTATTACTCAAAAGACCAATAAAATCCCACTTCACATGACTGTCGTTTCTTTCAGTTTTTGTGTTTGTGTCACAATATAGTTATTAGTTATAATCCATACCAGGAAGAGCAATGAACGCATCAGCTTGACGAGCCATCTCAGCTTTCCTTTGATGCATATCAGATACTGCTCTCACTTCCCCAATAGGATCACCAGTTATCTGCATTTCCAAAATACACATAAAGATTAAAGAGTATGTATCAAAAAAATATACATAAAGAGTCATTGACCACTATCATTTTCTAGTCGAGTTTCATTTCTATGTATAATTAGTTTTTACACTATTAATCAATAATAAAATTTATAAAAAATATGATTTTAAAGATAATTATTATAAAAATCAATAAACTAATATATCCGATAATTTGTTATCGGAAGAAAGTGGAAATTTTTACACTATTTTCTCTTTAGTCTAACAAAATTGTGTCATAGTAGCAAGAGACAACAGTGATTTACCTCTCTTGGCATGAGGCTTTTTGGGATAACGCTGCAAATAAACAAGTCAATGATGCACATCATCGGTCAAAAGATAGAAGAGGAAATATTTTAAGAGGAAAAAAATGATTATTACATTAAACAAATAAAAAAAGAAACCAAACACCAATTTGAATTCCCCCTAATGATAAAATGAACTATAAGCATGTCTTGAAAGTGCATGCAAGGGGGGAAAGTAAAATAAAATTAAAGCCAATGGTGGCTCAAATTCCAGAGCAAAAACTTTTCTACCCTCCCTTTCTGTAAAAGGGACCAAAAGGCATTAAACTTTTATCCAACAGAGCAAAGCTGCTTCAAAAGGCTTCTAACCATAGGTAAAAGGTTAACACCTTTTCCCCCTTTTTTAAAACACCCCAATGGAACATAAAGCCATAATATTAAGTATTAACCAACACACACAGTGAACTTGTATTCTATTTATATCCAAATTGCTCCCTTTTATCCTACATTTGGAAGCTTTAATAAAAAAAATGTCCCATGTTGCCAGTTTTTGATCCAATAATGGCCTTTTACATAAACTCATTTCTTAGGAAACAGGGAAACACGCATGGGTCAGTAGGCAAAAACAGAATAAGGATATATCATTATAACCCACTTTGTTGTAGCGATCACCAAAATGATTCAGTTGGTCTATAACATAAAAAACATAGACATAGACATAAAAATGAGATTGAGAGAGAGAGAGAGAGAGAACAAACCCCAGAACATGGCGCCCACCATCATGAACTGCCTGAGAAACTAGACCCATCAAACCCACGCTACCACCTCCATAGACCAAATCAATTCTTCTCTCAACCTTCAAAAAATACCACATTGAAAACCAAACGGATTAGACACGTGTCATGCACTAATCATCATCATGGTAAGAAACAATACAAAACAAGTAATTGGACACACAAGCTAAAATAAAATATTACAATATTTTTTTATTATAGTATTGGATTAGAGGTCAATGGTAAAGTTTGCCCACAGGGAAAAATCATTTTAGGGTGAAATAAAAATAACCCCTCGACCACAGGGAAAAATCATGGAGGATGAAGCTTGTGGGGAATGCCAAATGCTAAGAGCACGCTTCATAGTGTAATGATACCAAAATTGCACGTTCGTTCTCCTTGAAACGCGCATAGAACAATTTTTTTCTCTTATTTTTTTCTTCAGTTGGAAAATTATTGAGAGAAAAAAATAGAAGGAAAAAAATAAACATGTTAGAAGCAAAACATAGATCATGCAAGAAGGCTGCTCAACTGACAGCAGGTTCCAGCCTTGCAATTTTCTCTTTCATGACAAACTCTTAACCTAAACCATTCTCATTCCTCCACGATCATAAAATAGCGTTGAGACTTAAGTATTATTTTCTGGGCAAAAAATATTTTAAAAAAAAAAAGAGAAAAAACAACTACCATACACTTTATAAAGGGAGAAAAAGTTTAAAATGGAGACGAAAAAAATTAGAGTTACAAGGAAGGAGGAGAAAGTGCCGAAGAGTTTGAAGAAAAAATAAATTAAAAGACCCTTAAATGAAGCAAGTTCATTGAACATAAATTTGTGAAAGTAATAGCTAATAGGACAAAAGAAAAATAATGCAAAAGGGCATCCAAAATCATGTCGATACAGATTTAAGCCGTGCTTTTATGTTTAAACTTCTTTATTAATTTTTTTTACCATGTCCAACTTTAGACTATATGAACATAAAGGAATGAAAGAATGCTGTATTTGACAACAACAAACAAGTGGGTGTTTTTTTCATCTGAAAAGGACCCTTTCTAAAGAAGAAGAAGAAGAAGATTAACTGAACATCGTGAAAGTGATTTTGCTATCCAACGCTAGGAAAGTAAAAGTTTTTAACTACAAGTGTGGAAAATAATTTAATTATTACCATCTCCTTGCCAAGTTCCACAGCAGCTTCTTGGTAACTGGCTTTGTTACCAGAACTGCTTCCACAGTATACACAAATCCTCTTGAACTTGGATTTGGTCTCTTCCATTTGGGTGTTTTTGTGATGTGAAGTTCTCAAAGCCAGGGGGGGGGTTGGAATATGAGAGGAATGAGAGAACAAAAGAGAGTGACTATTTGTTAATGCATAAGCGGGTGTGGGTGTGGGTGTGGGTGTGGGATGTATATATATAAAGTCTTGGCCCTTCACGCTCACACAACTCAGGCTCTTATTACGATAGAGGAATGAGAGAACAAAAGAGAGTGATGCATAAGTGGGTGTGGGTGTGGGTGTGGGTGTGGGATGTATAATGTATATAGTCTTGGCCCTTCACGCTCACAAAACTCAGGTTCATATAATTAGTTTTTTTATAAATATATCTGTTATTTAGATATTAATTTATTATTTTTATATTTAAATTAATTTTACAGTTATATAAAAATAAAATTAATTTATTATTTTGATAGAAAGATAAGATTAATTTATTATTTTGATATGAAAATATGATTAGTTTTTACTGTAATTTATTTATTTGTTGTATGTATTTAACTTTTAA
This sequence comes from Glycine latifolia, assembly GCA_013407115.1. NCBI lineage: Eukaryota > Viridiplantae > Streptophyta > Magnoliopsida > Fabales > Fabaceae > Glycine > Glycine latifolia. The sequence goes on from CM023950.1 coordinate 9,174,475, forward strand.
CTCGTCAAATGCACTTCTTTTCGTCAATTTGGAATTTTTTAAACGACAAAAATATTTTTCTTCCTTTTGGTCTATTCCGAATTAAAGAGAGATCGGCTTGTTTTGTTTTGTTCGAGTTGAGTCATTCATTGACCAAAGCGGAAAAAGCGAAACGAAAGGCTGGGGTGTAGCGGTGTATTATCATTTTCCTCCAACATATTTTGGGATTTATTATATTATAGGTTAAAATATCATTCTTGTATTTTACGGTATTATATATTTTAATCCTTTATGTACGTGAATGATTCAAATTAATGATTATTTTGTTTATTAAATAATGATATATCATTAATTTTATTATTATTGTATTTAGTTTTTTTGTGATATATGTTTTAACAAGTTAAAATTTGTCATAAAATATTTGTAGAAAGCATTTAATGGATCTTAAATAATTTAATTAGATATGGGGGTATAATAATTTTGAATGTTTTTTATCGTCAAAAATTGTTTAATACTTATTAAATATTTAACATAAAAAATTTGTGACAAATTTAAACTGTCATAAAATATAATAAAAGTAATGTCATATTATATTATGTTAAATGTTTATTTGCTTAATTAATAATTTTATCATTAAAATTTTATTATTTTATAAATTTTTATTTTTACAAATTTATCATTCATATTTTTTATTTTGACATATTTTACCACTACAAATAGACTTTTTTTTATCAAACTAGGGTTTCAAAAATTATGTATCAAAGATATATGATTTTGACTTTTTACGTGGGTTATAATCACAACCAATGTACAAATTTAATTTTTTACATCGATTATAACTACAACTGATATACAAAAATCTAGAAAAGTGACTTTTTACATCAATTTGTTACCATCAAAATGGTAAAAGGCAAAAAATTGAAAGTTTTGATGGTAAAATTTGCAAAATATTGAAAGTTGGATGGTAAAATTCGTGAAAAAAATAAACTTGAGTGTTAAAAATGGGAAATTATGAAAGTTGAGTAATAAAATTCACGAAATAAAACTTGAATGATAAAATTTGCAAAAAAAATAAAAGTTTGGTGGTAAAATTTGCAATTGTTTCTTTGTATAGTTTGGCTTCTTGGTCATTTTATTTGCCTTAAAGTAGTCATTGTTGGTTGTTAGAGAAGATTGGAGTTCATGTAGTGGTTGTTTCCTACTGCTTTTTTTTTCTTTCCAGATTTGACGGTTCACAACAAAGATTCTCCAAAGTCTCTATCAGTAGCAATGACAGGTTCCTACAAAGACACTTTGACACTCAAGTTAGAGGTGTAGAGGTAAGAGGCAGGTAAGTGATGTAGGTTATACTGAAGTTGGTTACCTGGTACCACAAAGATTATATTTATAATGTTTTGCCTATGTCCATGGGCCTAATTTTCTAATATAAGTCTCATCAAATATGATAAAGATCTTAACAATATAGAAAAAATTTAAGCTCATCTTATCTTACTGATTTAAAGCAACATGTTCCTATCTTTATCTTTTTAATGGTAAAGATGGAATTTCCTTTCTTTGTCTGACTTGTTTTGTTCGAGTCTTATGTTGATCGAAAAGGTGACTTACTCGACTAGATGTCTCTTGGAGGCAATGTGTCGAGTCCGACCAGTACAATAAGCCTTGAAGTAGTTGTTGCTAGTTGTTAGAGAATATTGAGTCCAAGTTAAGTCGTTGTGAGTTGTCTCTTTCACACAACTAGCAGTTGGTTGTTTCTTGTTGCTTATGACTTTATGTGTTGACACCTTTACAACTTTAGTTTGAATACAATTTGCTCAATTTGAATTTTGAAATTGTTACATTTGGTGTTTGCTATTGTTAGTGGTTCATGACTCTAAAAGAATTTTTCTTCTGTAGAATTATTTTGTGTTGTTGCTTCTTGTAATTGTAGTACTAAGGCAACAATCTTATTTTCTTATGATAGTTTTGTTTTGGTCAAGATTTGATGTTTTTTCGCAAATTTTGTGTTTCTGAATTTCCTACATGTATTTTGGAGAACTTGTTTCTAATTTAGTGTTTCAAAACAACTTCATGACTTTTGTCTTTATTTTTTTCATATATGTTTCTCCACTTATAGACTTTATTCTTCTACTCAACAATTCATCTTTTGATCATACTTGAGTCATGTGTAACTTTTGATATCTATCCCTTGACGAAAGATACTTCTAATTATACACAACTTCTAAATCTGTTGCACTTTGATATGAGAAAACAAAATCAATCTTACATGCTCTTATCAATCCTCTTTCTAATAGTTTTTCTTCTGATGTTACAAAATCTATGTCAAGAGTGTTGGCATGATATAAAGTGATGTTTCACACCTTTTTCTCACGCTTCTTGATCAAGTTTTGTGTTAATTCAAATACTCAACACAAACTATCACTAGCATAAGTTTAGAAGACTTGAAATTTTCTTATAAAAATTTTGTTGTCATTATAACAATTAATTCAAAAAGTGTTCTACTTCAATACAAATATTGAAGATGTGACAAAATTAGGAATAATCATGTACACTTTATATAGCATAAGAAAGAAAATGGAAAGAAAATAAAGCGGAAGAAAAGAGAAATAAAAGAAAACTAGTAGAAAGTGAGATGATTTTTTAAGATGATAAAAATAAAAAATAAAAGAAAAGAAGAAGAAAAATTAAGTGACTTAAATGTCCCAAAGAGGAAAAGAAAATAATAAAAATATATTACTATATAAATTTATCTTTTTATATTAAAACATCCTCTTCCTTCCTCTTTGATTTGGACCGAACAAAGTTGGTGTGAGCCCTAACTAAAAATTAATATTAAACATTTTTTTATTATTAGTTATTTTAATTTTATTATTTCTTATTATTATTTTTAAATAAGAAAAAAAAATATATATATATATATATATATTATTAGTAGTTATAATTAATTTATATAGATAATATTATATTATTATTATTATTATTTTATATTACCAAATAATAAACATATATTGCATCTTAATCTGTAGTGTTTCTTTGTTTTTCCTCAATATAAAAAAAATAAAAGACAAATGGAAACCATTGTCATGATGACAATAAATAAATAAATTCATACATAAGTTAAATTTACAAAAACGTTAAAAGAAATAATCAAATGATTCATATTTTAATATATGTTAAAAAGTTTATATTAAGTCAATTTTATTCTATATGAACGAGGTAACAAATTAATTTTAGATTAATATAAATTTGAATATATGATTTATGCAAAAGAAATTTTAATCCAATAATGAGTTTTAAAAAAAATATATTTTAATTAAAGTTATTGAATGATGTGATAGTTGGTCAGAGTTACCCTCGATCAAATTATACCAATGTAACTTTAATAATTATTACGTCATTCAATAACTTTTAATTGGATAATTATTGCTTAGAATCCATTATTGAATTCAAAATTCATTTCATGTAGATCACATATACAAAATTATTTGTTACTTTTTTCAAATAGATTAAAATTGATGTAATATTTTTTTAATATACATTATGAATCATTTGATTATTTTTTATTTAATTTTGACAAAATTTAACATAAACAATCATAATAATAAATAAATATATCAAATTATTAAATAATATAATAATTATTTAAGTTTCTATCCTTCATATATATATATATATATATATATATATATATATATATAAATGAATAATTCATATATGTCAATAACTTTGTAATAAAATTAGTAATGTTTTAATGATTATTCTTAAGAAGAAAAAAAATATGTTTAGTACATCAAGTTCAATAATTAACAAATTAGTTGATTTTTTATCAACGAAAAACAAGGAAGAATTATTGTTGTCTAATTGTTTTGAATATAGATAATATTAAAGTTCTATAATAAGAATATTTTAATATATCATCTTATTTATTAAAAAAAAATTACTAGGGTTACTTTATGTAATACTTTTTCTTATAAATCAATATAACAGCTATAATTATAACTACAAGTGATGCAAGTTGAATTAAATTTAGTCTTTTTTTTTCAACTCAACCCAATTAAATTTGATTGAGTTGAATTGGCTTAACTTTTTTAATTTTTAGCAACCTAATCTTATTCAATCTTAATTGGATCGAGTTCGATGTGATCTTCAGATTGAGTAATTAAAAAAATTATTTACCTTTTAACTTTTAACCAAAAAGAATACCTCAAAATTAAACTTGAACATTGTTTTATTGCTTCTTAATTCTTCAAGTCAATAGTTAGTATTAATTGTTTCATTATTTTGCAATGTACAGTTTTTTTAAGGGAAAAATATTAAAAGATTTGATCCAAGCAAAAGAGTCTAGGATATCTATCATAAAGTGATTGTCCTCCAAGCCATGGGTCCTTCCACAAAAAAATTGATTTCATTTTCCAACCCTCTAGTCCACCATCTCATTAAACTAATCAACCTACCCACCACAAGCCGAATAATCAAAACAGGGTAATTCCTTTTGAAATTTACTAAATGGGGACAAATTTTAAATTAATATCCAAATAGGAGTAAGTCAAAGGATTTTTTATGACTTCTGATTATGAAATCATAAAAATTTGATGATTGTATTTTCTTTTATTATTGAAATCATAAAAATTGAATAACTTTAGTTTTTTTTCTAAAATTTGATATGGAGTTGTAAAATATTTTACGATTTCAACATCATTCTATTTTTCATTTTTAAATTAATTTTTAATGACTTTAAATTACTTTTTTTTATTTAATAATTTAAATTAATTTTAAATAACTCTAAATTATTTTAATTGATACTTATGTATATTGTTTTATTTAATATTTTCTATATTTTTATATTATTTTATTTAATATTGTCTATATATTTTTATATTATTTTATTTAAGTTTTTCTATATTTTTTTCAGGCACTTTGAATTCTTTGTCCGCATGCAATTGTAGCATGTGTTTCGTGCAATTTAGAATGCGATGACTTTGTTTACCCTGTATACAAGTTGAAAAATATTTACAAAGTTTCTTAACATCAATTTCATTCCATTGGAAGCAAAGATAAATAGCCTCAATATTTGATTCTATATTTTATGTTTAATCTTTCGAAGTGACGAGACACAGCGGGATGGTCAGTCACTAGTCGTATACAAAATGAGATGGACAAATCAATTTCAAATAGGCCTAAGATATGTCATTGTATAAAATTAAAGGACATAATTGTAGTAATTATCTAAACAAACAAGTTGATGGCCAATATTATTTTTACTTTTTAATTTCATGTTTGTATTAAATTTGTAAAGTATTATGTTGTTTTTATTTTAACTAATACTTTTGTTGCTAAATTATTTTATGTTGTTAATATTAAAATAATTTTATCAAATAAAACTAATTAATAATATCATATGAAATTATTAGTTTACTTAATGATAAATGTAAAAACTAATTAAAAATATTTAAAAGGAATTTAATATTATTTGATAAATTGTAAATTAATGTAATTAAAAATATTTAAAATAATTTAATATTATTTGATAAATTTTAAGTTAATATTATTTGTTAATATCAGTACAAAAATATTGAAACTGAAACAAAAAGGCTAGAAATAAAAAGGAATTTAAATTTGTTAAAAATAAAAAAATAGAATGACTTTGAAGTCGTAAAAGATTTTACAACTTCATATAAAAAATTAAAAAAACTAAAGTTGTTTAATTTTTATGACTTCAAGAAAAAAAACAAAGTCGTCAATTTTTTACAACTTCATAACTAGAAGTCATAAAAAAATCCAACAACTTACCCCTATTTGGGTATTAATTCAAAATTTGTCCCCATTTGGTAAATTCCAAAAGGAATTACCCCCTTTTGGTCATTCAGCCCCTACCACCCCTAGAAATCCCCATGCGCTATATATTCTTAAACCAATCATACCAACATCTCCCCAAATCTCTGTCCACATCCCTCCATTTATAAATCCTCGTAAGCACTTTATACCATAAATTATTTTTTATGTTAACATCATCCAACACCATTTACTTAAGAGAGCCAAATTAAACTCCTTGTTGCTTTTCACCCCAAGGTCACCAAGTTCCTTTTCTTAACAAATTGTAATCCAAGCTATCTAATGGATTTCCCTGGCTTTACCAATCCCAGCCATAAAAACTTCTTCATTAGTGTCTTCATTTACCCCATCATAGAATTTGAAACCATGAAAAAAGATAGATAGAAATAGGGATCATTGATTGTACTGCTATAACCAAAATAATACACCTTACTTATTCCCTCCCCTGGAAAGAAAAATGCTTACTAGTCCAAGACATTAAGCATTGATGCATATTAGAAATGACAAGTTCCCATGTAGCTCACCTATTCGGTTTTGCCCTAATTGGCAAACCCAAATATTGCATAGGTAATTGACTGACCTTACAATTCAAGACTTTCGCCACTTCCCCTAACCACCCAACGTCACCATTTACCTCTACCAAAGAACTTTTATGAAAGTTCACTTTGAAATCCTAGAGAACCTCAAATAATTGAAAAACAGACTTTAGGGCTTAAATGTTCTGCCAAACTTTGGGACCATAATAACGGTATCATATTCAAATTGTAAATGAGATACCTGAGTTAACAACCCTCTCAAATTCACCCATTTAAACAAGCCCATAATGCCTCTGCGGCTATTAAAAATAGAAAAGGTGATAACAGGTCACCCTGATGAAGGCCTTTACCAAACATAACCTCCTGTGTCGGGCCACCATTTATGAGAATTGAAATAATGGGCGCAGATAAACACTCATGCATCCATTTCCTCCATATCCATGGAAACTCCATTTTTTTCCATTGCCTAATCTAAATAAGCCTAATCCAGAGAATCATGTCTTTTTGAAATCTACTTTAAACAACAATAGCTCCTGGTGATTTCTTTTTGAAAAATTCTCGACCTCATTAGCAATTAGAACATCATCTAGAATAAAATCATTATAATTGTTTTACAATTTATAATTATTAGATTGGTTTAATATCCAAAACCAAAATAAATTGTTGCATTTTGTAAGTAAATAAGAGTAAAAATTTAGGTTTTTTTTACCATTTTTTTATTACTTACCAAGTTATCAAAAATAGTATTTATCTAATTTTTTATGTAATGTATACATACATCACATAAAAAAATTAAATAAATTTTATAGAACAGCTGTAAGACCGATAATGTTATATAGAGCGAAATGCTGACCAGCATACAAGCAACATGAGCATAAAATAGGGGTAGCAGAAATGAGGATGTTAAGGTGGATGTGTGGTTATACGAAGATGGATAAGATAAGAAATGAGGATATTCGACGAAAGGTAGCAGTGGTACCGGTGTGTGAAAAGATGATGAGTATAGATTAAGGTTGTTTGGGCACATTATGAGATGACCACTGCATGCTCGCGTAAGAACACGAGTTTGTTACCAATGGTTCGACATAAAGAGAGGTGGAGATCGACTGAAACTTACCTGGGGTAAGGTAGTTAAACAAGACATAATGGAATAGGATATAGATTGGCGGACGATATGTCTTAGGACAGAGTGGAGAAAAATTATAAGTTTGGTGGAAGATTAAATCCATTAGTATTTCTATGTTTCATTCGTTCCATTTTTTTAGTTTTTTCCCTCTTCATTTCTCTCATCCTCCTTTCATCCCTCTTTTATTTTAGCTTATTTTTTCTCTCTTTTGTCTTATTTTAACTTTTTCTCCCCTTCTCTCTTGCTCTTTTTTTGTCTTATTTCCGATCTATCATTTGATTTATCTATTACTGACTCAATTAACTTGAGTTAAAGGTGTTATTAATATTGATGATTATTTTTTTATAACTTGGTAGTTTGAAAGCTAGGTGAGGGGTCAAACATCCTTTTGGTTTGACAAGTGGTGTGGTGAGGATAGTTTGGTGGCCTCCTTCCCTAGGGTATTCCAAAATTTTGAGCATAAAGATGACATGATATGTAATTTGGGGAGTTGTGTGGGAGATAGATGGGAGTGAGACTTGAAATGGAGAAGGTTGTTGTTTGAATGGGAAACTCCTACAATGAATTCATTCCTTGAGAAGATGGATAAAGTAATTTTGTCAAAAGGTGAGGTGAATTCATGGCTGTGGGCTGGAGACACCTCGGGCGCTTTCTCCGTGGCATTAGCATATAGGGTGTGATATTGTCAAAAGAAAATATTTATTATTAAAATCATAGAATAATACAAAAAATGTCATACAATTTTATGTATTTGAATAAAAATCTTTCTATTTTAGGTTCTTTAACTAGGACTTGTATGACACGAATTAACACTTTTTAAATCCTACTAACTAGTGTTTTAGTGGCTGAGCTAGCTTAATTTTTACGAGGGGACCATATGTAAAGTGTAAATAAATGAAAACTTTAAAAATAATATAAATTAAAATTAATCAATAAGCCAAAGATGTACCATGACTTGTACAAAAGGTAAATTAAAGCAACAAGTTAAAGGAAGAAAGTTGAGCTTGACGATGCTTCAAAGAAATTATGAAAACAAATTTTAGTTTACAGGAAACTCCCAAATCTTGGGTATTTTGGCTCTTTTTGCTCTCTTGTTCATGAGATGAAATGTAGAGGTTGAATGTTTCAAATATATAATAGTCCTTTGACACATCTGTATATCTTTTAAATAAATTCTCAATTGTTTTCATTTTACTCATACCTAAAACAAGAAATCAATTAAACATATGAATTAAATATTTTTTTAAAAGTCACAAAGTCATTTTTTTATATAATAACCCACCATAGCATTTTTCTTAAAAAGGAATGAGATCTAAACAAAAATGCTCAAAGTTGTAATTTTATTATAATGAAAAAAAGTATAGGAATTAATTTTAATAGAATAAAAAACTGATCATCTTTTTTTTTTATAGAGTATCATTGTCTCTTACCCAATAAATATGAAACAAAAACTAAAATTTTCAGTATTGTCATGCGTTAAAACAACACCCCTTCCAATCACTTTAAAAATATTTTGTTTGGACTCAAATATAACCAAAAAAAATTAACGTGTGTTGAATTAAAATATGAATAAATTTTAATTAATTCTTTTTAATTTAATAATAATATTTCTAAAATATCCTTCATTCAATTTGGAGTTTTATTTTAAATAACATTCTTCTTTTTTATTTTATGTAATTAATGTAAAAGATACTTTAAAAAATAAATTAAATTTTTTATTGATACTACCAAAATTAAATAATATTAATTATTTTTCTTGATGAGTGTGACTCAATTTTTTTTATTTCAGTGGGAGGAAGTACCAAAAACTTATTTAAAAGGTATTCCTTATATTATATGTACGTGAAGTAATCCTAATCAATTATTCCTGAAACTAAAAACTAAAACAAAGTCAAACAAAATCACACAAAATCTAAGATGTACAGAAAGATGCATATTTTTTGTGTTGAAAAATCTGAAATGCATGTAAAATGCTTTGATATTTTTTTAAAGCTAAAACAAGTTAAGTTATTTTTTTTTCTTTTTTTCTATTCGATGTGAAGTTAACCAATGGGGATTTGGCAAAATACTAATATGTATACATCTTTTAGTAGTAATATTTTAGGGTAGTTATCGTTAGACTATTAATATCATAGAATAATTAGTTTAAATTTAATTTATAAATAATTTTGAGTTTGTTATTTCTTTGTACTTTATGTTAGATATTGGACGATTTATTACTTGGACGATCCATACGTCTCTTATAATTATGATGAAAATAAATATATAAATTTATGTTAACTACTTTGTTGCATGTAAATCAACATGTTTAATGACGGGAAGCAACATCAAGAAAAATCTATCCATTACTAGATAACTTGTCTATTGGAAGCACGAAGTACACATCCAGTTCAACCAAACAATGAATGGAATAAGCACTTTATTTGAATTATCTATTTGTTTTTTCAATTTATAGGATTATGTTTAAAAGGAACATATCTACGAAAGTATCTTTTTATTTTCTTTTATATGTTTAACGGTCATATTGAGTTATGAATGATAGATATGGAAAGTCCTGATCCTATAAGACAAAAACGTAAAGTATTGGCTTAATTCAGGAAACAATATCAAAATGGTCATAACATTTAATTCCAAAGATAATCTGCACAATCACAAGCATCTCTCTACCTACAAATACAACATCAAAGATTGAAGAAAATTGACGAATGTACATAGAAAGACAAGAGTCGTGAATCAAGAAACGAAAGGAAAGTAAAGAAAATCACTTGTTGAGAAACACACTTGGCTTAAGAGAGTTCCTCATTTATAGTATACAAAGTATTAGTTAGAAATAAAAACCTTATTGTAATTCTACTCTCTGAGTGTTGTAAAGAATATTTGATTTGATCTATATCAAACTTCTATTTGTGAAATCATAAGCAGCTTAGTGACAAAACAATAATTGAATGTTCTTATATTCATGGAGAGTTTAAAAGATGTGTCAGGAGTAGCCTTAAGAAAACTTGTAAGCCATAAGTGGCAGAAAAAAAATACTTGTTATAATCAATGTTGATTAGTGAAACCTTTTACTAGTTGGTAAAGGAGATTTGTACATAACTCAAGTTGAGTGAACTAGTATAAAATGAAGTATTTTTATTGCTCTTCATTATCTTATTAAAATATTTCATTGTTCATTATTGTAACACTCTGCACACAAGATTTTATACTAAAAGACAAGTTTTGCACCTCATTGGACAACAGTCCACCTTTTGTTACTGGACAAGGTTTTTTACAAACTTATTTATTATAATATCTTCCATTGCTAAAAGGTTTTAGATTTTGACTATCATACTATTTAACTTATTTTCTAGTATGATTTATTGTATTTCACTCTATATATATCTCTTGTACACTCACAATTAGTAGTGAATAAAATTTTAATTATTCCATCCTTTCAATATGGTATCATATAGGCATGAGCTTGCAACCAAATTGATCCTTTTTTTCTTTTCTCTTATTTTTTTTTTGTTTCCTTATGATCACCTACCATTGCTTTCAATTTACCCATTAAATTTAGTCTATGCAAATTACCAAATGACTTATCTTCTCGAAGGCAAAACTTAGTGGTTATATAACGTGGATTGCATTATGTCCTCCATCCGAAATCATTCATGATGATTAAGCCTTCTTTTTTATGCTTTTTTAGGTGATTAAGCTATTTTGCTTCTGCCTTTTAGGTAGTTAAACCATTTTTTTATTTTGCTTCTACCTTTCGGGTGGTTAAGCCATTTTATTTTGCTTATGCCTTTTAGGTGGTTAAGTCATTTTTTTTGCTTATGCATTTTTAGGTGGTTAAGCATTTTCTCTTCTTCCTTTTAGATGATTGAGCCTTTTTTTCTTCTTCTGCCTTTTCAGGTGGTTAAGCCCTTTTGCTTTTGCCTTTTTAAGTAGTTAAGCCATTTTCTTGTGCTTCTACATTATGGTGGTTAAGTCTTTTTGCTTCTGTGTTATGGTGGGTATGTGTATTTGCTTTCGTCTTATGGTGGTTAATGGTTAAGTTTGCATCTATTGGTTTTGATTGATGTGCAAATTTTTTCACCAAAGATCTTACATTTTCACGCCACAAATTTTTGATGAACAAGATTGGCGTTGTCTTTGCTACCACCATCTTGCAAGGACATGTTAGACTATTGATATGATAGAGTAATTAGTTGCAAATTGTTACAATTTAAATTCAAATTATAAATATATTTAAATTTAAGTTATAGATGATTTTGAGTTTGTTATTCCTTTGCATTATGTATATATCTCTTTGTTGGGGTAAAAACTGTGCAGAGTGCGCTCATAATACCCTCAAACACAATCAAACCAAAAATGCAGAAACGTAAATAGATAAAAAACGCAAGAGACTAGGGATAGAAAAACACACAATCAAAATAGTTTTACGTGGGAAAAAACCTTCTTCAACGTGAAAAGGAAAAACTCATGGGACTAAGTCCAGAATCCAATCCACTATTATCAATAATGGTTACAAACAATCTTCTCTAGCCTTTCACCAGAGATGCACTCAAATCTTCACCAAGTATGGTGGAAATCACTCTTTACAAGGGGTTTTTCTCAATCTCTCGGAGAATACTCACAGAAAAGCTCTCTCTTCTCTACGCTCAAAACGAGAATCCTCTCTACTCTCTGGAATTCTGAATTCTACGACCTCCATCTATAAATGGTGTATTTATAGAGAGGAATTAAGTTTAGGGATTTCAGCACCCTAAACTGGAAGTGGGCCAAGGTCAGCTCCTTCGGGAATTGGGCGCAAGTCAAACATTCCCTTTTTCAATGCATAGGGATTTGGGCCAAGTATTAAAGCGGAAATTATCCAACAAATCTTCCCTTTCCGCTTTCAATGCTTCAAAAAATAGAACCTGGAATCCTTTCCGGTTGTCAATGAGCCGGGGTCATCTTATCTCAACCCGGCTATCTTTTCGGCTTCAATGTACCGAATTCATCAGCCCGGCACCTTCACAACAATCTTCAAATTTTGTTGCTGGAACCGGCTTCGTCATCATGTTAGACCAATTCTGATTGGTGTGCACTTTTCCAAGTGTGAGCTTTCCATCCTCCACCGCATCCCGGATCCAGTGATATCTCACATCAATATGCTTGGTGTGGGAGTGATACATTGAGTTCTTCGCAAGATGAATTGCACTCTGATTGTCACACTTTAGCTCATACTTGTCTTGATCATGGTCGAGTTCCTCAAGAAACTTCTTGATCCACAATAATTCTTTGCACGCTTCAGTTGTGGCTATGTACTCGGCTTCAGTTGTCGACAGTGCCACACACTTCTGGAATCTTGATTTCCATGAGATTGCTCCCCCAGCATGCATCATTAAATAACCAGTCGTCGACTTCCTTGAGTCAGAATCTCCCCCTAAATTAGCATCTGAGTAGCCTTGCAACCCGGTCTCACCTTTTCCAAACCGAAGATATAACTTGGTTGTACACCAGACGTACCTAAAGATCCACTTCACTACTTCCTAGTGCTCCTTGCCGGGGTTCGAAAGATACCGGCTCACCATTCCAACTGCATATGCCAGGTCGGGTCTAGTGAAAACCATTGCATACATCAGGCTTCCGACTGCAGATTGGTACAGGATCTTCTCCATCTCATCTCTGTCTTCATCTGATTTCAGACATTGCCTCTGATTCAGCTTCAAATGTCCGGCTAAGGGGGTACTCACTGTCTTGGCTTTGTCCATGTTGAATCTCTTCAAGATCTTTTCAACATATTTCTCTTGACTTAGCCACAGTAGTTTCTTCGTTCTATCTCAGAAAATCTTAATTCTGAGAAACTGCTTTGTTGGACCAAGGTCCTTCATTGCGAAGGACGAGTTCAACGCCTTCTTCAGGCCAATAATCTTCATCTTATCTTGTCCTACTATAAGCATATCATCAACATATAGTAGCAAGATCAAAAAATCTCCAGTCTCATACCTCTTCACAAAAACACAGTGGTCTGCATTCGTCTTCATGAACTTATGGTCTGTCATGAAAGATTCAAACTTTTTGTACCACTGCCGAGTGCTTGTTTCAAGCCATAGAGACTCTTCTTCAATCGGCATACCAAGCCTTCACGTCTTGGAGCTTCAAACCCTTCAGGTTGCTCCATATAAATCTCTTCCTCCAACTCACCGTGAAGAAATGTCGTTTTCACATCCATTTGCTCTACCTTAAGATCCATTGTAGCTGCCATTGCTAAAATAGTTCGGACCGAGGTCATCTTCACAACAGGAGAGAATATCTCTTCAAAATCAATCCCCTTCTTCTGATTGCAACCTTTCACTACAATCCAGGCTTTGTATCTCGGCTTCTGGCCGTTTTCTCCCTGTTTAATCTTATACACCCACTTGTTCTTCAGAGCTCGTCTTCCTCTAGGTAGTTCGGTTAGCTCATAGGTCTGATTCTCATGTAGGGAACTCATATCTTCCTGCATTGTCTTCTCCCATTCTTCTTTCTCTGAGCTCGCCATAGCCTCATCATAACTCTGAGGCTCACCATCTTTAGCAATGACAGTGTATTCATCATCTGGGTACCTTGTAGAAGGTCTTCTTTCTTTAATGGGGTATCTCGGCTGTAATTCCTCAGCCTCTTCAGAACCCAGTTCTTCATTCTCAACCCGGATCCCGGTATCATTAGCTTCTTGCTGGTCATCATCTTCAACATCGTCTTCAATGATTTCATCATCAGTTTCTCCCTCTGCTTCAGCTCGGACAAGTGGGACGGGTTTTTCACGTCGAACAGTAACCCAGACTTGGGGCTTCGAGATGTATGGTCTCGTCCTCATGAAAGACCACATCTCAGCTTCTCACAATCTTCTTATTGATTGGATCCCACAGTCTGAAACCGAACTCGGTTTTCGATGAACCGAGGTAAATACATTCCTTGGTCTTCACATCGAGCTTCACCCTTTCATCTTTAGGGACATGCTCAAAAGCTCGGCATCCAAACACCCTCAGGTGGTCATAGGTCGCTTTCCGACCTGTCCAGATTTCTTCAGGAATGTCTCCTTCAAGTGGTCTTGATGGTGACAGGTTGATTAGATCAACTGCGGTTCTGAGAGCCTCTCCCCAGTATGCTTTCGACAAACCTGCATTGGATAGCATACTCTGAACCTTCTCTTCAATAGTCTGGTTCATCCTCTTAGCAAGTTTATTCAATTGCGGAGTCTTTGGAGGTGTCTTCTCAAGTCGGATCCTGGCTTCTCTACAGTAAGCTTCGAAGGGACCCCGGTACTCACCACCATTGTCTGATCGTACCACTTTCAGCTTCTTGCCAGTCTCCCTTTCCACCATAGCATGGAATTCTTTAAAGCATTGGAGTACCTGGGCTTTGGTCTTCATCTAGTACACCCACACCTTGCGGGAATGATCATCAATGAAAGAAACAAAATACTGAGTTCCTCCAAGTGATCTCTCCGACATGGAGCAAACATCAATATGGACGAGGTCTAGGATTTGCCTTTGTCGCCTGGGTTGATCCGATCTCACAAAAGAAACTCAATGCTGCTTTCCAGCTAGGTAGTGTGTGCAACTCTCCAACACTTGGCCCTTCAACCCGGTCAATAGTTCTTTCTTCTCTAAAATCTAGAGTCTTTTCTCGCTCATGTGGCTGAGGCGCTTGTGCCATAGCTCCAGGCTCTGTCCATCCTGGATGGCATTGGTTTTTCCACCATTTATCCTTCCTTGCATCACATACAAGGAGCCTTCTTTCTTACCTCGGGCCACGACCAAGCTTCCCTTGGTCAGCTTCCATCTACTTTCTTCAAAGTTGTTCACTAACCCGGCATCATCAAGTTTTCCTACTGAGATTAGGTTCAAACACATGTCAGATACATGCCTCACATCTTTCAACACAAGTCGACACCCTACATTTGAGATCAAGGTTACATCACCGACACCAACAATCTTGCTGGTCACCTGATTCCCCATCTTCACAGCTCCGAAGTCTCCACTTCTGTATGATGAGAAAAATCTTCTATGAGGAGTAACATAGAAAGATGCTCCCGAGTCAACTATCCATGCGCAGTCATCAAGGGCAACATTCAAAAAATTGTCTTCTCCGAGAAGAAATATCTCAGCCTCAGCACTGGTAACCACCGCAGTAGTGCTTTTGCCATCCTTCTTAGGCACAATCTGATCTCTCTTCACTGTGCCACTCTACTCATCTTTCTGCAGTCTCCAACAATCAGTCTTCTTGTGTCCGGGCTTCCCACAATAGAAACACTTCAGTTCGAACTTCGTCTTTGATCGATCTCTAGATCGATCCCGTCTATCATGACCCCGGTTATTGCTACGACCCCGGAAGTCGGACTTACTCTTACTCTCAGCAACGTTGGCATCAAACGTGCTAGTTACACCTCGTTCTCTTCTCCTGGCTTCTTCATTCAGGAGACTATCAGTCACAACGTCCATCTCCAGTTTCCCTTCAGGAGCCGAATTATTCAAAGTCACTACCAGAGTATCCCAGCTCTCTGGTAATGAACTCAGCAACAACAATGCTTACATCTCATTATCAATTCTCATCTCGGCCTTGGATAACTGGTTCAAAATACCTTTATATGTGTTGAGGTGTTTAATCATGCTCATCCCGTCCTTGTACTCCAGCTTCATAAGCCGGCGGACGAGGTGTGCCTTGTTCCTAGGAATTTTCTTCTGAATCATGGACTCCAACTTGTTCCACAATTCGTACGCATTTGTGAACTCGGACACATGCTCAAAGAGACTTTTATCAATATATTTCCTGATCGTGGTCACTGCCTTCCGACTCAGGATCTCCCACTCCTTATCAGTCTTGTCTGCCGCCCTCTCATCAAGGATAATGTGCTCATGCAAATCTTTGCAATATAGATGATCTTCCATCATCCATCTGCAGTAGGTGATCTTCTCTGCGCTCAAAACGAGAATCCTCTCCACTCTCTGGAATTCTAAATTCTACGACCTCCATCTATAAATGGTGTATTTATAGAGAGGAATCAGATTTAGGGATTTCAACACCCTAAACTGGAAGTGGGCCGGTGTCAGCTCATTCGAGAATTGGGCCCAAGTCAAACATTTCATTTTTCAGTGCATAAAGATTTAGGCCAAACATTAAAGCGAAAATTATCCAACACTCTTGTACACTCACAATTAATAGTAAATAAAATCCTAATTATTTCATTCTTTCAATAGCTATCACCCCTCATTATTATGAAAGATAATCCATCTATAACTTAAACATAAAATCATAGTTTATGCATTTCAATAAAAACATTTCCTTCTTTTTATTAACTAATATTTATTTCGTCCTTAATTATAAGATTTTTTTAATTAATTCATTTTTCTTTAAAAATATTAATAAATTTAGTTAATCACAATTAATTTGTCAATTATTTGTGCTCTTATTTCAATTTTTATCTTTTCATTTATTTAATTATTTTTATAAATATTTGGAGAGAGAATAATTAATTAAAATATTTAAAAAATAATTTAAACAAATTTATTAAACAAATTTGTGAAAAGATTATAATTAAGTACGTAAGGAATATCCTATATACACATTCGTTAACTTTTTTCTTTTTTTGCAAGAGATAAATTACGGGGAGAAATCATTATTCTTAGAACAAAATAATTCTTATGTTACGTTATCGAGGGAAAGCATTAAGCTAGTACGAAAACAACGCATCGGAAGTCGTGAATACTCTTTGCAGAATGCAGAGTGAAGAGAAGGGATGATCCATTGATCAATCTGTTTGGCGGGTAATCATTACACTTTTGCTTGATTTATGCAACTTCGACTTGATTGATTGATACCATCTGGGGAAAGACGTAATAATTTTTTGGGACAAGTGATTCCATCAACCATTATCTGCAACATTTTATTTTTTCAAATCTGTTTCATTATTTCATCATTAAGTAATTAACTAACATATATTTTCTTTTCTTTAAATATACTCTAGAATTAGAAAATAATAAAGTTATACTTATATTTATAGAGGACAAATATTTTTATAATACTACAGTAGTATTTATTAAATTCATGTATAATAATTTAAAATTTAAGTTAATTTTCATTTACTTCGTTTCAATTTTCAAGAGTAAAATATGTGTATTAATGTCGATAAATCCTGTGCGTCTGTAACTAAACTCAGAGCACGGAAGTCAATTGAAATGATTATTAGCAAAGAAAGTGGACTAGCACCTACAAGAAAAAGGTTAAAACTCTGTTTACATTTTACAAACAAAAGTAGAAAATTGGTAATTAATGATATGTTTTATTTTACATACATTCAGAAAAAGGAGAAGAAGAAGTTCACATTACATTCACGTCAATACTTGGAAACATGTAATTAAAAAATGAATGCTTTAAGTAAGATTTTAGATAAATGCCAGCAATAAAAATGATTTGACAATGTTTATGACACAGTTAATATTACACCAAACTGTTTAAGAGGCAAATTGGAGGAACAACTGCCACACTGCCACAATTTAAGTGGCTTATACCTGAATGTTACAGTAGCAAAACAATTTTCCAGACTGCCACGGCACATAAAACGCTGGAGTCAAAAGCGCATTCCGATGGACACATGGCATCTCCTGATTCGTCGAAAGCAAAGGCGCTGATAGGGGCAGAAATCGCTGGGACAGGGGGCGAGAACTGTGCGGCCACGTGGCACAGTCAACGTAAAACGCTGGGGGTTCCTGCGGGTTACGTATTGGCCCACTATATAAGGGTTGTCATTTTCACCCCCTCCCTCGGATTACCCCACCCCCTGCTAGCTTTTCTTCACGTTTTTGCTCCCTGTAGGTTAGTTTTTATTTGTATTTTTTGTAATTAAGTAATTTAAATTTTAATTTGTGAATATATTTGTTATTTATGTAATTTTAGTTTGTTAAATACTCAAACTTTAATTTAGTATTTGCTCTTTTTTAACTAGTTTTTTTAATTTTTATTTGTTTGAATTTAGTATTTTGTATATTAAATTTAGAAAATCTTGATTATTTATGTAGTCAAAGTTTTTAAATAATATTTAGGTCCAAGATTAAAACTTTAGGTTAGAAGATATGTAATGTTAGTTTTTTTGACTAGTTTTTTAATTTTTATTTGTTTTAATTTAGTATTTTATATGTTAAATTTAGAATATATTGATTATTTTGTAGTTTTAGTTTTAAAAAAATGTTTAGGCTAGAGGATATGTAATGTTAATTTTTTTTTACTAGTTTTTTAATTTTTATTTGTTGTAATTTAGTATTTTATACGTTAAATTTAGAATATATTGATTATTTTAATGTTTTAGTTTTTAAAAAATGTTTAGGCTAGAGGATATGTAATGTTAATTTTTTTTACTAGTTTTTTAATTTTTATTTGTTTTAATTTAGTATTTTATATGTTAAATTTAGAATATATTGACTATTTTGTAGTTTTAGTAGTTTTAGTTTTAAAAAAATGTTTAGGCTAGAGGATATGTAGTGTTACTTTTTTTTTACTAGTTTTTGAATTTTTATTTTTTCAATTTAGTATTTTCTATGTTAAATTTCTACAATATTGACTATTTTGTAGTTTTAGTTTTTAATTTAGTATATTATTGGCTGCAATTAGAATATATTGATTATTTTTGTTAGTTATTTTGAATATATTAATTTTTTAAATTAACGTATACAATATTTTATTTTGGTTAGGCATTTGTTCTGTAGAATTGTGTATCAGAAGGATGGATCACGATGAAAATGTCCGACGGACCCCACCGACTGAGTCTCCGTTGAGCGTGATTGACCCTGGTCCATCAGTAGGGACTCTCCTTACACTACAGGAGAAACATATATCCACATACGTGTGGAATTCACAGGGTGATTCGACCATGCCGGAGCGTGTACTTAATGTAAGACATGCCGCGACACACGATCATAACGGTATACCTGAGGAGATCCATCCGTGGCTCCGAGAGGCTGGTTTTTATCATGTTGTGCGTTTGCGGAATCACGAGGTAAGCATAATCAGTGTTGAGTAACCTTCTAATATGTTGCTTTCATTTTATTGTATGTTAAAATTAGAATATCTTAATTTAGTGTTGTGTAACTTGAATGTTTTAGATCGACCACCACCTTGTGTCAGCGCTTGTCGAGCGATGGCGGCCAGAGACACGTACGTTCCATATGACGATGGGTGAGGTGACAATCACCCTGGAGGATGTACATCATTTGTTGGGGCTGCCGACGGATGGTGGTGTTGTTTCTGGCCGTCACAGACGACATAACTTCCGTGCTATTATTGGTGACCTGTTAGGGGTTGAGCCGACTACCGGTCGAGATTTGCAAGGCGGGTTTCTGGGCCTCCACTATTTACGAGACCAGTTTGATGATTATGCCGTCCACGCTGGCACAGAATTAGGCCGTCGAAGATACACTCGTGCATTGATATTGCGCATTTTAGGTGGTATGTTGTTTGTTGACACCGCTTCGAGCTTCGTGGCCGCGCGGTACTTGTTATTTCTGGATGATTTCCATCGCACAGGCACATTCAGTTGGGGCTCTGCCGTTCTTGCAGCCTTATATAGGGAGTTGTGTAAGGCGACACGTCCAGGCCGTCGTGAGATGGGTGGATGTGCTTTGTTGTTGCAGTTGTGGGCTTGGACGCGATTCCCGACCATTTCTCCAAACCTTCCGACAGTGGAAGACCAGGATGTCATAGAGCACGAGATATATGCGCACAGGTATTTTTTCCTATGCTTATATTCCATGGTTTCGTTAATAATTGGGTGTATATGTTGCTAATGTAGTAATGTTGTTGCTGCAGGTTTAATGTATACGATACACGACAAACCGTATATACAAACATTCGCAGATATCGACATTATATTGATGTAATGCGCAGGAGAGACATACGTTGGAGGCCGTATGACCTTGTAGACATGGTCCATCCACCGGAGGTTGAGATGGCTCGGAGATGGTTGGCTGTTTGTCCTCTTATTTGTTACGAGACTGTCGTCTACCAGCAGCCGGATCGAGTTCTCCGTCAGTTTGGGTTTGACCAGCCAATTCCAGATGATCCGATTAATTGTAGTGAGCTGCTGACCATTACTATTACGGGAAAGACAGATGTTGATTGGCGTCAACGACATGCTTTATTCATTGCCCAATGGGTAGACAGAGATTCGCTTGTGTTGCAGAACGTTCAACCTATGCGCCGAGATGGGTACCTATCAGGTAACAGTGAATACATGCAGTGGTATTACTCTGTTACCCGTCGATGGATGACCCGGAGAGCAGCGTTAAATGCACATGTGGTATGCTTGTTAGACAATATTTTGTATCTTGCAAGTTTATTTTAATTTTCGATTCATTAATAATTGTTGATGTCCAGACGGATCGATGCGAGACTGTTGTTCACATGGTTTCACCTGAGGCAGAGGGGCCCTTCGACAGGACGCATGTCTACCAAGAGGCGCTTCGAATGCTGGCCGCATGCGATTGTTTAGACAGGATTACTGATCCTGGAGACGCTGCACCTCCACCCGTGTTGCGTCAGACCGAGGCCCCTCCTACAGTGGTACGTAGAAACCGGCGTTCTCGTAACGAGGGGTTACCCCTTCACCACGCTACTTCACCAGTTGCCGACACACCTCTGATTGTGCCGCCTCTTCCTCCGCGTCCCGCTGGCATGTTCTTTGCACCAGGGTACCCTTCGGGCCCATCTCAGCAGTACTGGTGGCCACCCCATCATGTTCCTGGGTCACAGTACCCGCCTTGGTTTGCAGGATCGTCGACGGCGCAGTCTGGTTCCACATATGCAGCGTATCCGATGTATGAAGGAGGCCCCAGTTCAGCTGGGTTTCAATTGACACCCGGACCGGACACACATGATGACTGTTACAGGCCCACAGCTCCGACATCAGAGGACGAGTCGGTTATGGCGACTCCGACGGCACCTTCTGGTCACTTTATACATTCTCCTAGTTTCGGACAGTATTCGACTGACGAGATATTGGCTGCAATGGACGGGGGAGATGAACACAACGATGACCAAGGTGATGATCACGCTGACCAAAACATCAGGCGAAATCCGGTTAGGGCAGCGCGATTTCGATGTCATCTGTCACCGTAAGAGCATAACATTAGCCGTTGTGCAGGATACCATGCTGACCACTGACACGATGTTTAGATTTTTTTTGTATGCTTCTTTAAAGAACTTTGCTGGACTTTAATTGTATTTTTATTTGATGTTTTATGAAGGACAATGGACTATATTCATTTTATTTTATTTGATGTTCTATGAAGGACAATGGACTTAGATTCATTAAGATAAATTTTCTTTACAAGTATAAGCAAGTGGTACATCACTGGTCTTGCCTACGTGAAGGGCAGTAACGCCTACTGTGACCAACAACCTTACAAAAACCACATCTTGTACGAGTTGTCGATCCTTCCCGCGAATCCATCTCATTGCGTATGCGTGTACTGTTTGGCCTTCCTTTTTTACGTCTGAGAGACACATCTGGTATAACTATAGGCGGTGCAGCTGGTGGTATGAAGTCCTCATTTCCAATAGGGAACCACTGCGGAGAATACACTTGACACTGATAAGCGGCACTATACACAGGATCCACATATTGTCTGGGATCGTGGTGTCTGGATCGACATGCTGCAATAACATGACTACACGGGAACCTGAAGGCAGTGAACTCACCACATTGACAATTTCGTTCACCTAACGAGACCGACCATTTTTTACCACCCACATGAGTGCGTATGTTGTACGTCTCTTGAACCTCAAATGTTGTCCTAAGTGTGTCATAACAAGTGACGTAGTGTGTTGCAGATTTTTCAACCATCCGCATATATTTTTGCCATGCTAATTTAGAGAAATGATTACCGCTGGCCATATCCTCACGAGCCTCTTGACCATGTTGGACAAAGTATGCTACTAGTCGACTGTATGTGAACCGCACAAGGGACGTAATAGGAAGACTTCTGGCTCCTTTAAGTACCTTGTTAAAACACTCTGAAAGATTGGTTGTCATGTGACCATACCTTATTCCCAGTTCATCATAAGCTATACTCCACTTCTCCTTTGGGATATTATCAATCCATGCGGCTATTTGAGGGCTTGATTCTTTAAATGTTTGTAATCCCACATCGAAATCCAAGCGCGAGGTTGTATAAGCTGCATACACAAACACGGGGTGAAAATGAGGTCATAAGATAAATTTTCTGAGAGAATGTAATTACATTATCGTATACTCAGACATACCTAATTTCTTCAATTGTTTCTTCAACATCACATTGTTGAACTTGTGGTTAAAATTACTCGCCAAATGGCGAATGCAAAAAACATGGTGTGCCCTGGGTGGTTGCCATCCGAGTTGGGGATTGTTCACCGCAGCGAGTATGCCCGCATGTCGATCTGAAATAAGACAAATGTCATCTTTTTGCGTCACGTGTATCCGAATTAGTGCCAAAAACCATGACCAGTTGTCGATATTCTCGACGGACACAATCCCAAATGCAATTGGAAGGACATAATTGTTGCCGTCCACTGACGTTGCAATCAACAAAGTTCCCCGGTATTTCCCATACAAATGGGTTCCATCAATACTTATAACTGGTTTGCAATAATTGAAAGCATCGCAACACTGTTTGAATGTCCAAAACACCCTCTTGAACACCTTAGCACTTCCATTCAGTTGCCCATCAATAAAATGGTCGTTCAAATCCAGCTTGTAGGCAGACCCTGGAGAAAAATTTAACATGTAACTCAACCACCTTGGCAGTAACGCGTATGACTCATCCCAATCCCCGAAAACCTTCACAATGGCCTTTTGCTTTGCCTTCCATGCCTTCTTGTACGATATATGAAATCCGAGCATTGTTGCTATCCATTCTTGAATTAACCCAATTTTAACACTAGGGTCCTCCCTTATCATTTCTGCATTTTAACAAACAATAATATATTAATACCTTTTTAGAAAAATTGGGCATTCAATTTAATGTATTTTATGTACCTAAGATCATCGAACATATCAAATTCGAGTCAAGCTGCTTGTGATCTTGGGAAAGATTCTGACCGACACATGTGTGTTGGTTGTTCCATATGCCTACAACCCATTCAGTGCCACCCTTTTTTTTCGTATGCCCTCATCCTCCACGGACAACCGTCATAATGATTTTCACAAACCATTATAAGCCTTTTCGTATCACTTTTTTTTACTACGGTTGTGCGATGCTCGACCATACAGTATTGTTTTATTGCCAATTGAACAACATGCTTGCTTTGAAAGACCTGGCCCTTATATAGCTGTTGACCCATTTGCCAGTTAGGTATTGAAGCTCCTTGCATGTCATCAGACTCCTGATCTGGGTATGCCCAATTAATATTCGTGTAATGCCGTGTGTCCGACCAAAATGGAACATTGCCCTCTCCTATATCAATGAGATTTTGAACACATTGTCAAAATTAAACCTGCAAAATTGTTAACACTAATGACTAAGAAAACAATGTGCATGCATACCTGGGACCGGAGCCGCCTCTTGCATTCCGACAATGCCAGGAGAAGGAATTGGAAAAGCAGAATCAAAATCACCATCTACGTCTGTATCGGATGATTCACTGTCCGGAACAACACCTTCGTCCACCTCGTCCTCAGAACTATCCATAGGCCAACTTGGGTCGTAGCCCGGCACCATTTCATTCTCCATTGCTTGACTTGATGGTGGTGCTACGGCCGACATATCCCTATCTTCACAATCCATTTGTTGGGTTGTTTGGGTTGGTAGTGGTGGTGATGGGAAAACATATCTGTCTTCATTCAAATCCAACGGCTCTCTATTGATGTCAATGGACCCAATGGGTTCGACATAATGTTGACTGCTTGATTGTCCACCACAATTTAATTCCGCATACAATTCAACAAATCTGGGGTTTTCCCCGTCTGATATGCATGCGTTTGTAACTAACGCTACATCATCGTCATCTACAAGATCCACAGCAACCCACTGCACCGGGTTGCCCGATGCACATCTAGCAGTCAATCGAGAAACAGATTGTCGGCGTTGTAATCTCAACTTCTTGTAAATCATTTTCATCAGATCGCGGTGGCTACATCCTAGGGGCATACGAAACATTTTACTTTCTCCCTCAAAAACTTGACCATTAGGTCCAACATATCTACTCCCATTATAATATACAATGGTGATTAATCCATTTCTATTACCACTCATTTTGCAAAAATTAAACTCAAAAAATAACACAGCTTTTACGATAATGTGTTTGGAATTCAAAATTAAACTAAAAAATTATAGGACTTTTAAGATTATGTGTTTCGAATTGAAAATTCAACTAAAAAATAACAGAGCTTTTGCGATAATGTATTTCGAATTGAAATTTCAACTAAAAAAAATACCTTTTACGATAATGTCTTCGGAATTGACAATTCAACTAAAAAAAAATAGAGCTTTTAAGATAATATGTTTTGAATTGAAAATTAAACTAAAAAATAATAGACAAAGTAGGGACGATAATGCATTTGTAATTGAAAATTCAATTACAAAATAATAGACAAAGCATGGACGATAATGCGTTTGTAATAAAAAATTCAACTACAAAATAATTAAACTTATACAAAAATGTGTTTGGAAGGGTGGAAGATTAACTAATAAATTGGAAAGGATTGGAAAGGTTTTACGGATTCGTGCTTGGATTCTAAAAATAAGAAGGTATTGGTCTGCGTTATTGTGAAAAGGGAGGGGTATATATAGGAGCAAGTTCGCTGGCCCAACCAACAAAATAAGCCTGCTAATTCGCTGTAGCCCAAAGCGATTTAAAATCTGTTTGACACGTGGCGTTTTCCAAGGAATCCGCTGCTTCTCCAGGCGAATTAGGACCAGCTTCTAACAGGTGTATCTCGCTACAGTGCCCAGCGAGTTACCTGGCCACTAATGCAACGCCAACTCAGCTGCCATATCTCGCAATGGTGCCCAGCATTTTCTGTCCCGTGGCAGTGTGGGAAATTATTTCCATGCTGTGGCATTTAGGGAATAAGCTACTCAATTTGTGGCACTTGGGCAGTTGTTCCCAAATTGGAACGATCGACAGTTTAAGATTGAATTACACTGTGATTTTAGCTTTTTAAGTAAGAAACTTCGCTTACAATCAGTGTAATCTTGAATAAGTATAATTTTTATTTTCCTATTTCAAAAACTTTGTGGTGAGTTTGGTTAAGAGAGAAGTTAATTTTATTGTTTATTGATTAGCAAGGGCGTCAACTCATGTTGTTAATCATGTTTCTTTTTGTATTGCCGCTCTTATTATAAATAAAATAAGTATTTTCTTAAAAAAATTAATTGATTTTTCCTATACCAAAAAGACACAGTTATTTTTCTGTAACAAATGCGATGAGTGACATTCTAAATTTTTTTTCAATAAACATGTGAGTGAAAACAAAATATGTTAAAAAGTATTGTGTTGATTTGTGAGAATAATCATTAATCTTGAAAGCAGTCGAATCAAATTGTTGAAGTCTTGAAAATAATTACTTATGAAGGATTCTGAACAACAAGGAAGTTGAGTGAATTGTCACCATGTGAAGTGTTGTAGGGTGTATGTCATCGAAATGTCGACAATCAATAGCGTTACAAATGATATCGAAGCATATATCTCTCCTAGCAGGGTGTGTCTCATGGAAGAACCAAGTAGAAACTGGTGGACATGTAACACTCCGATCGAATTACACCAAAATGAGAGGGATTTGAGACTGTGCAAGTATAAGACTGTACAATTGAGAATGATTTAAAGGAATTAATTGATATTATATATACCAATAAGATACATCAAATTTTGGGTAGTCCATTATTTAAGAACTTCATAGTTAAACGTATCTAACTTGGAGCAATTATGTTATGGGTGACATTTTGGGAAATTTCTTGGAAAGATCTTAGTAAAGACAGCAGACTGAAATTTTTTTGTGTTGGTTTGTGGGGTCATTTGTTGATCTTGAAAGCATTCGAAAGAAAATTGTTGAGGTCTCGAAAAGGATTATCTATGAAAGATTTTGACCGGTGGAGGGTTTTGATCAACAAGAAAGTTGAGTAAAGTGCTGTAAAGTATAAGTCATTGAGATGTCAATAATCAAGAGTGCTTAAAATGGTATAAGAGTAACCATTTCTCTTAGTATGGTGAAGTTCAAGGACAAACCAGACGAAAACTAGTGGACATGTAACACTCAGATGAATCACATCAGAATGAGATGAATCTAGAGGTTGTGCATGTAAGAGACTGTACAATTGAAGAAGACTTAAAGAAATTAATTGGTACTATCCAATTTTATCAAACTCAGACCAATTATTGACTCAGTCGGGATATTGAGTCACTGGGTCAGGGGTCAACTCAGTGAGTTATCAGTTGACCAACATGATCCAATTTATAATAGAAAAATCTAAATAATTTCATAACATGTAAACTTTTACACTTGAGATTCAAAGTTCAATAAAAATTCAATATATTTAAAAGCATAGTTATGAACTAGTTTAAAATTTTGAGCATGCAACATATTTTTTCAGAATTCAGTTTATATACAAAATTTAAGTTAGAATTTAGAATATGTATGATTGTTGTACAATGACAAACATAATCTAATACACACACACAGACACACAAATTAGTCAAGGGAAATTGAAAATGGTAACAAGTTTATCATCTTAAATTTCAAGATGCAGTTATGCTTGGTACAAAAATATAAGCATATCTATAAACAACACTAGTATAAAGTATAAATTGATTTTTCTAATATGAGTGATGTTGTTAAAAAAAAACAAAAAAATGCATGACCCACCAAGCCAATTGGGTTGTGAGCCACCAGTTCGAGGCAAGGTTGCCCCGAGTCAGACCAAGTCACACTAGGTTGTATATGTAACTGATCAAACATGTGGCTTAGACAGATTAGGTGCCTAGTTCTCAGACCAATGGGTCGACCTGGTCGGTTCGAGTTAAGTTTTATAACTATGGTACTGCCTATATCAATAAGATGCATTTATTTTTTTTATAGTCTATTAATTAAGAACTCCACAGTTAAGCATGTTTGGCTTGGAACAATTTTGAGATGGGTGATAAACCGCTATTTGACTGTATTTTCACCCTAATTTTTGTCCTATTTTGTCTTTTTTATACTTTATTTTATTTGTAGAGATGATGGGTATGTGTTAAGTGTGAACAGTTGAGCAGGAAAGCTAATAAAGAGGTAAGAGTGCCAAAGGAGATAATAAAAAGGGAATTCTAAGCATTTTTTACTAGGCACGGGCCATGTTGATCCCACACAACCCGTGTTGAACCTACAAGTCATGTTGATCCAGAATGGCCAATGCTGAATCAACAACCCAAATCCTCGTAGAAGGCGATGCTTACCCTGCACTCCCCGTGCTGACCCAACATGACTTGTGTTGGCCTTTATGCTGCAACTTATTTTAAACAATATAAATAGAAGTGTAAAATGTCTTTTATGTTACATTTTTATTTTATTTACGAACAAAACAATATCTTTTGAGAGGAGAATTGAACCAAGAACAATTGGGGTCCGAATCTATAAGGGCTTTCGATCTCTTTTATTTCTAATGCAATATTATATGTTGTTTAGTTATTCTATGACCATGGTTGGTTAAGCCTCTTAGAACTTGAATTTGTGATGTAGATGTACCCAGGTACTCTAGTTCCTCTTTTTAATAAAGTTCTTCAATGTTATTTAGTTAATTGTATCTTTCTATCCCTTTCACTTCTATATTGGAATTAATCACTCTGATTATTAGTTAATTATGTGTTTGTGACCATCTTCTCGTAGTTAACAGACCTATAGAATGATAGGATTCACAAAACTTGTATGACCAAGCTGGTGTTGAATTCATTGTTTTTTACAAACCTCTTTGTTATTTATCCTTAACCCTAAATTAAATCTCAAATGACCAATGCATGATTGATTTAGGGGGAAGAGTATTCTCATACCTTCACCATAGGTTGATAATTAAAATAAGAGGTATTAGACAATTAATTGATAGCTGAGAGTTCTTAATTAAATAGGAATTAGAGGAAAATGGTACATGTGAAATCATATTCTGAGTCACTTTTCTTTATACATATCATTTCTTGAAATTGTTGCCTGTCGATTTTTTTATTTTATTTTCTTTAACACAAACACAAACAATCTCTAACTCGAGGTAAAAACCCAAAATTATTTAGTTTATGCAATTTAGATTATTTGGGAACACAACTAGTCTCTAGGGTACAATATCCGAACTTTCGAGTCCACTGTTGCTATTGCGTATCGTACACTTGCCTTTAGCGAGTACATATTTTATGCATCAATGGGTGATCTTATGGAAAATTTCTTAGAAAACGTGTGAGTGAGGACGAATTACATTGACAACCTCGTGTTGATTTGTGGAGACAATCATTGAACATGAAAGCAGCTGAAACAAATTGTCAAGGTCTAGGAAATGATTACCTACGAATGGCTCTAACTAGATTGTTGAGGTCTCAAAAAGAACTACTTAAGGGGGTTTCGACCAATGGAGATTTTGACCAATAACAAAGTTGAGTGAATGTCACCATATGAAATGATGTAGGGTGTAAGTCGTCGAGACATCAATAATCGAGGGCGCTATACATTTGTTGACCCATTAACATTTTAAGCCACTCTCACATATTTGTGAAAAAGAATATTCTTTGAATTACAAATAATTTTACTAAAAAAGTTATTGCTTAAACTATTTAATTCTATGATATTATTAATTAAAATTAACTAACTTAATTATTTTTTATGATTTTAATAGATTAATTATTTGTTTCTTATGAATATGAATAGAGGTAATATACGAGAAAAGAAATAAAACTTATAATTATTTGTTTCTTAGATAGATTGAAAATTTGGACAATTATATATAGATATATCAAAATCACAAATACTTCACTAAAAGTTTTATTTATTTTTCTTTATATATCCCACTTTCTATCATAACATGTTACTTATCATATCTATACTTTTCAGTCTTCTCTTTTACTCTACCTATGTGTCAACATTGTAACTTGCAAGTTCATGTATTTTTTTAATAACGATTTTATAAAGTGGAACTAAAATTATTTATAAAATATGCACACTTTTAAAAAAATTAGGGAAGGTAATGGTTCATGCCAATCCCCCTCCCTATGCCCCCATGTGACTCAACTATCAAATAACAATTACAATTGATGATATAATAACAACGTTGATAATAACTTGTTATGTCATTAAGGAGTTTAATAAAATATTCACACATAATTTTTTTTAATAAATTATATTTTTAATTTATTCATCAACTAGTATACCGATATGAACTATTTTTGAACATACAAGGATTTAACGTTAGAGTAGTTAAAAGTTGATTTGATTGTGCCCTAAAAT
The DNA here is from genome assembly GCA_013407115.1 of Glycine latifolia. NCBI lineage: Eukaryota > Viridiplantae > Streptophyta > Magnoliopsida > Fabales > Fabaceae > Glycine > Glycine latifolia. The sequence goes on from CM023950.1 coordinate 9,204,377, forward strand.
AGAAGACAACCATTGTTTCAAGAAGAATAATACTTACTCAAATGAAAAAGGACTAAAATAAATCATTTAAAGAATAAACGATCAAAATATAATTTTTAATTTCAGTTCTAAAATTGATAATCAATAAATATTTTAATTTTTTTTATTAACATACATATTTCTTCAAATATCAAACTTTTCCATCTTCTTTTTTAGAGTATAGTAAATTAGAGAAAATACGATATTTTTAAGTGGTAAAGAGGAAAGAAACAAAATAAAAAAAAATAATGTATAAAAGATATGAATACGATATTAATTATGATTCCATATTTTTTATTTTGTTCCTTCTTTCATTACTTCAGTCGTGCTTCCTGATGTAACTTCAATTGTATTTTCACGTGATTTTTAGGGGTTATTTAGTGGAAGAAAATAAACTTTTATTCTTGATTTTTTTAAAAGTAGTGTGGGTTTCACCTTTTTATCAAATTGTTTTAATTTAAATATTTTTTATTCTCTTTATTTTTTATCCTTGTTGCTTAAAAAAAACTTGCTTTAATTCCGGCTAAAATAAAGTTTTGATCTCTATTTTTTTATAAATCTATAATTTTAGTTTCTTTATTTTTGAGTTAAGTCATTTTGCCTTTTATTTTTTGAAAGTCTTAGGTTTTAATTTTAATATTTTTTAATTGAGACATTTTATTCTCCACTTTTTTTAAAATCTCTAATTTAGTGCGGATCAATTTCAAACTTAACTATATATTTTATTAATTATTTTTTAATAAATTAAATTTGTTAGCAATTAAATAATTTTAAAGAAAATATTTTTCATATAAATAATAAATATACACATATCAATTAATATTTATGGAATACATCGATTAATATGGATTAAAATTATAACTTTTTTAAAAGTAAGAGATAAAATATTTCAATTAAAAAATAAAAATTAAAACTGTAAAATTTTTGAAAATAATAATAAAATATTTTAATTAAAAAATAATTAAAATCACTGATTTTAAAAAAATTAAAAAACTAAAATTACATTTTCTCCTTCGTTCATTTTTTTTTATCTCTATTTTCTTTTGATGAATATATGCCAAATATGAGATGTAGGTTAGTTTTCTCCCTATTATGTCTTTGCCGACACAATGTGGATTGTAGGCTATGTTGCTGACAAGGTAGGGCTTAGGTGTTGAGAAGAAAGAAGAATGATTGGTCGAGTGGAGGAGTTATGGCCGTTGATGGATGAAACTGATAAAAAAAAGTGTATCTGTGACTGAGAAGGAGCATCGTAGGACCTACCAGACGTTGATGTATGCAGCTTCGGTTATAATGCACACGTGCGACAAGGCGCCGGCAACGCCACCGACTCTTTAATTTCACTCCTCGTTCTTGTTCTATTCATTCTATCCTCTATACCCATTAGTCCATTACCCATGCCATTACCATTCTTATTTTATCTAATTGACACTATGTACCCTTCCCTCGTGCTCCTGTTTCCTCAGACTCATTTTTTGCATGTCTCTTACAAAACAAAACTTGGAGTGGTCCTCCAAATTGCATTGTAGGGTGGCTATGGATCTATGATAAGTCCAAATTAAACTAAAGATAAGAATTTGGATTTAGATTTTAAAATTTCAATTCCGATTATCAGATTTCCAATTTGAGTATATATGTAGAATTCGAATTAATCCAACCTCATGCTATTTTTAAAAACTTATCATTTTTTATATTATGTAATTGTATATATAATTTATATTTTTTATATTGTTTAATTCTATAATTCACACTTTTGATATTATTCATTAATTTTCTTTCATTTTATTAAAACTTTTTTGTTAACATTCTATCCTCTATTCTTTTTAATAATTTATTTATTTAGTAGTTCAATGATCTAATTTGAAACAACTCAAATATGATCGGATTGAATTGATTTGGGTCTACAACTTATGCACTTAAAGAAAGGAATTTGACTATTTTTTTTATAGAATACATGCATGCATGACAAATTGACAATTTTTTTTTTCTATTTTCTTTGCTTTAAAAAAAAATCACTAATGTCGAACCAAAATGCTCGGTTGCAATTTCCTAAAATACATAGTTCAACTGTTGAAGCAATAGTAAATAGAAAATTTCAATGTTTTGGTAAAAAGAAAAGTATTATAGAACATTGTTATGAACATATATCTAATTTTAGTTATCTCGAAAAGCAAAAGAATAAGGTTTCAACAAATGAATGACGTATTATTACCAGTTTACTTAACGTGCATTATGTATTTTCTATCGCGTGGATTAAATAGAATTCTGAATATAGGCCCCATAATGGAAGCTACAAACAAAACCGCTGAACCATATCTGCATTCGTATAGCTCGACATGGGTTTGAAAAAATTGGTTTGGTGATTTGTGGACCAACGTGTTTTTGGATGGATGAAGACAAAGACGCTTGTTTGAAAAATTCAAATGCATGTCTTTGTTTCTTTTGGGACTTAAAGAGTGAAGAAGATGGAAAAATAAATTGTATTTGGATTCTCATTTGAATTTTTGTATACATGAAAGTAGTAACATTAATTCCTGCATCGTGGAAGCCATATGATACTTAAGGAGTCACATTAGTGTCTTTGACCATCACTTTATTGTTTATTTTGACAGAATATTTTTCATAAAATATTGATATTTTTGACAGAATATTTTTTTTTTAAAATATTTAGTCGAAAATATTTGAAAACCAATTTAGTTGATGAGTCATAATTTTAAGAATTATTTTGATATTTTAATAATTTTGAAAACTAAATTGACGTTACATTACAATTTTTGGGGAAACAAAAATGATGATTCACTAAAAAATAATCTTGGTTACATATATTTGGTCATTATAAAAAAATATAATAACAATAAATATCAGTTATTAGACTATTTACTCATAATATTAAAAGATATAGCTATATTTGATTTTTTAAATAGTTATTAACTAATTTTTAATTTTAATCAATCATACATACATCATATACATATACATATATATATATATATATATATATATATATATA
>CM023950.1:9207504-9225684 GCA_013407115.1 Glycine latifolia
TATATATATATATATATATATATATATATATATATATATATATATATATATATATATTTCCCGTCGTATATAAGCCAATTGAGTTCAGACCGCACATCTTTTATTCCAAACAACTTAAGTCACAACAAGGCTATCTCACCTAAATCTCTAATCTTTTAGGTTGAATTTTCCTACTATGTCTAGCTTAAATTGTAAGCTTATTTGGACAAGCTTATCTCGAAGTCTTTTAAAAAAAAAAAAATGAGATGAATTTTTTTAAAACTAAAAATAAGTTCTACATTAACTAATTTTAAAAGTTCATTAATATAACTTATCTAAAAAAATATTATCTACAAATTAGTTAATGAAAAATTCATTTTAGTTTATGAAAAAATTGATTTCATTTTTTTATTACTTTCTTTTTTTAAAAATACTTCTAAAGAAACTTACACCCAAACATACCCATAATAACAATATTTTACATGGAGGTTTTATGAAGTTTTTATCTATATGAAATAATTCTATGTATAAGTTTTTGAGAATTTTGCCCAAATTAGATATTTGTAGATAATAATCATTTGAGCTTTACCCATAATAATTGATTGTAGGCACAAATTTTATACAGTTTTACGTACACAAAATAATTGTAGATAAAATTTTTTTTAAGTTTTAATGAATTTTACTTACATCAAATAATGATTAAGATAAGTCATTTTACCTACATTAATCAATTGTAAAAATATTTTTATGTTTTACCTACATTGATTCATGTCTATAAATATAAATTATCTTTCTTATACATAGTGAGCATAACATATAACATATAGTAACAATATTTTTTTTATATTATTATTCAATCATTATTTATTATATTATATAAAATGCGTTCATATCAATAATGTCCAATATAACATATAATTGAATTTCTTAATCATATTATTAGATAAGTTTAATTGATAAATATGAAAAAGATTTTATTCAAAGAAATAAAATTCATTTCAATAATCTATACATTTCAAACAGAAATTAGTCTTCAATTATCAATTGTTATTGAATATCTTTGAGGAAAAAATACAATAAGTTTATTAATTTTGACAATATTTTGTAAAATTATATATAAATATTTTTCAATTAATTAATAATATAACTATTAAAAAAAGATAAACTTTAATGACTAATTAATTTACCTATAATATTTAAAAATTCCTCACTAAAATTTTAATGATGCCTAATATTAGTGACGAAAGTTCAATTTTCCTCAATGAATTTTGTCACTGATAAATTATTTTCTTGTATCATTTCTGTTTCAGTTTTTTAAAAAAGAAACAACGACATGTGAATAAGTAATGAAAAATAATTTTATCTTAGAAAGAAATGGATAAATGAAATATAGTTTTTAAGTAGTGTAATTTTTATTTATATAATTTTACTTAATTTATTACATAAAAAATGGATTCTTTTATTTTTGGATTAAATATATTTTTCATATTTATAATTTAACATTTCTTACACTTTTGTCCATATAAATTTTTTCCTTCATTTTAGTCTTTAAAAATGTGCTTATTTTTTTATTTTAAAAAAATTTAAATGAAATTTTGAATAATAAAAATATGTTTTTGAATAATAAAAAATAACATCTAAAGTATTTTAAAAATAAAAATATTTTGTAAAGATTAAAATATATTTTTTATAAAAATAAAAATGAAAAAATATTAAATTGCATGGATAAAAAAGGTCTAACATTTTATTTTTATTTTATCTATTTTTTATTTTTAATTTCCTCTTCTAAGTAAAATTTAATTATTTAATATCATTTTGTTTAGTGTAGCAGAGCTGAACTGCAGAAGACGTCTATGTCAATAAAATTACATTTATTATCATTAGTCGTGTCTAAACAAAGGATGAAGGGATGTAGTAGATGTGTACTGAAGTGTGGGTTGATTGGACAATCGACACAATTGAGGCCTGCAACTGCCAAACTTTTACATTCTTTTTTTATTTCGTCATTTTAAAAATTTAAAATAACATATATCATTATTTTTAAATTCTATTCTTATATCCCTACATAAGAAAGAGATAATAAACAACAAAATTTTAAAAATAACGTATTAAAAAATTATAAATGATTTTCATGTAAATAAAAAAGGTAATTTTATTACTCGTGTATGGTAACTTTAAATGAGAAAAAATAAATTAGTATTCTTTTGGTTACTCTGAAAGTTTTGGTCTGTTCAAAAATATTTATCACTTATAATATTAAAAAATATTAACAATTTCTAATAATACAAATATTTATTTACAATATAATTGTTTATTATTATCTCACTTGAAAATTAATTAATGAAAAATATTTCATTCTACTTTCAGTGAAAAAACTAATAATTTTTTAAAAGATATATTACGTTGAATTATACCAATTCTAAATAAAAAATAATAATATTTCAATTATTTATACAGTGTCGGTATAGGTGGCAGAAATCCATGCCAAAGAGAAAATTCAATGAAGTTTTAGGAGAGAACATGAAACTTTTATTCTGCATTATTAGGGCCTGTATGGTTGTGTCTGAAGGACGATGAATCGATTTTGGTCAAAGGGAGAAAACAAAAAAAAATGTTGTCATTTAATGTATATCTTATTTTCTGCTAAATATAAAATATGCATAGTTGATCTTTCAATTCGGACTTCATTCATAAATAGTTAATAACTGTTTAATTAGTATTATTCTTAAAAATACTGTTACTATTCAGACTCCATTGATAAATATTCGTAGGTGATAATTGTTTAATTAATATTAGTTTGGCTTTGGCGTTTACCACTTTTAAAATCATATTTTTTATTCTTGAATTTTAAAAAAATCTAAATATTAATCCCTGAACCATACGTTTTTATCCGGCCTCTTGAGTATTAGTTTCATTTCATTTGGATGATGAAAGGTTTTGAGAGAAAAGAATTGAAGTAAAAAGAAGCAGGAGTCTAGGAGAGAAGAATGAGTAAATTTTTAAATTGTTTGGATTTGAGAGATGAGAAAAAAAATTAAAAAAGAAAGAAAATAAGTATATATATATATATAAAGATACATTTATCCCAAATAACATATTTGAGACATTAATTCTAACAATTATGGTATTAAGTTTAGTGAATTTTTCTTTGTGTTAGAAGGATATAATATTGATAACCAAATATTTGTTTTAGACCAAACAAAATTCACTATTAGTTATGTATTTATATTTGGTGGTCATGCAATTACTTAGAGATCAACTAATCAAATAATAATTATTAGATCAACAATTAAGTCGAAGTTTATAACTCTAAAAATGGTTGATAAGGAGGCTTAGTGATTCTTAGCAAACATTCCTTCAGGAATGAAGTCAAAGTCAATCTCACTAGTATCTATGCATTGTAATTGCAAATCAACAATGGTTATTGCAAAGAAAAAAGATTCAATGGTAATGATAAGAATAGACATATACAATTGAAATATAACGTGGAAAAAATATAGTTCAAAGATGGAAAAATATATATTAATTATGTGAAATGAGAAAGAAATTTGGTGAATCCTCTAACAAAACTTTTCTTAGTTTCTTTTTCATGATAGAAGTCGAAATGATTTTATTTAATCTTAAAGAACTTACACACCATACAAATATATAAATACTTAAAGAACATTGTAAAGTCATACATTTTAAATTATTTTTATTCACAATCAATTTTACTCGTGGTTCGACGAATCGTATTCCTAACTTACGCATTTAGTCTTTATAGGTGCACAATTTTTTTCTTTTTAATTTATATATTTTAAATGACCTATTTTAATCCTTACATTTTTTTATCTCTTTAGTCTTTATACATAACTATTTTTAAGTCTTTATCCTCTAAACTAGCAGGTAATAAAAGGGATTAAAAATAATACATATAAGAACTTAAGAGATGATTTTGAGTATGAAGATGGAAAGATTAAAGTTTGCATAACTATAAAATTAAATGAATATTTAAACTTTATAATATTATGTATAATTACAATATGTATAGTCCTTGTCAGTCTATTTTATGAGTTTTCCAGTTTAGTGTTCAATAGTTCTACACAATTGTTCCATCACTTATTACTTTACCTGTCTCTCTCATTTCATATAGGGATGTTCGTGAGTCGGTTCGGATCGGTTTTAGCCAAATTTAGGACCCAACCTAATCAAATTTGATCGGTTCAGTTCGGTTTTCAGGAAAAAAAATTTGAAACCCAACCCGTTCATGATTGGTTCGGTTTAGTTCATTCAACGGATTACCCATTTAATTTTTTTCTTAGAACTACTATTTTATATCATGGTTTTTGCAAATATTTAATACAATTAACACAATATTATCAAATGTATGAAAGTAGTAAAATTGATTCATTTAATATCATCATCATAATATTCTAAAATAGACTTATAATATAAATAAAAATAAAAGATTCTTAAACAAGATTTACTATAATAGTCTGAATTACAACTATATCTTACAAACTAAGTTTTGTTATAACCAAATTTGTTGTAACCAGATTTGCTAAAACAAACAAATGAACAAAATATGATTCATTAATATTATAAACACGGTAAACAAAATATGAAAAAAAAAGGTGAAACAAATAACAACATCCCTGAAAGTAATATATTAAGAAGTTCCAGCACTTATAGTTTCAACACTTGGAGATCCAATATTAGCATTATTTAAAGTCAAACCAAACAACTATAAAAATTTAAGCACAACCCCGTTAGCACAAAAATTAATTGATATTTTATACAAATAAAAAATGAAATAAGGGATTACACACCTAATTCAATCTTTTCCGCTTCATTTATTTCAACTTGCAAGTCATTAACATTTTGCTTAGTAGATCTAAGTCAATTTTGGACACAAATGAGAGCTTCAACAGTAGTAGAACTCAAGGAACTACGAAATGAATCTAGAATTTTACCCCATGTACTAAATGCAGACTCAGATGATACAATAGATACAGGAATGACCAATATATCTCTAGCCATACAGAAAAGAATATAATTTTTTGATGCCTTTAATTTCCACCAATTCAAAATGTCAAACTCGGTCATATTCAACGTCATCCTCCAATACCTATCTAACTCATTTTTATGCACATCACCCTGTTTTTTCTTGATTTTCATTCTAAATTCATCATCCCAATCATCATCCTTATCACCTTTGAGATCATTATATTGTGAGACCATGTTTGAAGCCAATGTACTAGAATTAGCTGAATTGCTACTAGAATGAGAAATGTGATATTCTAGTACATATTGCTGAATCAGTTTCTGAATGAGGTCTTTCAATATTTTCATTATGTTCATGCTCTTCTCAACACCATACATACGATTAAAACAAAATTGAATGTACTCACATTTATAACAATGATCAAGGAAAATAGCAACAAACAAAAGGTAGTTAATTCCACCACTTTCTCAATATTTGTTAAACTTTAACTACATATTTGTTGTCATCCTTTGTATCACTATGTCATCATTATGGGGAGAAAGAATTTTTTAATTTTTAATTTAATATATATATATATATATATATATATATAATAAAATTTATATTATTATTACGGGTTCACGGATCGGGTCAACGGATAATAAATCTAAACCCGTGATCCAACCCGTACATGATCGATTTTGATCGGATCAGTTCGATTTTGACCCAAATACATAAATGACCTAACCCAAATAGTTCAGATCAGTTTGGGTTCACAAATGACCCGTACCCGTGAACACCCCTAATTTCATATGGCAATTATGAACTCCACTTGTTCGTTTGACGAGTGCATTCAACATATGGTGTGGTGAGGTAGAAAAACAATTATATTACTTGGTTTATATGAAGTCTGCATTGTTCCTTCTTTAAGGTGAGTTGAAATATTTTCATAATTGATAACAAGTCACGTTGACTACAGACATTGCCAAAAGAGAGTTTATAGATGAAAGATTGTAAGATTAAGTTAAGTTTAAATTTATATTCTAAAATAATATTATAGTTTATTTTAATGATTATTAAGTCTATTATGTCATTTATTATTGAATTCTTTTCAGACTATTTATGTTTAATTTTGTAAATTTTACTCTCAAAATATTTCGTATTTGATGTGAGGTGATATCTTGAAATTCTGTATTGACTAGAGAAGTAAATATATATATATATATATATATATATATATATATATATATATATATATATATAACTCTCATCATATAAATTGGTTTTATAAGTTGCTTGAGTTAAGTCAAAATTCTCAATTTTTTAAAAAAACCAACATCAAATGATCAAAGCATTAACTTTAGAGCACATAAATCAACTTATTAGGAATATTTTAGTTTTATCAATAATATCGTCTATGAAACTTGATTATGTAATTATATTAAATATTTTAAAAATATTATTGTATATAATAATTTTACGTGATTCTAATAGATTGTTTTCCACAATATATATATATAAAAGAATCCAACAAGATGAACCTACAAGCTCGAGAACTAGTAAAGATAAAAAAATTACAAATAATATAAATAGAAAACTCATTACATAACTGGTTACTACCCACAATAAGGAAAAGTGAAGTTTATAAACAACAAAGTATTTTCTCAACACCAAAAGATGAGATACATGTTTTAGAGTATAGTTACCTAGGAACATAAAACAATAAAATCATAAATCTATTAGAACAATCAATATTAGATTATCATATAAAACAAAACATAATTTTATACACCTAGAATTAATATAAGTAGTTGCAAAACGTAATTACAAATTAGGAGTAAATAGTCTAATATTAATGTTATTAAGAGATATAAGACTTAAAAATTTACTGATTCAGTTATAGCAATATTAGAAAGTAACCTACATGATGGTCCAACTTTCTTTATCCGTATTCCCAACTTCTCTATGAATTTTAATAATGAAAGAACGAGTAAAGCTATCTTAATAATGAAAGAACGAGTAAAGCTATAAAATTACATGTTAAAATTCTCAATAATGTAGTAAATGAAGTAGTAGGAACAATACAAATAATTTATAAAATATATTATAAAGTAATTAAAATAAATTATAACTTTAGAGCCTCAAGATCATCTCCTAAGGATGAAACAATACTCGAAGAAGCAAATCTTAGAAAATATTCCATACAAGTACCTAGAAAATTAAAACATGAAGAAGTAATGAGTAAAATTCCAAAAGAATGGTTAATAAAAGATGTTATGCCAAAACCAATAGTATATAATACCCATATTAGAAAGATTATTCAAGAAGGCCCACATATCAGGTTCAAAATGAATAGATCCACATCATTAAGGATAGATGAACCACAAATGATATACGAAGGATAACCATCGAGACATTCAGTGAGTGGATCAACCATAAATTTAGATCTAACAAGATTAAATAATAGTACTCCAAAAATATCAAAACCATTATATGAAGAATCAGAATCTCCTCAATACTCACCAACTAAATCACAAGTACTTAATATCATATATAGGGTAAAAAATCATTTTAAAATAGATAAACAATGGATTCGAGAAGACTTTAATGGAGAACATAATAGAAAAATTAGAAATTGTTATTTTAAAAATTATAGTAAGGAACAAACATAAAAGTTTAGAGAAGAATATTATAAGTATTTAGAGGAAATAGAAATCAATATACTATTCTTTGATTGGTTTATTAATAAAGATGAAGGACATATACATCCCATAACTAATAATATAAAATGCAAAACAATAAATGATAAAATATTAGAATCAAAATATCCACCTCAATAAGGAGTAAAGTTACATGTAGCAAAAGATTTAGAAATAAAGGCCACACCCTTTAAAGATGTTAAAGAAGAAGATAAAATCCTAGATAAAAAAGATATTAAGAAATTGCATCAACAATCAAATTATTCTAATATAATTAAATGGAAAAACTTGCAAAGATAAAATTTGTTATAATACCTCATTCGTATTGATGAATTGTGAATTAATACTTGGAACCCCATTCTTAACTTTATTGTATCCTTTTTCAAGTAATTGAAAAATGATTATTAACCAATACTTTAGGAAAAAAAAGTATGTTTTGAATTTTTAAGACCTCCTAAAAGTAGAGAATTAAATTTATTAAAAGAATCATTAACAAGTCAAATAAAATATGATACAGAAGAAGAAGAAACATATAAATATGTTAAATAAAGAAATTTAGTTCAAAAGAATAGAAGAACAAGTAAATAAAAAAATATAAGGAAAAATAAATGAGTTAGAAGAACAAATTAAAAGAGAAATATGTGAGACTAATCCTATAGCTTTTTGGCATAGGAAGAAATATGAGATATCATTACCTTACATTGAAGGGTTTAATGAAAAAAATACACCCACAAAGGCAAGACCCATACAAATGAATCAAGAATACTTAGAATATTGTAAAAAAGAAATACAAGAATATTTAGATAAAGGGCTAATTGGACCCTCTGAAATTACCCTGGAGTTGTTCAGGATTTTATGTTAAGAAAATTCCAGAAGTAGAAAGAGGGGTGCCAATATTAGTTATTAATTATAAACCCTTAAATAAGGGATTAAAATGGATAAGATATCTGTTACCTAACAAGAATGAATTAATTAAAAGATTAAATAATTGTTTTATATTTTCTAAGTTTGATATGAAATTAGAATACTATCAAATTCCTGTAAGGGAGAAAGATAAGTATAAAACTGCTTTTGTGGTACTTTTTGGACATTATGAATGGAACGTAATGTCACAAGGTTTAAAAAATACTTCCAATTCAATATCAAAATATTATGAATGATATATTTTTATAAATATGCAGATTTTACAATAGTTTATCTAGATGATATTATGATATTTTCAAAAAATATTAATTGACATATAAAACATTTAGAAAAGTTTATTCAAATTATTAAAGAAAATGGATTAGTAGTAAGAAAGATTAAGATATTTGAAACTAAAATTAGATTTTTAGGATATGAGATATATCAAGGAACTATTACACCAATCTAAAGATCAATAGTTTACTGAAAAATTTCCAGACATAATAAAAGATAAGAATCAATTACAAAGATCTTTAGGATGTATTAATTATGTAGCTGATTTCATTCCTAATATCTGAATAATGTGTGCACCCTTGTACACTAGAGTAAGAAAAACTCCTCCATCTTGGCCAGAAAAATGACTTGGGCCATAAAAGAAATAAAAAAGATTGTCAATAAACTTTTATGTTTAGGTTACCCAATCCAGAAGTTTTCTTAATGGCAGTAACAGATGCTTCAAAAATAGGATATATGGGGGAATACTCAAACAAAAATTATATGAGTCTTCAAAAGAGCAAGTAGTAAGATACTATTCTAGTATCTGTCATCTAACCCAACAAAAATATTTTACTGTGAAGAAAGAGACACTTTTAATAGTTTTATGTTTTCAAAAGTTTCAAGATGATTTGTTTAATAATTTTTTTTTAATTCGAACTCATGAGAAAGATGCCCAAAGTGTTTTACAGATGGATGTTAAAAACCTAGTTTCAAAACATGTTTTTGCCTAATGACAAGCATTATTATCATGTTTTGATTTTACTATTGAACATATCAAAGGAGACATAACTCTTTCCCCGATTTTTTTACAAAAGAGAATTTTTACAAGGTTCAACATGACTTCAAGAGCAAACACAAAAGATTAATATGGTCCCCCACTGGGAACAAATAAAGACAAAAAGACAATACAACCTCAAGCGCATATTGAAAATTCCATGTTGATAACAAATCCCAATATTAAGACCAATATTCTATCACAGTTAGTGAAAGGATCTAAAGGTCCAACCTCTCAAAACATGATATCTAGTTCTTCCAATAAATATACGCCCCTTCAATATATTAATACCTTAGTTGAACCAAAAGATTTTGAGAGAAACTATACCCCTCCAACATTTGAAATCAATACTAAAAATGATTCTTCTTATTTAGAAAAAGAAAAAGTTATCGCAATACTGATAGTAGGAAAACATCCATCGGATGAAAACACATCTAGTAGAATTAGTCTCAAAATTATTTCCTCATGATATTCATTTTCCCCAAATAAATGAGTTTAAAAATATAATTTTTTATGAATTTATATTGGTAGATACTAATTCAGTAGAAATATTTCATAACAAAAATGTTAATGGAATAATACAATTTTCAAAAATCAAAATTATTAAAATATTATATAATACTGATTAAAGACAATCATTATATATCCAAAGTCCTTTTTAAGATCTTTTAACCTGAAAGATATACATATATTACAATTATATGGACACATGGAACAATGTATTTTACTTTAAACTAGATAAACTTTCATGGTTCATTTGGTTAATGATATATATATATATATATATATATATCATTAAAACTAATGCCGACTTTTAAGTGTCACAGCCCATTTTCTCCCTTTCTTTGGACCTTAAAGTCAGGGGAGGCATTTCATGACCAAATGGTATCATGGCAATTTGTCAAAGCACTGCAATTAATTGTCGTCGCCTCATCGGATCAACAAAATACCAATTAGCGTGAAAATGATATAGTCCAGACCTATTATCATTCAACGCGCAGTGCTTGGAAAAAATAACTTTTGAACAATAAAATGGGACCATATGTAGACAATGTCAGATTAAGAAGAACATGCACCATGATGGCAGATGGAACAACCTAGATAATCCAATAGATTCACCTACACATGTATCCAAATGTGCGATCATAAGAAAAGCAAATAGCTGGAATGACATGAACAATTGAACATTGCTGCAAACCTTTTGGCATTGTGATATTTGAGAAGCCATATATATTAAAGCAACGATAATTATGAGTGGGTAACCCATTCAAATGATTAAAGTTAAACTTGAAGTAGCTGAACACCAAATAAAGGTTAGTGAGTTAATTAGTCACAGGTAACACTATTAGCATTGATGGATGAAAGGAAATGTTACACATAAAATATTCAATTGTTTAGTCTCATGAGTAAGCTAAATGCAAGCACCTTGCGTTGGCAAATAGCACCTAACAGTTTATGATTGACATATCCTTGGATTTGGATAAAATTCATCATTTTTTTTCCTTTCACATTTAGGTATTTAAATGTCTGTAGCGGATGGCTAAGGGCATGTTTTTGGGGGCCGAATGTCTGTTCAAAAAGTAAAATTAAAAGTCTCTTATTTGATTTTAGTTGGATCTTATTGTAAGTTGAATTTTATCTCAATTTTGACTTAAAACTCAATTTGGAATAGAAAATAAATGTTATTTATGCAAACTTAGTATCTGTTTGATTTTCAATTCAAAATCATGTAATGCACGTTTCAATGCAAATCAATTAGATAAAAATAAAATAAATACAAAAATAAGGATTTTTATCTGTTGATAAAATTATTTTTATCTCAGACATAATTTTGTAACAAAAAATCAAACATATTCTTAGTTTGTAAAATGAAATTCTATCAAATATAAGTATATAAACTTTAATCCAAACATATATTAAATAGATAAACAAAGAAAACACTAGAGAATGTTTGATATCCTGTTTGGAATCTTGTGAACCCAAATCCTCCCTTTTCAAATACAATACAATAAACATAGAAGCAGTGGGATTGATGGATTGGTGTTTAGTTGAATTCAAATTAAGTTCCAAACACACTACTATCACTGATCATTAAAGTTACAGTTAATTTTCTACCTAAACAAAATTGTTAATATTTAACTTCATTGTTATGAGATTAAAGTTTGTCGTTGCATATAATGAGTGCAAACAGGCAATATATAAATGCCTCAACCAATAATATTATAGAAGCAAAATAATGGTTCAGTTTCCAATTGTTTTCCATCACCCTTTACCTGCACATAAAATTGGTTGGGGATGAACTCTCAAATAAATCTCAATATATGAGACCAAAAAGAGAGTTTCTATCCTTGCACTCTTTTGGTCAAAGGACTTTTGTAATCAAAGAAAAAGAGTGGTTAATTAAAATACTGATCGGATAAGTTGATTTTAGTCTGTATAGAAAGTTTAATTCATTTTTTTCTTATAAATTAAGGGGGCTTCTTCTACTGTGTGAAGACATTTAATTTCTTATATGCTACCAGTAAATTAGGCCGGCAAATAATTTTATAAGTATTTTGAAGATTGCACATTGTCTATGTCGAAGCCCGAATCTCACATTCAAACACCATTTTTGGCATTGGGAAGAGTAATCTTTAAAAATCCAAAATTTTAGTTTTAATATGGGTACTAATAATACATGCACGGATGCACCACCTCTAACCGCGTTTACAAATTGGTTGAACATTGGTTAATGATAAATCACATTTTGCCTGACTCACATGTTAGATGCGGCCACGACTTTTAGACGTGTATGTAAATTTTTTTGCTACGAGGAATAAAATAATTTCTTCGATCGTCTTAAAATGAATTAATATGTAATTGTTAATTGACATTTTTCTGTAGAAAAAAAGTCAAACCTTGAGAAAATTGAAGTTTTGCGATGCAAAACTTCCCTACTAAAATAGTCAAAATAATTATGTTTTTTGTTTGTTTGTAATTTTGGTGATTCTTGGAAAAATTAATCTTAAATGATTTTTTTCAAATTAATTTTGAAGCAAAACAATTTGTTATTTATTTTAAAAGAATTTAATATAATTATTTTTTTGGATCTAACCCAAAATCTGCCTAAAGTTTCTTTGACTTAAAATTATTTTGGATTTAGAACTTATTTCTTAATATAGAATTAAACATATGGATATTCAACTAAAATCTCATTTATTACTTTTTTAATGTGAGTTTAGATAATCTAACATGAATCCGAATCTCATAGTTTATAAATACGTTTATTCCAGTTTTGCACACATAAACAATTGCAACCATTCTACAACATGCAAAATGATTTAGAAGATCTTAGTAATGTATGATCATAATCTTGTAACGTCAACACAGTATCCGCCGCTTGAGTCTTGACTATAAAGTCCATCGTTGGTTCAAGTCTTCCCCCGCGGTTCTTGCCCTTTTCTTTCTTTTATGTATAGTATTTTTTTTTACACATCACATGTTTTTTTACATATGAAATTATAAATGATAAAAATTTTCTTCCAAATATTAAATATAATTGTATACTCATGATTCAAATTCGAGATAAAATAATTATTTTTAATAATTTAATACTCCTAATGAAAAATTTCAAGTCTCATATTGATTAAAAATAATATGTCAAAATATAGAATATAAGTGGAAGAAAATCTTTATCATATGAATTAACTTTTAGGATAAATTCTTATATCATCTTAAAATGTGAGTTTAAATGAGTCATCTACCATGTCATCCAAACACTAAGTTCAAAAGTGTTGAGTATGAAGAGATGTAATGAGAAAAATTTAAGTCTCACATTGACTATAGGTGATATGCCAAAATATAATATATAAGTGAAAAATAATTCTTACCTTATGAGCTAACTTTTAAGGTTGAGTTAGATATAAATACATGTTCAAATATCATCCCATAATAATCATTGGATAAGAAAACAAAAAATTTGTCCCAAAATAATTATAATTATAATTTTTCAATGTAACATTAATTACTTTTCTTCACTTATATCTTTTATAATATCAATGATATGGGTTACAAAAATTATAAAAAAAAGAATTAATAATGATATGTTAATTTTGTAAAATTATTATTCATTTTTATCTATTTATTGACTTTTTTGTCTGGTTAAAATAACCTTGAACGATAATTATAATGAGATATAGAAATATTATTTATTAAACAATATATATATTTAAAATATTATTAATAAATAAAAATATTTTAAAGACTCAAAATAACGACTTTACCTGCCTTACCGACTAAGTTGAGGAAAATCATTGTCGAATGAATTATTCCTGAAAATGATAAAATTATGAGGCTCGATAATACAAAATATTTAAGGAAATGTTTCCGTGAATCACTAATTATCATCGATTGCTGTCTGCCATAAGTGAAAGCAATGTCTAATTTTAAGTGAAAAAAATTACACGACAATCTGTAGTAAGTATCAAATCCAACAACAGACATGTTCAATGAATCTCCCACGATGAACTTAGATTTTCTTGACGTACTTTTCAATTCCCATGTTCGAATTGAGTTTTCAATGCCCCGGGCGAAAATCACATTTGTGTACCACCGTCAAATATCTTTTTGAACATTATCCCTATGGATACCAGGGGATTCTTCTGACTTTATAGGATATAAATCAGTTATCAGTTACACAAGATGATGACTTGCACATTCTACTATATAATTTTTAAATTAAGATAGAGCTTTTTATTGGTACTGAATTAAGATAATGCTTTAAAACAATGAAATGAATAATTTATTAGCTAAATTAAAAGAGATTTTGAATTTATAATGATTGTTTTAAATGACATTATTCTTTAATGAAAAATGTGTGTGTGTCTGTACAGATATCTTTAAATTATTTAATTTTCTATATATAAAAATGATTGTATTTTGTGTTCTGAAAAACTTAATTAGAATCGGTTTCAAAATGCTAAAAACGAACGTCAAAAAAAGTTTTGCACAAAAATAGAAAATAAAACTATGTGCTCGATAGTTACATTTGGCCAAAGTTTTCAACACCAATAATTTATTTAACCCATTCACTTCTAGCATTAGTATTTTTCTTTTTTGAAAATCGGGTTCAATTTAGAGACTTTCAGGGTTTAGAACTAATGTTATACAGTATTTGGTTGTGGAAAGAAATAAAGAGAAGAAAAGTAGGATAGGAATAATGTTTAGGTTTTAATATTAGTTGCGAAAAAGCACAGGAATTTGAAGGCATGAGTTTAGGGTTCGTAATAAAAAAATTTATGCAGAAATTTCTACACTAAAAGTAAATCCAACTTCTAAAAAATATTAATTTTTTTGTCCTTATATTTCACAAAAACGACGTGATTTTGATTTCTATTGAAATTATATCATACTTGTTGAATATGAAAATTAAAACTAAATAAAATATTTAAAAAATATAAAAAAATATTTTTTTAAAATAAAAAGTATATAGTTAAGTTTATATTGTCTTTAATTTATCTTTGTCAATTCATAGAATCATAATGAAACAAGGCTGGCCAATTGGCCCGGCGAAAGTGAAGAAAGTCACCAGCAAAAAATACTGAACAGTGAAGGCCAGTAGTGGGCTGGCTGCACGATTCTTAGGGTTTTTCTTCCTGCACTATATGTATTTCAGCATACACTATATTGTAATAGTGTAATTCCGTAAATACCCCTTTCAGTTAGGTTTTTATTTTGAAATTAGACTGAATTACTTTGCGCCTTTTGACTTTCGTTTCTTCTCTGCTTCTCGCATTCTTCTTCTCAGTCGTTGTGGGCATTGACGGTGGTGTGACTGGTCGCGTGCGTGGTGGACGTAAAAGAGGAGGTGGTTGGTGGTTCTATTTGCGACGTCCGCGGCGGATTTTGCTTCACGGTGACCGGTGAGCATGTCAAACCATGGGTTGCATAATACGGATTGGAGAATCCGTGGGTTGGATACGGATTAGGCAATCTATAAGTAGGGATTGGGAGGAAAAGGATTAAGCAATCCGTGTGAGTGCCACGGATTAAACAATCCGTAAGAAGTTTACGGATTATACAATCTGTAATCTTCTTACGGATTGCCTAATCCGTTAGCCTCATACGGATTGTATAATCCATAAACCTCTTACGGATTGTTTAATCCGTAGGAATCTTGCGGATTAGGTAATCCGTATGACTCTTACGGATTGTGTAATCCGTAACATTCACACGGATTGCTTAATCCGTATCCTCCCTACGGATTGTATAATCCGTATCCCTTGTTTTTTAAAAATTTCTGAAAAATAGCTAAGGAACAACATGTAACAGCTTTTCAAGATTATTATGGGTAATTTGAGAAAGTGCAATGAAGTGATTTGCTAAATGTGGTATGGAATATTGATTTTAGGCTTATTTCATTTGTGACAATAACTTATTAAATGAATTTAGTATTTCATTTGGCTAATTGGTTAAGAGAAATTGTGTGTGAACAGTTGAGAGAATAGGAACATTTTCAGCGAACTGTTGATAAAATTTATGCCTTGCAAGGTTTTACCTAGTTTTAGAAGTTGGTCATATAGTTTCACCTTGCAAGCTTTCACCTAGAATAGGAATTTTAAAATTGTTGTGTTGTTATTTGATGCATTGCATTTGATGTGAGGTTTTTCATGTTAATATTCATGCAAGTTTTTCATGCATTTTTAGTGTCTTAGGTGTGCATGGAACTCTTTAGGTGTTGTTATTTAACCGTTAGTTTCATTATATTTGATAGTTGAGTCACTCGGAACTCTTTAGGTTTGCTTTTGTGTGTTAATTGATTGTAGTGACAATTATAAATGGATGATTAATATTTGGAAGTTGTAGTTTAGGTGTTTGGACTGAATTGGCTGAGTTGTTGATATCATTATTCAAATTATGTTCAAGTTCAACTAATGTCAGGCATAGTCATAGATGTGTGGGGCATACCTGTGATGTACTTGTATCAGCTAAACTTATGGAACCAGCATCAGCAATGGTAGTTTGAATTATGAATGATTAATCTGATGATAGTGATACATGTGTCTTGGGTTAAACCTGTGTTATTCATTGTTCTTGCAAGATAGATGTGTGTTGATGCCTATGTGTGAAAAATTGGTGAACTTAATACAATGTGATATTATTATTGGCACAGGATATGGTGAAAACATTAAACTTGCGTAAGAATCTAGGGAGACCGACTGATCAACCAGAGGGAACAGCTGATGTTGATCATGCAGGGGAAGCCATTCAAAGGCGTAGGCCTACGGCGTCTGTTCGAAGACGACGAGCAGCTGATGCCCAAGGTCAAGAACCAGTGGTACAGGAAGAGCAGGTTGAGGCTGATATTCATGTGCCACATGACCTAGGCTGTGAGTCTGAAGGGTTTCCAGGTGGCCCGGAAGATTGTTCTGTTTTGATAGGCTACGATAACCACATCGCGCATAGAGTATGGGCAGGAGAGGTAGTGTTATGATAAATTATATCTAAGGAAAAAACTTACAAGTAAAAATGTCATGTCCTCTGACAATGTTTGTTATTTGCAGGAACGTCCTGAGTTAAAATTGGCTTCTCATGGACGCAAAGTTGCGAAGTTTGGACCCCCTGCACCTGATATTGAAGGACTGGTCGCTTCTACTGGGTTAAGCCCGTTGATTGCATCCTCAGTCGAGACGGGAGACAGAGGATTGTTATCCGCCTTCGTCGAAAGGTGGCACCCAGAGACTAGCAGCTTTCACCTGCCAGTCGGAGAAGTGACCATCACACTAGATGACATGGCGGCTTTGTTCCACCTGCCAATTATGGGCGCTTTCCAGACATATGACGCAATTGACGCGGGGGAAGCGATCACATTATTGGTTGACTTGCTCGAAGTCACAGTTGAGGACGCTCATGTTGAGACGGAACAATGCCATGGGGCATATGTTCGACTGTCGTGGCTTTAAGAAGTCTATGCTGCCAAGTGTGATGCTAGGCAGTGGATTGTAGCGGCCCGAGCATATTTGCTCCATCTTGTTGGATGCACAGTTTTCGCGAACAAGAGTGCCACACACATCAGTGTGGTGTTCTTGAACGCTTTTCATGATCTAGACCAGTCGGCAGGGTATTGTTGGGGTGCAGCGGCGCTGGTTCACATGTACGAGAACCTCAACTATGCATCTCAGCACCACGGGAAGCACCTTGCTGGATATATCTCTTTGCTACAGGTAATTGAAATAGATAATTTAATTAAGTAATGTTGTTGACTACTCAATTAACCATATTTGTTATTTCATACTGCAGTGCTGGATCTATGAACATTTTCCGACCATCGGAAATGTCATTGTCGATTCTCAGTACGATGAGAGCTTGCCCCGTGCACGTCGGTGGAAAGCCTCTAAGGCTTTACCAGTGACAACCTATCGACGTCGGTTAGATAGGTTGACATTAGACGATGTTAGCTGGATGCCGTATCAGGACCACCGTTGCCACAGGGAGTTCGAGATGATCTCATTATTTTCAGGGCACCTGAGGTGGGGACCATATATCATCAGACATTTGCCGGAGAGGGTCATGAGACAATTTGGCCATGTTCAGCAGATCCCTGAGTT
>CM023950.1:9229158-9340992 GCA_013407115.1 Glycine latifolia
AATACGGGTCCGGTATGCATATCTTGCATTGTACAATTGCTTTAAACTTGTATAACTATTGGCATTATGATCCTTCAAAGTTAACAGGATATTCTTCGGTTTCACCATCGACCTTGTCATATCACCAACAATGATTTTCTCCGCCTTCGTTAGTCTACAAGCATATGGGTGACCACATAGTGACCCAGCTAGAGCATGATTATGATTGCCACATATTACATTCACAATCCACCCTTATCCTCCTGCGACTGGTTTGGCTCGTAGCTTAAAAGGACATTCACATTTCCTCGTACTAGTTGTTGACGTAACCAAACCTTTTCTCCATGCTCTGTACTTTCCACTCCTTTCACAACCAATTAAAACATACGATGTTGTTCCCGGCTTGCCAGTTGCCATGCCACTCCTCATTATCACAACTACAAAACAATTCTCATATGCAACTGTGCAAGCCCATTTCAATACGGCTTCACGGGAATCAAACACCTACCAAAATCGATAATTAATTTTTAATCAACTAAAATGGATTCGTTGAACAACTTTAATTAATTTCAAATTCATTTGAATACCTGAGATGTATTGAATGCTGCCGAACAATCAACTAAAAAATTATCATTTTCTAGGGCATCATTTTCTTCTTCAATGTCTTCATTCATAATATTATCTTCAGACATCATGCTCTCATACATCCACTCTTTGTAGTCCATCTTCACAAATCAAATTAAATTCTGACATGGACAATCAAAAGTTATGCAAACTAATAATATTTAACAACAATTAACTCATAAAATATTACAACTACATATACATTACAAAAACAATTTCATTAGATATAAATAACAACATTTACATTTAAAACATCGAATTTAAACAAATATACTAACCAAAACAATCACAACATACTTAATTATCGAATTTATCGATACTCATTCATGCTCAAACTTTACAAGAGGTCAACAATTAAATTTTTTATAATGTAGTATAATATTTTTTACAAATTTTTTTCATTTTTTTTTTAAAAACACATACGGATTACATAATCCGTATTCTTCATACGGATTACATGATCCGTATGCTTCATTTATACATATGCTTTATACGGATTACATAATCCGTATAAAGCATACGGATTACGTAATCCATACGAGGTCGCCATGTACAGTACTAGAAAACTCACCTTTTATGCCCACCGCCGGCCACCACCAACCACTGCTAGCCACCAACAACCACCACCAGCCACTAGCAACGGTCCAACGCAGGTAAACACTCAATGCAGGAGCAAAACCACTGCCTCTACCAGCAAAATGAAAGCAACGAAAGCAACGGCCACAATGCGCAGTATCCGTAAAACGTAAAAAGCAAAATGCCTTAATATTTTACAGCAGGGGCATTTTTGCCATTAAAACAAAATATATAGTGTATGTTGAAATGTATATAGTGCAGGAAGAAAAATCCCGATTCTTATTGTTCCCGAGACTGTTCATAGTGGCCTAAGTAGGAGAAGGATAAGGGAAAAGAAAACTTGGACCTGGCCCAATAAGTGTTTGTAAAAGAATTTGTATTTTCACCTATCATAATGTACATGAAAATTAGAATTCCGGGGTATATTTTTTTGTCACCCCAAGCAAAACAACAAAATTGTGATTTTGTTGTACTATTTGAGGTGAAAAAAATAGTATAATGAAATCATGATTTCGTTATATTATTATTTTTCAAATTGAAAAGTAAATTAAAAATACAATTGGTATTTTTTATTGACTGAACATTGCAACATTACAATAATGGACTGGGCACACTGCTTTTATGATACGTATTGATTGAACACTATTTTTTTCTGATACACATACCAACCACATTAAATATAAACACAATCTAAATCGCTTATTTTGTCAGTGAGAGCACAATAAATTACTAATATAAATAGCAGTAGAAGTTTGATGCAACTCAATACCTTTGGTTGATATTTACCATATTGCTAAAAACATGATGAGTGTATTTAGTGTTGTGTATTGCGATGGTGATATGATTTTATCATGTAAAGGGGTATTGTTTGAATTTCCTAGTTGTCCTAAAGGCGTCACAATAAGTGTTAACATGTTGCTTGATACTTTAAGGAAAACAATTATAGACACCATTAGAGGTAACAAAATTTTACTTGACCCTTTTATGGTCAACGTGTTTTTGTAGGAAAAATGATGAATACGAGTGTATGAAGCTTAAATGTGACGATGAAGTGAGAATAGTATTTTTCATCTTTTCAGAATTTAGTAGCAAAAATACGATTGAGTTAAATGCAACATTTAACCAATCTCTAGATGAAATCCTTGTCCTAATATGCAAACTAAGGAAATCAAGATCTACTGATAAGATTATTGCTTTGATGCGTGATAAATCTGTATAGTCATATTTTACTTTATAAAAATTGTATGTTGTTTTTTTTAAAGAAAAAATATGTATTATTAGTGCTTCTTTAGTTGTTGATGTTTGTTTTATGAATTAGTTGAAGAGACCCCATTGTTGTTAGATTACTAGGTGTGTGTTGTTTAAACACTTGATGAACACACACAAAAAAAGTAATTCAACGACAATAACTACTACAACAAAAAGACAACAACCACCACCACAACGACAACAATAATAATAACAAAAATAATAATAAGAATAAAATAATAATAACAAGAAAAAGAATAATAACAATAAGAATAACAATAACAATACTAGGTAGATGCGCAAACACTCTCATAACTATAAAAAATATTAATAAAAATATATAATTACATTAATAAAAAATAATTACAATATTAATAAACGGGGATTTGGCCGAAGAAAAAAATCCTAACGATTAATGCTTCCCATTTAACATACCCAGATATACTCAAATTTAACCCGATGCAACATATTGATTAAAGTGATTTTAGCACTTTTGCTGACATTTATTAACACATTAGTTTAAAGCAAGTGACAAACATATCATCAATGGATATATCTTTTTTCTTGTTTGTGTTTGATAAAGCATGCCTTTTTGGACAAATAATTGACGATGACAAATTAAGCACTTGCAATGGCAACTACGCCTTTTCAAATTTAGTTTTCATTTGATGCCTCACATATTTTTAAAAAAAATTCTATTTGAGACACCGTTGAATAGTAGTAAATCTGAACCATTCTCTTAGTAAAAATTCAAACTTGTTTTCAAGTTAAATAAAAATTAATTTTGATAGGAAGTAATGAAGCATGCACACCAACACGAATTGATTTCAAAAGTTAAACAAGCATTCCCTTATACACGAAAAAATAAACCGCACGCCAGTGCCATTCGTGTCCACACGTAAATTGGACAGAATTGAAAACAAAGAGATTCGTTTTCGTTTTAGCCATGCATGGGATAATGAACAGCCCAAAAATATATGACAAATAAAAATAAACGGCAAAGGAGATTCCTTTTAGCCATACCACGTCAGAACTCCCGTTTCCTTTGGTTAAGTTTTGTAAAAATCCCTTGTAAAAAAAAATAAAGTTTGTAAAATTCTCTGCATATATATATATATATATATATATATGTGTGTGTGTGTGTTACCTCTTGCTCTTGCAGCTTCCATTTCCGTTATAGATAAACAATCAAAAGCCGAAAAAACTTCTTCAAATCTATCCCATCACCTTCATACTCGAAGGTGTTTTTGCGTTTTTTCTTTCCCCAAAATGCTTCTTCCACACATTATTCTCTCCCTCTTCTCTTTCCTCTCAATCATATTACTATTCACCATCATTACTTCATCCACATCCACCCCCACCCCCAACACCATCATCACCCTCCCTCTCTCTCCCTTATTCACCCACCACCCCTCTTCCAGTAATTCACACCCATTCCACAACCTCCAACTCGCTGTCTCCACATCCATCACAAGAGCCCACCACCTAAAAAACCACAACAACCCTAGTTCACTCAAAACCCTAGTTCACCCCAAAACCTACGGAGGCTACTCAATAGACCTCAAATTCGGAACCCCACCGCAAACCTTCCCCTTCGTTCTCGATACCGGAAGTACCCTCGTCTGGCTCCCATGCTCCTCCCACTACCTCTGCTCCAAATGCAACTCTTTCTCAAACAACAACACACCAAAATTCATCCCAAAAAACTCATCTTCTTCAAAGTTTGTTGGCTGCAGAAACCCAAAATGCGCTTGGGTCTTTGGTTCCGACGTTAAATCTCATTGTTGCAAGCAAGATAAAGCCAAAGCCGCTTTTGGTAATAACAATAACTGTTCCCAAACATGCCCTGCGTACACCGTCCAATACGGTCTCGGCTCCACCGCGGGTTTACTCTTATCAGAAAATCTCAATTTTCCCGCCAAAATTGTTTCTGATTTTCTTGTCGGCTGCTCCGTCGTCTCCGTCTACCAGCCCGCCGGAATCGCGGGGTTCGGCCGAGGAGAAGAGTCCTTGCCGGCGCAGATGAACCTCACGAGATTCTCTTATTGCCTACTCTCTCACCAATTCGACGAATCGCCGGAAAACAGCGACCTTGTCATGGAAACTACCTCCTCCGGCGACGGAAAAAACTCCAACGGCGTCAGCTACACGCCGTTTCTGAAAAATCCGTCAACAAAAAACTCCGCGTTCGGCGCGTACTATTATATCACTCTTAGAAGAGTTGTTGTTGGTGAAAAGCGCGTGAGGGTTCCGAAGAGGATGTTGGAGCCCGACGTTAATGGCGACGGAGGGTTCATCGTTGACTCGGGGTCAACGTTCACGTTCATGGAGAGGCTGATTTTCGATCTGGTGGCGGAGGAGTTTGTAAAGCAGGTGAACTACACGCGCGCGAGGGAGGTTGAAAAACAGTTTGGGCTGAGTCCGTGTTTTGTTTTGGCTGGTGGCGCTGAAACGGCGTCGTTTCCCGAGATGAGGTTTGAGTTCAGGGGTGGCGCGAAGATGAGGCTGCCGGTTGCGAATTATTTCTCGCTGGTGGGGAAAGGTGACGTGGCATGCTTGACGATTGTTTCTGATGACGTGGCAGGTCAGGGTGGGGCGGTGGGGCCCGCTGTGATATTGGGGAACTATCAGCAGCAGAATTTCTACGTGGAGTATGATTTGGAGAATGAAAGGTTTGGGTTTCGGAGTCAGAGTTGCCAAACGAGGGTTTATTAAAATTACGAGTTTGGAAAACAATAACAATGCATTTACGTAGTAAGTGATTTGCAACTGTTGGATGAAGATCGTTCGGTTCATATCATAAATATGAGTTTGAAAATTATTTAACGAGAGTTACGAACCGTCTGATCTTTATCAGATGATTATAGTTTGCTGACTGCGTGAAAATGTGATATTGCCAACTGCAGGCAATCCGAATTTGGGTTCAAGTTGGTGATTAGAAGTTATTCATTGTTTGGTTGGTTGAAAACCTGAAGTTGTAGAATGTAGCAGGGTGCTACTTTTTTTTATTATTACTTTCTTAATTTATTTTTCTTAGAGTGACCAATTATTGAATTTCTAATATTAATAAGAGAATCTAGTTTTAGTCTTTTACTGTTGTTGCCAAAAAGTGTAAAGGCCAGAGTATAAAAAAATATTTATTTTTTTAGTATATCACATTTCTTTCTTTCTTCTAATTATGAAAGCAAAGTTTATTTTCATATATATTTTTGGATGTTATTCTTGTAAAAGGTTGCTTTTCAAGAAAATCTTACTCAGCAAAGAAGCGTGTTGATGTTAGTATTGAAGCATGAGAAGATTGGTTGCAATTCATGGTTCCACTATTTATCAAGATCGGAAATCAGCTTATTTAAAGTGTTGGAGTACTTAAAACATAATTGGAAACATTACTCCCAAAACGAACTTAATCTAGGAAGTAGATCCTTAATTAATCTTCCCGCTGTAAATGCATATATGGATTAGATGCTGATGAAAGAAATTCTAATAAAGAACTGGATGAACCAATGTTGATGATAGGGATTATGATGATAATGGTAACCACAATGAGAATTAGTATATTTTATACTGGAGTGTGATTATTATGTTCTTTGATGTGCTGAAGGTCTGGATTGTGGGCTAACTTATTACCAGTTATGCCATCATTATTATGATCAAGAGATTTATTGTTGTCATTGAAAATTTATCAATACTAATAGTTTAATGTAACTAATATTGATGTCTTTTGACCATATGAAGTTTCTTTTTAGTGTAGGGATGCTCATTGCTGGACTATACATATATGTTGATAATGAAAATGGATTCTCTAATTTGAATTTTTAATTATAAGGCCTCTCACAAATATGATTCTACGTACAAATATGTTGACATAAAAAGAAAAGTAGTAAAACCTTAAATAAGATTTGACAAATTCTATAAAATAAGGTTTTACTTATTTAATATCTTTATATTTTTAACATTTATCATTTCTTGCTATTTCTATTTTTTTATTGCATCATATAACTTAATATAAAACCTAGGTGTAGATTATCATCTTGGGTGTTTGATTATTATTTGAATTATAGAATTAATTTTTAAACATGCCCTACGGTGACATGATCTTTCAAGAGAGGACTCAGATAATATATTTAATTGTTTTCATCTACGATATGAATATGATTCCTAGAGTGCTTTATTTCTTTCCAAAAGGGATTGATTCCTAATTTATTGTTCTTTCGGAAGTTTTCTTTCAAAGGATGGGGAGGGAGAGCATTGGGTTATCTTTATTCGTTGTTTCCTTTTGCATTGTTTTTCGTTTTTGCTTGTCCTCTTGCACTCAAAGAACCAGCCCCACTTTTTTGTTGCCTGTAGGGTAAAACTAATATCATTTTTTGCTTGTGCATGATCACCAACTTGTAATGCAAGTCAAATTGCCACTTGATTTTAGTGTTAATTTGATCATTAGTTTGTATTACCAAATTTTATCAATAAATAATCCCTGCTTGAAAATAATTTATCTGATTATCTTTATTGCACCTTTTCTTTTATTACGTTTTCTTTATCTATAAGAGAATCCGAAGCCTTGCTAGCACGTAAGATTTAACTTTATTGTCTTTGTTATTTCTTGTAAGCTTGTAACTGCACTAGATTGGACAGAAGAATGAAGTCCACGGATGTGAAAGTACCTAATGAAGATATGACCAATCCCAATAAGTTTGGATAATAAAGTTAAAGGATAAATTATAATTTTGGTATTTTAATTTTTTGAATGTATGATTTTGGTGTTTTTGATTTTTAATTATAATATTTGATATTTTAATTTTATAAATTTATAATTTTGGTCCCTTTATAGATTATTAACTAATAATTGTGATTATTAGAGATATTTAATTAATTAGAAATTAAATAAAAATTATTAATTATTAAAAACTTTCATAAAAGATTATTAATCCTAATATGATGTTATGACTTGTGGAGTTGTGTGCGACGGTGAAGATAAAAGAGGTGTTTGTAAAGAAGAGGATGGGTACAATATTTTGAAAAATTAGGATTAATAATTTTTATTTAATTTTTAATAATTAATAATTTAATTTATAATTAACTTAATAACTCAATTAATCAGAATTATTGTTAATAATCTATCAGAAGGATGAAAATTACTAATTTGTATTAGATTAGGATGACTAAATATTATAATTAAAATTCAGAAAAACAAAATCATAAATATGACAAAGAAGATAAAAATTATAATTTAGTCTAAACTTAATTATTGTGGGAGTTGTTTCTTGCAAGTTGGGTTCGGTTTGTTGCGCTTAGGTTGGATGTCAGCCTCAGATCTAATTTGTTGGTTAAAAAACGAAAAGATGCTAGAAAACTTAATTAGTTCCACTGATTTGCTTTCAAGAAAATAATTGCACTAATTAAAAACATTATAGAAAAGATAAAAGCGTTGAAAGTGAAGCGATAGTGATGATCAGTTCAGTCTCAACCAAAAAAAAGATATGAATTTGTGAAAGAAAATGATGAGATGAATTATAATGAAGGTTGAATTGCACGTGTCATTGAATACGGCTAAAGAGTACGTTGGTGGGTTCCAAAAGATGCTTGAACTTGTGTTTTTTAACTGGATTACACATTAGCTAGTGCACTAAAAAGAGTAATGAGTGGGAGTGATGAAATCATGAAATGGTGCATGCGTCCTAAATATAAATCATTAGTTATATTTACTACAAATGGGTTTGTAGATGGTTGGATTGCTTAATATGTAAGTCTTGAACAGTGTGTTTTCTTATCCCCTTCTTTGGCCGTTCACTTAAGATAAATTATTTTTATACAATAAATTTCTATAATTAATTTTTATAATTAATTATGAGATAAAAAGAAGAGAAAAATGACAAAAAAATAATATATTTCATTAAATAATTCTTTATGTCACTCCTATAAATTTTCTTTTTTTACCATCAAGAGAGACGTAGAATTTTTCTAGCTTTAATGAATAAATGGTGTTGGTTAAACTAGTTATTCAAGTCAAGTAACAAATACCGACAGTTAAAAAATTTGTCTTTATTTTCTTTGAATTTCATTTTTTTAAAAAATAATTTATGATAACATCATAGTTGAAGTCCGGCTCATTGTTAATCTCTAATTTAAAACAATGGAGAATCACGTAGATGCTAATACTAATATAATAACTTGCATGTAATAATATATTTAATCATTGGAAATCACGAGAGCTGATATTTTCCCATACAAACAAACAGAGACTAGAGACTGAAGAGATTGTGCGCATGCCTTACATTTGCTATATGCTTTTGACTATAGAAACACTTATATCATTTTCTAAAAACACTTCTAAAAGAAGAAAATAAGAAGGAAAAAATGAGATAAGCTTTTCAAAAGTAAAAATATGTTTTCCATTAGCTAATTTTTAGAAGCTCATCAATATAATTTCTCTAAGAGATGAGATGATATTTACAAATGAGCTAATGGAAAATTCATTTTATCTTATGAAGAAACTCATTTCATTTTTTTCTTCTTACTTTCTTCTTCTAGAAGTGCTTATAGAAAAATTTACATCCAAACAGACCCTATCACAATGATCGTGAATCCTAGGAATGATGATGGAGTAGTTTCTAATTTCGTTTGGTTAGCAAACAAATGTGAAAAAACGGATAAGATGAATGAACCCGTACAATTAAACTTCGGAAAGAGAAGAGACATTGATTAATGCTTTGATTGCTTTAGCATGTTCGCGTGAGTGTGTAGCTTTTCTTCTCATGTCCCATTGGTGTTGAGAATTTGGTTCTGTTTGATATGATCTTCTTAACTTTTCATACACCTTTTTGTTTTAGGGCTTATTGCATAAATGGATCCATATTTGATATATCCAAGTTCAACAATAAACTATTGGGTTTTGAATCTTGCACTTCTTGAGGTGTATCCTGTACCTTTCTTTTCTTTTTTAAAAGTTAAAATATCCTTAATGAGATAACACATCCATTCCCCAATTCTAACACCTCCTTCAGAAAACTCAGAACCTTAACACCCCCGTGATGATGACACCTCCCTTCCCATGACGAGTCTTCTCCTTCCCACGACAACATCTGGTTCACCTATGATGGCTCCTTCTCCCATGCCACCTCATTTCCCTTGCACCCTCTTCATGACGCTACGACTCATTGTTCACCCTCCTTCCTTTACGCATTGCCATGAAAGGTAAGTTCCTTCTGTCTCTTTTTTCGTGTGGGGTTCAGTTCTGGTGTGAAAAACTTATTCAACCATTATTCTGGAATAGGTATTCCAAAGCACAAATTATGCTTATGAAGTGGTCATTCTGGAACACAAATTGGGTTTCAAAATAGGATTTTCGAAGGACATAAAATATGCTTTTGGAATAGGGATTCCGTTAAACGCTATTAGCAATCCAGATTACATATTCCGAAGTAAATACACATGTTTCTAGAACAAGCATTGTTGAAGCATATTCCATGCATTCCTAAAAATCAGACAAACCCATATTCTATGCTTTCCAGAGGATTTCATGGAAGAACATATGTGGAACGTTTTTCTGTAGGTGGGGAAGAGTAATTGACCTTTTCATATAAAAAAGAAGAGTTCAAATAGTGCAAGATATGGGTTCATCCAATTTTTAGGAATCAACAACTAGAGGTAGTTTGGACTACAACTAGATAATATCAACATCAAAGGCCAAAATTTTTTTGTTAATCCCCCAAAATTTGGGAGAAAAAAGAGCAACAAGGTGAAGGGTACATAAGGGGATATGAGGTGTAAGTTGAACCAAGACAAAAGAAAGAAGGGGAACATGAAGGCAATAACAAAAGAAATATTACATGGGGGTTTTAAAGAGATGTGAGAAGAATGCCATGAGTGTTATATGCACAAGTGGTTGGTGAAAAGGGAATATGGGTACAAAAAGGGAACTTAAATCTACAATCACAGACGGGTGGAATGCTTGATGTGGCTGAAACAAACACCAGTAGGCTACTGAAATGTATGGTGGGAAGAGTCTATGAACCATCAAATTTCATGGATATACAATAAACCTTCATGACTTAAGGTTATTCGACCATCTAGGTGAGGTATATGGGGAAAATATGGTCGTGTTGGCCTTGGAGGAGAAGGATAATTTGAACGATATCTTTAAAGGTGAGGAGGAATGACTAGCTTCAATGTTCAAATATATTTCTCCTTGGAGTCCAGAGGTATCCTAGAGCAGCAAAATGGTATGGCTTTGGTGTTATGGCTTGCCATTGCATCTATGGAATGAAGATCGTTTTCCAAAGCGGTACTATATTATGGGAGGTTTCAAAAGATGGACAAAGAGACTGAGTTATTGTCAAGGGTCTTATATGCCAAGATTCTTGTGAAGGTTCCATTGAGTAAGTATATAACATGGCTTGAAAACATATGAACAAATGGTTGAATAACCTCGATTAGGATGGTAGAGGAAATGAGACGCTCTTATGCGAATGAGAAAAATGATCAATATTCACGAGCCTCTTCGAGAGAAAGTTGGGACCTGTTGAAAAATTATTCACATGACTCAAGAAGTTTAAAGGATGATGGTATATGGACACCCTCTATCAACAATAGATATGGTGCTAGAATCAGCTTGTAACAAGGAGTTCACCATTTTAGTGGAAGCTCAAGAAGAACGCGTAAACAAACAAAATACATTAATGGTGATGGGGACCAAATGGGATGTGGACTATTGATCTTTGTTGGTTATTTGAAGGGAGAAACAAACTAGCACAAGAAAAAAAGTTGTGGGATGATAGACAATTTAGTGAAAAAGGAGGGATGGCCTAGAGCAAAGTCTACCATTCTTTTAAGAGGTTAGGGGTACATAGGGGATGAAGAGGTCGAGTAAAGGGATGGATTAGTGATAGGGTTGGATGTTTCCAAATTCTCGCAAGAATAGATACAAATGCTATCAACTCAGTTTGATATTTGTCCTGGTAGTATGTAAAAAGCTAAGAAGATCGTTGGGAAAGAAAAGAAGGGTAAGGAACAAGTGTTTGCAAATTGTGGGGCCACAGGGTCATTGGAAATTATTGGGCCTTATATGTGTGAATCTATGATTGGATTCTAATCCTCCTAACAACAATGAAAAAGGACAAAAAAGCCACAACATGACAACATGGGCCAACCTAAGTTGAAGGAATAGTGTGGTCTACAACTTGTTGCAATAGACGTGGGGGAGGAAGTAGGGGGTAAGAGCTCTGAGGAAGCAATTCAGGGATTTAACATAATCACAGTGGTGGGAGACAAAAGCCAAAGTATAATTGGAAAGGGAAGAGACAAAGTTTGGTATTGAAAAACAATGCAATTTTAGGAAAGAGAAAAATGCCAACAAGAGAAGGTATTAAAAGTAAGGTGAGCATAACTTATGGAAGACTTGAACCTTATTTTGGAATTATGTGGAAAAGCAGGAGGAGACAAATGTTTTATCGGAAAGGGGGAGAATAACAACTACAAATACTAATAAGGCAATGCTCTGATGTTTGAGAAGCAAAAAGGAAGAAGGATCATTAAGAGTGTAAGAAGAACAACTAGTGATGTTGCATTACAAAAATGATAGCAAAAAAAAGAAGTTAAGTGACGAGGGATACTTGTAGAAGGTGGTACATACTTACAAGGAAATGTAGGGTAGAGATAAGAAGGAGATTGACAAAATCACAAAAGTAACTGGAGGAAGGGATATATGTGATTTTTTATGAAGACATTAAGCCTAAACATTAAAGGTCTGAGGGGGAGGTTCAAGTCGAGGGAGATGAGAAAGTTAATTAAAAAAGAAGATCATGTTTTGGCTTGCTTGTAGGAGACTAAAAAACAAGAGATGACAATTAACCTATGTTTTTCTTTATAGGGTGATCATTTGGTGGAATGAAAGACTTTTCTAGCTAGAAATACAAAAGGTGGTTTGCTATGTTTATGGAAGAAAAACTATTTTAATTTGACTGGTGTTTTTCCAAGTATAGGTTACAATGGTTTTAGAGGATAAATAAATGATGAATCTAATCAACTAGTTATTCTTAATATTTACTCATTGTACACTTTGGAGGTCAAAAAGGTATTGTGGCAAAGGCTGAAGATGTTGATATCCTCCTTAAGAGATGGTGCGTGGTGCTTGATTGGCGATCTCAATGCCATTTGGGCAAAGAAGAAGAAAAGAGGTGTAAGAGGTATAATGGATAACAAGTTAATGGAAATTAAGGAATTCAATAAATTCATTGCAAATATGAAACTGTTTGATATTCCTTTGGTGGGGAAAAGATTCACATGGTTTAGTTCATCAGGAAATGTGGTGAGTTGTATTGATAGATGTCTTGTGAGCTCGAAGTGGTTGTTCTTATGGTCTCATTCAATCCAATATGTCTTGAATAGATCCATTTCAGATCATTGTCCTTTGGTGGTTAAAGATGTTGTTTACGATTGGGTCTGAAACCTTTTTGGATCCTCAATTAATGGTTCTCCCATCCATCTATTCTACTTTTTGTGCAACAATCTCTCAAGAACATCAAGGTAGAAGGGTAGGCAGCATATGTGTTCAAGAAAAAAATTAAAAAGGTTGAAGTTGGAGCTCTAAAGATGGAATGTATATGTGTTTGGTGATGTACAACATAAACAAGGTTGTTTTGTTAAGGAGATTAGAACCTTGGATTCTAAAGATGAGGTAAGACTCATTATAGAGCAAGAGAAAACTATGAGGAAGAAAATGGTAGATGAATTTTGGTTTCTATCAACAAGGCATGAGTCATTGTTGTATCGAAAATCCAAAATCCAGAATAAGGTGGTTGAGAGAAGGGGACGAGAACTCTGAGTTTTTTCACAGGGTGGTAAATTGGCATAAAATAACGCATGCTTTGAAGGGATTATACATAAATGGTAGATAGAAAGAGGAACCAGTGAGAGTTAAGGAGGAAGTGGAGATGTTCTTTGAAGCAAAATTCAAAGGGCAAGGGGTAGTGCTATTTCACTTGATGGTGTCCCTTTTGTTTCTATTGATCACTACAATTACTCTTTGTTGGTGGATAAATTTTTGAAAGAGGAAATAAGAATGGTAATATAGGAATGTGATGGTAATAAATTCCCTGGTCTTGATGGCTACAATTTTCACTTCACTGGATGTTGTTGGGAATCACTCAAGGAGGACATTCTAAAGATGATGAAAGAGTTTCATAGAAATGGAATATTTCCTAAAGGCTCAAATGCAAATTTTCTGGCACATATTCCTAAGGTTGAGAGTCTTATTGGTTTGAATGATTATAGACCTATATCCCTTGTGAGTTGTCTATACAAGATAATGGTAAAGGTCTTATCTAATAGATTGAAGAAAGTGTTGTATAAGGTGGTTCATAAGTCACAATTGGCTTTTTTTGGGGTGGAGGGGGGGGGGGGAATATGTTGGATATGGTGGTTATAGAAAATGAGGTAATTTAGGAGGTCAAAGTGAAGAGGAAAGAGTGCATCATTTTTAAGGCAGACTTCGAGAAAAACATGACTCTGTTAGATAGTCTTTCTTATACTACATGTTTAAGAGATGTGACTTCTGTTACAAGTGGATATCTTGGATGAAAGGTTGTGTTGAGTCTTCAACTATGTCAATTCTAGTTAATGGGATTCCAACCTAAGAGTTTGAAAATCAGAGGGGTTTAAGGTAAGGTGATATACTAGCACGGTTCTTGTTCCTTTTAGTCGCAGAAGGTCTTGGTGCCCTAGTGAGAAATGCAGTGTCAAAAGGAATACTGACGGGTTGTGGGTGGTTGATGTGGCACTGCAAATTTCCTCCTTTCGATTTGCAGATGATGTGATACTCTTTGGACAATCAAAGGTTAACAATGTTTTCACTTGGAAAGCTATCCTAAGAAGCTTGGAATTGGTGGCAGGTCTAAAGGTGAATTTCCATAAAAGCAAGTTGGCAAGAGTATGAGTCAAGAAGGAAATCATGCATGAATTTGCTTCCATTCTAAAGTTTTAGTTGATGAAAGTCCCCTTTGTATACCTCGGCATCCCTGTGGGGGCCAATTTTAGAAGAGTGGATACTTGGAAACCAATGGTGGAGAAAATCTCAAGGAAACGTGCCTCTTGGAAACATAAGCTTTTATCTTTGGTGGTAGAGTGTGTCTCATTAAGTTGGTGTTATCATCAATATCTCTATTTTGTTTTTCACTTCATAAAGCGCCTATAAGGGTTATTAATGAAATTACCAAGCTATAAAGGAGATTTTTGTGGGGGGCAAAATAAAAAAGGATGAGAAAAAATTATGCTGGGTAAGTTGGCACCAAATTTGTTGTTCAAAGGAATGTGGTGACTTGGGAATTAAAGACCTTGAAAGTTTTAATAAAGCTTTTGCAAAAAAAAATGGTTGTGGAGGTTTATTAATGAACAAGATTCTCTATGGGTTAGAATTTTACAAGAGAGCACTGGTCTGGGGGAGGATTTAATGCGTAATCCATCAACATATTCATGCTGGGAAGATGTGTACGAGGCATGCTTAAAAGATTACCGACAATATTGGTTTTGGAAAGCTTTGAAGCGAAATGTTGACAATGAAGGAGACACACTCTTTTGGAAAGATGCATGGCCAGGGAAGAGGAAATTGGAATTAAATTTAGCAGAATGCTTGTGATATCAACACAATGAAATTCTTGTATAAATGAAGTTGGTGGGTAAAAAGGGAGTGGAAGTGGGATTTACATTAGAGAAGAAATCTATTTGTATGGGAAGAACATTTAATAAATGGTTTGCTCAATTCATTAGATTTAGTGAGGGTTCTTCAAATTTAAGTCCATTCTAGCAAAGACATTTTGAAGACTCAAATTCTTTCTCCATGCATCCTCCCAAAATCTAGTGTTTTTACAATCTCCAATTTTCCACTCCACCATGCTATCAAACCAAGAGTCATGAGCCCCCTACACACTTTTTTTAAATCCCTCCACCAATGGAGTAACATGCCCTCACCTCCCCATCATTTAAGCCTTTCCAACTTTCATATTTAGAATCTAGCATTCGCTCCCAAAGAGTCCTCCTATGGTGAAACATGTTCCACTTCCATTATGAAAGAAACAGAGCTAATGGGTCACCTTGTCTTAATTCCCTTTGTGGCACAAGTTCTTTGGTTGGACTACCATTGACAAGAATGGAGACCGAGCTCAATGAGAGACAACCATATATCCACTTGACCCATCTATCATGAAGGCCCAATCTACTCATTATGTACATGATAAATTTCTAACAAACCGAGTGGTAGGCTTTTTCACAATCCACTTTAAAGATCATGCATTTTCTTTTCTTTCTCCTAGCCTCCTCCACCACTTCATTGGAAATCATCTCACTATGTAATATATTTCTACCCCTAAGAATGCGCTTTGTCTTTCATCAATGACACAATGAAGCTCATTTTGTAGTCTCTTGGCCAAAATCTTTGCTACTATCTTATACATGCAACCTACTAGAGAAATAGGTCTATAATCACCCCAACCTTGTGGATTGCTTGTCTTTGGGAAAAGTGTGATGAAAGATGCATTATCTCCTCTAGTGAAATCACTGGATTCATAGAAATTATCTAAAAATTTAAGAACATCCTTTTTCTATGTGTTTCAAAATTCTTTGTTGAATCTAAAGTTAAAGCCGTTGGGACCTGGACTTTTTGAATTGCCATAATCCCAAATTGCCTCTTTTACTTCTTCCTCATCAATTCTTTTAATCAACATTTCATTATCCATGTTTGAAATCTTCTCAAATGTCACTCCATCAAGGCGAGGTCTATCCCATTGCTCCTCATTGAATATTTGTGTAAAAAATTTCCTTGCATCTTCTTTCACATAATTCAGATCCTCCTTCTATTCCCCACCCACCAAAACACCTTTAATCATATTCATTCTTCTTCTCCAATTCACCATTATATGGGAAATTTTGAATTACAATATCCTTCTCTAAGCCATTTGGGTCTTAACTTTTGCTTGAGGAGAGATTCATTATATAGAGCTTTTCTCCAAAATTGTTCTTGTAATCCTCTTCTAGCTTCTTTATCCTCAAGCCAACATTTTCTTCTTATCTAGCTCATTTAAGCCAATTTTTATTCTTGCATTGTTGTTGTGAATGTTCCCAAAGTTGCTCTTATTGCACACCTTTAAGCATTGCTTCAACCTTTTAAGATTTTGTTTGAAGATAAAGTCCCCCTATCATGGATCTGTTGATCTTCCCATGCATCCCTCACAACCTTTTCAAGTTCTTTATCTTCAAGCCAACAATCAAGGATCCTAAAATTTTTAGGCCCCTAATCCACATTAACATCCTTCAAAATAATTGGGCAATGGTCGAAAATATTTCCATCCAACACATATTGTGAGCTTCAATTCCATGAAGTAATCCATTCTCTTAATACCAAAACTGGTGAGTTCTACTTCTAGCCTTGCAATTCGGTCCAAACTTTTTTCCTAACAAAGGTATGTCTTCTAAGCCCATATCATTGTTGAATTAATTGAACTCCCTCCTCTCCCTACTTCTATGATCCACCAAAGGCTCTCCTTGTTTCTCACAAAGTCTTCTAACACAATGAATGTATCCCAACATACACCATAATTCACAACTACTATTGTACTTAATGGCTTTCAATTCCTCTGAAAGTCCACTTTTTAATTCCAAATCACAAGGTGAAGAGATATTAGTGAATTTATACCCTATGCTCACCTTCTTTCCAAATGCCTCCCAATCCAATGAGTCCTCATCCTTGAAAGGAATTGTTCAACGTGAACGATTCCTTGCTCTACAAACATAATAACGCTCCAACTGCGTTGGTTGATGGCTAGAAAACCCATTCCACTTCACAATTTCCCAGACAACTTGACAAATCTCCTTAGTAATTACTTCTTTCTTTATTTCATGAATACACACAATCTGCATTTCCTCTTTGACAACTAAACTTTTGATTAATTTTCACGTCAACCCTCCCAACCCCCTAACATTGTATAAGATAACTTTCATTTGATAACTACTACATTACCTTTGTCGAATACTTTCTCTGCATTTGTAGCTTCAGTTGTATCCATCTCCTTAAAAATTTCCAATTTGTTAATGTTTTTTGTTTTATCCCACATTGCTTATGTGCAACTTCTAAGATATCACTAAAACTATACTAAATCCTCTTAGCCTCTGCACCAGGCAGTTACCACTTACAATGCTACTACTTGGAGACTTAATAGGCGTAAGTATACTAGAAGATTTTTAAAGTGGGCCTTTGGACATAGGTGCAGTAACTTCAAAATGCTGAGGGTTGTCTCGTGGGTCTTTCTCCTCCTCTCTATTCTCAGCTGCATTACTATCCCATCTCCCAATCACCTTAAGGCCCATCTCTTCCAAAGCCAAATTGTACTTCTCATTATTTCCTTGGACTATCTTCTCATATTCACAAATGGCCTTGTTTACGTTCTCCTTTTCTACTAACGGGGCAATAGTTGTTGTAGGACAAAGCATTAGAGAAAGTGGTTCAATTGACCCACCCTAAAACCCTTTACCACTTGATGTTTATGTCTCTACTATGGCATCTTCATTCATTTCTCTTTCCATTTTTCCATGAGACTATTACCTTTCACAACGATCATTTTGTATCAAACATTTGTTTCCTTGTCCCCTATCTATAATCTTTTTCCCCAACTCTATCTTTGATTTTCCCTTCCTACTGCTATGGTTAGCCTCCATCTTGCTATTTTCGTGCAATATTTGTTGTTGACTAGCCACCAAAACCTTTTCCAATGTTTTAACATCTTTTAGCTTTCCCCCAATTTGAACCTTGACATCCGTATGAAAAATTTCATCTAATAAGTATTGTTTCCTTCCATCCCCTTTACTCATCGGACATTCCAACATGTCTTCTTCTCCCTTCTATTTCTCCACCTTTTCTATCTGACCATTGGCCACCACCTTAAAGGCCATCGCTTGCATCCCACATAGGTTCACCTTTGTCCTCGCCCTCCACATACTGTACATTGATACCCATCTCGCTTGCCATGGAACTTCCATCCACGATTGACATTTGGTATCACCACCTATTGCAACTACATCTCCTAGGTTGAAATAGTAGTTCCTAAAAAATCCTTATATAGTAAATTCTTTTGTCCACCTTCACTCTTTGATTCTTTGTAATTGTATTTGGGTATGATGTTTTGACTAAGATCCTTGCACACTTAAGGTTGCTTATATCCTCTATTTCGTCCACCATCTTCACCACCATGGTAGTACCATACAAGCGAGAATCAGGGTTCTTCTTTGTTAACGACGATAGATGACAATAGCGGTGATGCAGCGTGACGACACAATGGACAAACCACGATGACGGGACGTTGACATGTATCAGGGCAGCGAGGCTTGGGTGTGACAATCACGTCTTTTAGGGCAACAAAGCTTCGAATCTAAGACATATGATGTTTGGAGTGAGACTAAAACGAAGAGTTTTGAGAAAATTATTAAGCCTAGGCCTCTGCGTTTCTACACAACAAAACCACAACGATTTTAGAAAAATCATCATTGACCAACGAGTCCCAACGACGGTTTTCCCAAAACCGTTGTAGTTTCACTAATCTTAACAAAGGTTTTTTCGAAATCCATCATTGATAACTTCAGTCAATTACCCTTCCGTACACCTCCAAATACATGAACCAGAACCTTAACGCGTTTGGAACGGTGCAAACAAAGTGAAAATCAAAGTGGTGTCAAGTGGAAATTGTGATCTAAGACCTTTAATCCATCGATAACCACGATTTCAAAGGAGACACCAAAGACCCACAAGCCAGCGGAACATGAGGATAAATAACAAAGGCATCGTGAAATGAAGGGAATAAAAGAGATAATGAAGCTTGCAAATGGGAAAGGGACCACATGAGTCTCAGTGCATGCAGTTCCATTTTTAAAAGAAAGGGAATATTAAATTCCAATTATACACGTTCCATTCCAAAATATTATTATTTTATGCATTCCATCCGATTCTCTCTCAAAATATCCCCACCGTTCATTTAAGAGCCACTAAATTTGACAAATGCAAAAAATTTTCGCAAGTTAGAAAGGGAAAAAAACTGTCCACCGTAGAATTGGAGTCTGTTTGGATACAAGGCTATAAGTGTTTTTAAGAGCTTATCTATTGAAAAAAGATCTATATTTCCATTAGAAAAGCCCACAAAAACACTTGTGACTTGTTTTCAAACATGCCCTTAGTCTTTGAAAACTTCTAGAAGATTCGTTCGGAAGAAATCCTTTAACCAATAGAAAGTCATCTTCACCGCTCCTCACTCTGACGAACCTCTCATCGTCGTCATCAACAACAACATCATGCAGCTCAGTTCTTTATTGTTAATGATTATTGCTTCCCTGAGCTCATTAGTGAGTGGATGGAGAGGGGTTTGGTAGGGTACTATTAAAGAGCTCATAAGTGCCTCTAACTCTGTGGCTTCCCTTTCTCCTTTCCGCGGCGAGCTTTTGAAAAAAAAATTCGTAGATTTGGGTACACCTCTGAGAGGGTGTGATTTGTCTGGCACAAAGGGAAAACATTAAATTAATAAATATTTAGATTTGAGGGTGTACGAAGGGATAATTGAGTTGAAACAAATAGTGAAAGTTTGTAACTGCCATAAAATTTAAATTTGATTTTGAAATAAATTCAGATGATTTTTGAGTCATCACAAATTGCGTTATCAAATATTAAACATACATATCATCACTTAATTGACGACAGATATCTAAAACAAAACTTTTTAAATATTAGGAAGCATATTCAAGGAAGAATTTATTTATTAGGAATCAAACGTAAAATTCAGGTATATATCATAAATCAAAAACATATTTAAGCGGAATTTCATTAATAAATTTCTCTTCTAAATTTTCAATAAATTCTAATCAATAAAAATATGAATTTAACTTTGCAACATTTAACCCATAAAAAGGAAAGAAGAACATAATAGCTCAAAGTTTTAGATATAATTTTATAAACAAACAAAAGTATTTTAGAAATATGTTTTTTTTTTTCAGAATGTCGAAGCAGTTAGGAAGTTATGAATCCTCCTTCAAGTTCCATGTTCCACACTCGAGCATGGCCAGTGATGCTAATTTTACACTCTTTTCAGCGTTGCAAAAGACGCATCTCCGCATGGTTTATTTAGTCATACTTGAATACGGACTTGTTGAAAGGTTGTTGGGTGGTTACTGCAACTCACTACCAACCAGCCAAACCAAAACCCCCACTGTCAATTGCGCCATTTATTTTTCTTCTTTTCATTATACAATGCGAAACACCAACACCGTTTCTTCTTCCACAAGCTCTTCAACCTTCGCATTCAACAGCGACACCTCATCACTCTCTTCATTCTCATTCATTCCCTCACACCGTCGCCGCCATGTTTCGCTCTCTCTGGCGATCCATCGATCGCTTCTCCGTTCAACACTTCCAGTAAGTGATTGATGAATCGATTTTTTTCCCGTCATTGCTTCGTCCGAATTTGCCTCGTTAGGTTTCGGTGTGATATTTCTCTTTTGTAATCAACTTAATTAACGTAAATTTTTGTGACAAATTGAATTTCTATGATGCATGTTGTGGTTGTTCTTGTCCAGTAAGTGTATAAT
Organism: Glycine latifolia; assembly: GCA_013407115.1. NCBI lineage: Eukaryota > Viridiplantae > Streptophyta > Magnoliopsida > Fabales > Fabaceae > Glycine > Glycine latifolia. The sequence continues at coordinate 9,250,195 of CM023950.1, forward strand.
CGAAATTTCCGTCATTGCTTCATTCGAGTTTGGCTCGTTAGGGATCGGTGTGAGATTTCGTTGCTATTTTTCATAATTAACTTAATTATTCGTAAATTTTGGTGTCGAATTGAATTTATACAATGCATGTGGAGGTTGTTCATGTCTTCAGAGTGTGAACTTTTTTAAATAATACTGTGAATTATTTTTCGGTGCTGATGGATTTTAATGTCGTTGATGCGGTTACAGATATGTAATCAATGAACTGCAAAAAATCAAAGTTGTGGACCAGAATAACAGGGTAACATGCGTCAATTTGTGTGTGCGTCTTCTTTTGCTTGAGAAAACTGCGATGCACTTAGGCATGCTATTTCTTGCAGGAGCTTGTGATGGATTTGTTGCAATCTGTTGTGGAGATTGTGACTTATGGTGATAGACAAGATCCTCAAATTTTTGAGTATGAATCTATGGTGGAAATTTCGTTCTTTCTTCTTCTGTTGGTGTTGTTTTCTGGACGTGGATTTTATAATTTTGACTGATTATAAATATTTAGGTGTTTCATGGAACGACAAGTGCTGGCGGACTTTGTTCGCATACTTCGTCAAGATTCGAAAATTGAGGGGCCACTGCTTCAGTATTTGAGCATAATGATTCAAAACATGGATAGTGAACATGCAATTTGTAAGATGGTTGATATTATGTTGATGTCTCTGGTTAAGCTCATTGACTTCTGAGTTTTACTTGTGTATGCATACGTAGTTGATATGTACATGAATTATTCATTTTACAAAACATAGTGTCACTCTTAAGTCCTTGTCTCCTTGGGTAAGTACTGGTACTTAACATAAATTGGTGTTCCTTATTTGCATGGTGCAGTTTATTGCTTCAGCAATGGTTATATCAACAGCATTATTTTGCATCCCTACAAATTTGATGGGGGAGATCTAGCTCCATATTATGTTTCTTTCCTAAGGTTATAATCCTTTCCTCCTCTCCTTAGCATCTTACTTTATCACTAAACATTTGTTGAGACTTTTCCCTGCTTGTTTGAAGACATGAAGTTATATGTCTGACATTTTTTTTCCTCCTTTTTTATTTATTTGTTTTGAACAGTGTTGGAAAGAGTGGAAATTTTTTAATTCTGATATGTTGTTTCACATATTTCTTTCTTTCATGTTACAGTAATTTATAGAACAAATTAACATTTTGTTTGTTTCTTCATTCAGGGCAATTATCAATAAAATAAACAGAGACACACTTTGCCTTCTTGTGAATGTTCAGGGGGTAAGTTAAAAACAATAAATTTAATTTTTAGCAGCTGTCTGTTAGATCAAGATCATTATCTTCCCACTTTGGATAAAACGCAAGGCTTGAATTATTTTATGGTTGCACTTATTAGGCTGCAGCTGTTTAACTTTTTTCAGTAGATCAATAATCTCGTTAGCAAAGATAATGTAATATTATTTTCAGTCAATCAATAATCACTTGTGAATGCGATGTGAAGGGGGAACAATCATCATCAGTTGATTTTTACTGGATATACAAGGTTTTTTTTTTTTTTTTGTCCAGCAGAATTCAGCAAAAGTATTTTAATATTCTCTATGTTTCAACATTCAACTGCAGGATGCTGTAGTCTCTTTTCCCTTGTACACTGAAGCTCTAAGATTTGCTCAGCATGAAGAAAAGATGATTCAGACAGCTATACGTGCAATAGTTCTGAACATCTACAATGGTATTCCACTGCTCTTTGAATTGCTTACAAGTTATAAGCATGCTTAAGTGCAATAGATTACTGAAGTTTGTAACATTTTTTATCTTGATTCTACAGTTAGTGATGACATGGTCTATCAATTTATATCAACTTCTCCAGTTTCAGAATATTTCTCTGACCTGGTTCGTAGATTAAGTGATCTATGCTTTCACTTGGATGGTTTTGTCTATGATAAAGGGTATGCTACTTGAATATTTTTTTATAAAATAATTGTTGGTACTTTATAGGCAATAAAATAGTTCTAACTTATGGAGCTAACTGCCTTACACTGTAGCAGGAAAATGGACACTCAAAAACGAAGAAATGGGGTTATTCTTGAATCTGACAAAATTGCAGAGGAACTGTACTACTTTAAAGACATTCTTAGTGTTGGCGAGCCTCATTTGACTAGACTGGTTACAGAAAATCTTCTGAATGGGCTTGTGTTTCCTCTACTATTCTCATTTATGGCTTCAAAGAATAAAAATGTGCGAGATGCGAAACTTTCCTGCAAGCTAGTATACCTTTAGTTTTAGTTTCTCTCTGCCTTTGTATCATCCATATATTAACTTTAGTGTTCAATTCTGTTAATTATGATAGGTTAGTGCCCTCCAATTTGTGAATATTTGGGGATTTGACTCCTCTAAGACGTGTATAAAGTGAGAAAGTAAGAGTGTATCCATCCTTGATTTGAAATGAGTTAAGCATACAAGGTACTTCAATTAAAATCAAGGTGAACACACCCTTACTTTCTCACTTTATTCACCTTCTCTCTTTAGACAACCTAAATCCAATATTTGATCTATACTCTATAGCATGAAATAATGGGAATTTTCCCACATGGAATTCAATCTTTCTTTTTCTAAGATCCATGAATTTTGTTTTTATTTTAATTGAAAAGAGAGGAGAAAATCATCATTTAAATTAACCATAAAGTCCACTTCTTATGTTTAAGTAGTTTATTCAGTTTTTATATTTAATCATTTCAAAAGAGAGAACTGTCACACCATCATAATTAAATAATTTTGTCTCTCTTGTACTTGTATTTTTCATGCTTCTTATAGTGTGCTAATAATAAAATTGAACAAAAATCTGATATGAAAGGAAAGAAATATGAAAATAATCTTGGTGGAAACTCCTGCAATTGAGTTGCTTGTCACACTTGCATATTATTCCATATTTTTTTCATGTGATGTACTCATTAAAACTATAATCTTTTCCCCAGGGATCTGATTTGTCTGCTATCACTTCGCTATATATCATATCCCGCCTTCTTCAGGTTGTTGGTGGAAGAAGCATGATTAACAATGTGGCTGGTGTTATCTTGTATCATATATTGAATTTAAATGTGAGAATTCCAAGTGAAGGGAATCCTTCTGATGTCCATGATGATGTTAGAACTTTTTCAAAGTGCTTGAATGAAGTGGAAAGAGTTATATGCCATGAGTCAAATGGATCTGAGAGTATCAATGGGACCTATTTAGGTGCTCATTGGGAAGGTTTCATGTCTAGTTTCAATATTAATAGCTCAAACGTTGAAATTTGTTCCAAAAGGTTGGTGATTTGTAGATTTTGTTATTGTTTATTTCATCATAGACTTTATAGTGTTTTGACACTTTTGTTCTATCTTCTCTTGTCCACCTTTTGTTTCTGTGTATGTGCCAGTAGGAGGACCTGTGGGTGGGGGGAAGGGCGGGGAGATCAAAGTAGAAATCTTGTTAGTTAGAAGGATTGGGTTACAGAAAGGATAATGGTTGTTGATAAATGACTATGCCTGATTAGAAATAATGTTATACAAAATGTGTTGCTGGTTGATGTCATAGTTTGTCCTAGTTGGATTTTGGTTTCCATCGATTGATTGAAGCTTTGCATAATCTGATCATCAGCTTCATTTTAATATATTATTTAAGCTTTTGGAAGTGTAGTTTGCTTTTCCTTCTTTTCTTATAAGCTTCATGATTATGTTAGAGTTTCATGAGAAAGCTAGATCCCAAAATAAATGACGATGGTAGTTTTTTCCAATTCAAATTTTTTTTTTTGCGTGGTGAATTAATGCTTTTATGTTACCATGAAGAACTTGTTCTTCAACAAGGGTTTGCAATGCAGCTCCTGCATCAGGAGGTAGCATTACTGAGGCAGATCATTAATGTATTAATGAGTGCAAGTTCATGAGCCTGTGTATCTAAATATACATAATGAAATTGCTTTTGTTGCAGGAGTGGAATCTTTGCTTTTGTTTTCTGTGAGGATCAAAGCATATTGTTAGCTTCAATATTTCTCTTGCTTATTCTGACTGAAAGTAAAGGTAGTATTATTTTGTTCATTTATGTAGCCTTACAGTTGTCTTTTAGTAAATGAATGAGTTATTTGTTTTTATTTCATGCAAATTTTGCAGATCTTGATTGTATCCTATCTCCAATGAGTGGGCTAAGTGAGAAGGGGGATGAGATGGTAAGTATTGATGGATACATTCATTTGAATTGAAGAGGATCATCGATTTTCAGAATGTGGCACGTCTATTTCTTTAAACTTTTAAAAATCATTTATTCTTAAAACAAAGTATTTTTTGCTCAAAAAATTGCGGAGCTTTTTAACTGTGCCAAAATACAACAACAACAAGCCTTTTTCATGCTACCAGGTGAGGTTGGCTACATTGACAAAATGACTCCATAATGTTCTATAGTGCATCATCTCTATTGACAAACCATTGACCTTCAAATCCTTCTTAATGGTTTTGCCCATAGTTTTGGCCTTCCTCTACCTCTAGCAATATGGCTACCCTCCATTTATCTATTCTCCTTATTAGGGTGTCTGCAAATCTTCTCCACCCACCCTTTAACTGTGCCAAAATACCTGTATATAATCATGATCTTGCCTCCGTAAATCACAATTGATGCCTGAGGTTGAGAAGCTTTTGTTCTATTTATTTTGCTTTTAAAACCAGTTTTTGACTACATGCATTTATTATTGAGAAAATTACAAAAAAAGGAATTCTTTGTTAAAATATTTATAACTTAGGAACATGTAACTATTGAAGTGGTTAAAAATATCTGGTTAATGGCAGAAATCTGTTGGTTTCAGATGCATTATATGTTTTATGTTTTTTCATTTCAGTCTGTCTCTACCTGTTTCAGTTGCAGACTAATGACACATCAATATCTAAGTCTGTGGATGAAAGTATCTTCATTAGATTTATGCCTGAGGTATATATAACTTTATTTTTGATCTGTTCGATCGAATTATCCTTCATTATTATTTTTGTTGTGTAGTTTTAGTATAATTGGGGTTCCACAAAGCATGCAAAGTAACAAAATTGCTATCTCCTTTTAAATTTGACAGATTTTAAATGCCCTGCTGAATGTTTTAGCCTTCCAGCAACCCCTCTCTATAATGATGCTATGGCATGCAGGGTGGTGCTTGCAAAAGCTACTCATCTTCCATAGAGAGGGACTTAACGGTGATAATCTTCTCCTATTCACTGTAAGTATTCAATAGCTTCAGCTAATTTCTTAACACACTATTACAAGTGGATTTCTACTTGCGTGGAGACATACTTGTATTCTATCACATGTATGACTAGGTGGATTACATTTGGTGTATCAATTTTGTAAACTTGTTTAGCTTTTGATTTTTTTTTTCTGGAGTTTCAGTTCAGTATATTTCTACCATCTATTATCAAGTCTTAGATTATCAAAGCTAGGTACCAATTTAGATAGAATGGCATAGTTGTTATACAAAAGTGTATCAGCAAGCTCATGATTAGTTATATGCAAGCTGCAAGAACAAAAATTGTTTCTCCTAATGTTCTAGGACTATAGGTTCTTCCTACAAGTTTCTCTTTTAATTAAAGATGATATCATGATAGATTATGCATGTTATTGTGATCATGTGTGTAAATCTTGTGTGGGTTTGAACAATGAGCATATCATTTCTCTAAGGCATATAAACTGATAGGTTTGAGAATATGTATGGTAGATGACAAATGTCAAAGAAAATAAATAGCAATTTACTTTGGATGATGTATATATATATATATATATATAGGATGTATCATATGAGAATGACTATCTTAAGTGAGAAAGAGAATGATTAATCTCAAGCATTAGATTATAATGAAATGCCAAAATCAAAACATTTTAAATTAAATTAAAATCTTATTTAACCATAAAATCTCTATAAGATTTACCAAACAAAAGATCAAATATCTTAAAGATTTAATTTATGTCTTTTATCGAAGAAAAAATATTTAATTTATGTCTAGATTGCTGCTACCACAACAATCGTCGTCGATGGTGGTGGCAGTGACAGCAGCGGCGATGATGACGGTGGTGGTGGCCATGACAATTGTGCTGGAAATGGTCATGACGGTTGTGGTTGTCATGGTGGTTACATGTTTGAGATATTTTAGGATGTCATAAATTAAATCTTTTAATATATTTGATTTTCTGTTTGGTAATTTTTTAGAGATTTTATGGTTAAATAAAGTTAATTTGAATTTAAAATGTTTTAACCTTAACCTTTGATTTTAATCTAACGATTGAGATTAACCATTTTCATTCTCACATAAGATGGTCATTCTCATATGATACATTCTCTCTCTCTCTCTCTCTCTCTCTCTCTCTATATATATATATATATATATATATATATATATATATATCTGATTTCTTGTATTCAGTGCGTTGCGGCTCTTGCTAATTGATATTGGTTGGCTTAAAGGTTAAAAATTACCTAATAATTCTAGAAAGTAACTTAACTATGCATAAATCAAGCTAGAATTGTCTTGAAATTTTGGAAAAGTTATGGTCATGAATCAACTATTCCTAAAGCTCAAGTTGTTAAATGAAATACTTTAATTTTACATTTCTGGCATGCCCTCTCATGCAAAAGTCCTCTAGGTTTGAAATGTGGGAATGCACAAACATATCTATCTTGTGCCAGATTGAACTTTAGACCATCAGTCATAGAAGTGTACCCAAATGATTTGGCAATTAGCTGAGACCATGACGTGATACTTTGCTTTGTTTTTTTAATCTTGCAATCATATATCGCTTCTCATTTTTTCAAGATATGAGGTTATCCTTGATGACACAGTGTTATGATGGCGATAAGGACACATTATTTTTTTGTCATTTTTACAAAGCCCTTTTTTCATCTAATGTACTGTCATTCTCCTCTGTTTGACCCACATTGATACTGCCCCCATCCCCTCCCCTGCCACATCAAAGACTTGAGCTCTGGCAACTACCACCATATAAGATATCTTCTTCCCTTTCATCTCCGTTCATCTGCACTTCCTTCTTCACAACCTCTTCTCTCTTTTATTTTTTTCAGTTTATTCTTTTTCTTCACAGCATTTTTTATTATTTTTTCTGTTCATTTCTTTTTATTTTATTCTGATCTATCTTTTCTTTTTCCTGTATTTTGTTTGTTTTTCATTCTCTTTTTTTTTTTCTATTTTTTTCTTGATCATCTCCTTCTCACTGCGAGGACAATGGCAAGTCAAAACCGAAGCCAACTTCAAACACCACCACAACAAAGTCAATATTGACATTTTAAGTTTTATGGCTTTTATCTTTCTTGTTAGTGTTGTTATGATATACATGTAGTTGTTTTATTACATCTTTTGTTTTGCATAAGATATGAATGTTATCGGAAGTAAATATTGATTTAACCATGTTACTACAAGTTCATTAGCATCCATTACAAAATTGCATTTGTGCATTCAAAATTTCTAAAGTTTTATAGTTTCTAGTTTCCATCGGCAGACTTCATATGATCAGTCTCGTGTAAACTTTCTGAATGAACTTGGTGGAGTTTGGTTCGATCATATTCCAGATACTCTAATAACAGAATTGGCAAGCTGTAAAAGAGGTATTTATTACTTTGTTCACTTTGAGATTGAACCTGCTGCATCTTTTTGAGTAACTAGGTACTTGAACGGTTACAATAAGTCTAGAATATGGTTAATATGTATCAACAGGGTGCATACATATTTTTGTAGTTAAAAAGTGGGAAAAAAAGAAAGGTTGTTCTTGTTTAATCATTGAAATTTTTGTTTTTGATAAATGGCTTTATTTGATTTAGGTAGCTCAGCCCATCTGTTGGGAACAGGATTGGATTTGGTTATTGTTACACTATGAAATTACCTTGTACTACTAATATGAAATTACCTTAGTGTTGTCTATTTCCACCCCTCTAATGCGCATCCCTCTTATTGCATGCAGTTCTTGAACAATCTTCCCAATATAAAGATCCATTATTTATGTTGGAGCTTGTTCTTTACCAACAACCCACCAATGGTATTTGTCATCTTTTCACAAACAAATGGCCTCTCCAATGGATTGGTATTTTACTTTTAATATTCAATGACACCAAGTACTATTTATTATTTCATTAAAAAAATGATTGTGTGACAGGTCAAACATCTTCATATTTTGCTTGGCAAAGGATGGTTGATGCAGTAAAGGTGTTGTCATTTTTCTTTCCAGTTGTCATTCAGATTAGTTGCAGTATTTTTTTAATGATCAATTTTTAGTTTCTACAACAAACGGAGATGGGTGTTAATTTTGAATATAAGGATAAGTTTAAGTTAAATTGTAGTTTTTAACGTGGTACTGGACATATTTACAAGTACATCCAAGAGCTTGTGCTCAATGTATGATTTTTGTCAATGAGATATAGTAATAGTCGATTAGCTAAGACAAAAGAGTAAAATCTAAACTTGAGTTGTGGAGAGAAGCTTGAAATTTGTTATGTCTAAGGATATGAAATGCAAGTTCAACAAGACATGAGTTAGGTGGGATTTAAAGGTGAAAAATTGGGGATTATCAATGCAGGTTTGGTGGGTGTTTAATCAATTTGAGTTCTTGTTTAATCAAAACATCATATTGTTCCATGATTTTAGTTGCTGCTGTTAATTATTTATCTTTCATTCTTTAGTACTCCTCGAGCATACTTTTAATACCAGTTGTTTATTCAGGCTTTTATTCTCCACTTCCAGTTGAAGACATTTATTTTGAAAGGTGTATTGGTTGACAAGCCATTATTGAACATGATTTCCAGTTCTACCAATGATTTTAGAGTAATCCGTGCATCAGATGTTTCATCTGCTAGCTTTGGGTCAAATGTTTCATTGGGTAGGCATCAGTATATTTATACTTGGTTGTGCCTCTGGCATCTTTCTTTCTTTCTTACTCTTTATTTTGTAAATTCTAATCCTATGTAACTGTTTCAGAGGCCGGAATACCTTGTGGAATTGCATTTTCGAATTCGGAAATTAGGGATGTATATGTAATACCAGTGGCAAGTGGAATAATTGGAAAATTGCTTCTCGCGGAGAAGCATCCATTCCGCAGTCGACATGGAGTTGTGATTGCCGTTGCTCCATTGGCAGGGTTATGTGTACGTCAATGTTGCTGTGACTTTTTGCTGCTCAGAGTGTAGCTTTTATAGTTTTTTTTATGATGTTAGTCTGATTATTTAAGAAAAATAATTATGTGAAGATACCTGCCGTTATCTCATTCTTTGTAAGTTGGTTTTCAAAAACTGCCTTATTCTAAAATTTATCAGATAGGCTCATTAATAGAATGCTCTATACTCTTCTGCTATTCAATGTGAAGATACTTAATGTGATTGTTGCGTATATAATATATCTTAAGCAAAGATATATAGGAATAGAGTGTAGTCATGCATTTAGGATTTCTGTCGACATTTTTTGCGTTTTTTCTCCTCTCCTTTTGTGTGTTGTTTGAGTGTGCACACATGGGCTTTCGATAGGTTTATTGAACCATTAGCTGTACTAAAATCTAAACCAAAAGAGGAAAAACTATAAAGTGTAAACACTTGAATTTTGCCACATGTAGGAATTTTCTTTTTTAAAATTCAAAGACCAAGCAACAGAAAAAAACAATTAAATTTTAGTTGTTAATCTTTAGATGGGGGCGGGGGTGATATATTTTGATCAATTCATCATGTTTTCATTTCTTCATGTGTTTCGTTAATCCCTTTTACATGTTTGATACAGCCTAAAATAGATGAGGACCATCCCTCATGGTTGCATCTTCATATTAGAGAATTCGACCCACAGTTTTATTCAATCAAAGCCAAAGGAAACCACCTTAGCATGCTTGATCATTTGGCAGATGGGAGATGGACACTTGGTTTGCCGAATGCAAGAGCTTGTGAGGAAGCTCAATTAGCGATTCTGAATGAAATTACCAAGCAGAGATCAGCCGTGGAGTATATGCTTGCTCCATTACTTCAGGATGATCTTGAATAAGCTGAAAGCTGAGGTAGTTAACGTTGTTAGAAACCTAGAATGAGCTTTCATGGTTAGTTTATATTATTTCCCTATTTGAATTGTTGTCTCCCTTTCCTTTATTTCACTTGTATTTTTCTTTCTTTGTTTTCTTTATATTTCGGTTCTATATGGGTATAGGGTTATAGTTTTGCATATTATTAGGGTAGATTATTTTATGCTATTGCTTCCAACAAGCAAACTTGTGAAGCATTTGATACCTATCAAGGTATAGTCTAAAGAGAACATCACATAATAAATAAATGCTTTAGTTACAAGACATATGTTTGTCTCGTGTAATTTTTTATGGATAATGTACAACACATACAAAATAATATAAAGATTATTGCAATACCCTTTTTAAAATTAACTATCTTAATACAATTTATATTTTTATATATCTAAACTTTATAAAATAATATATATATAGGTTTAAATATGTTTTAATCCTTAATATATATTCGAATTTTGTGTTTGATCTTTGATAATATTTTTCTTTGTTTTTGCTCCCTCACTTAGTGACATGAATTTTTTTTATTCTTGTTTCTATTTATCTATTAATTGGTGATGTGACAATTAACTTATTACAAATACGATTTGTGGTGGTTTTAAAACCTTCAATATTCATTTCAAAATTAAAACTATAATTTATGGCGACTAAAAACCGTTAGAATCAATTCATTTTGAAATTACAATTTCCAAACCCACCACCTTCACTGTTCATCATCAAACAGCGCCACCAACCAACATCTACATGTGCTGCCATCAGCGACCACCACCATCATCGCACCGCTGTGCCACCCCCTTAACCACTAGATTTGGTTTGCACTAACCCTTCCAGCCTCCTCTGACGTTGCATGTTGCCTCCTCTTCCAGATTTGATTGCACATGCCTCTTCTGTGACCAAAAACTTCTTACACGAAAACCCCTACTAGCACTGTTGTGCATCGACTATGCCATCAACAATGTTGGCATGACCCCTACCAGTACTATCGTACGCTGCCTACGCTCAACCTTGATATTGCCGTGTTGCCATCGCCATCATGTGCAACGCACCACTGCGGCTTTGATGGTGAGATCAAGAAGCAGTTGAACTTTGTTAATTAATTAATTAATTAGTAGCAACAAATTTTTTTATTTATTTGAGATCTATTTTGGAAGATGAATGTTGAAGGAGAAGAAGGTAGATGAAGCACTAACGCGATGACTCAAAATAGGGTCCTGGATTTATTTATTTATTTGTTTACTTTAATTGATTCTGGTTATTAACCGCCATAAATTATAATTATAATTTTGAAATAAATACTGTTGATTTTTGAGCTACCACAAATTGCGTTATCAAATATTTAATGGACACGTTATCATTTAACTAGCGACAAAGACCTAAAATAAAACTTTTCAAATGTTAGGAAGCAAAAGCTAAGAAAAAATTGATTAGGGAACAAATGCAAAATTCGGATATATATTAGGAATAAAAACATATTTAAGGCAATATTATATATAAATATATTATATATTTGCTTTTCTTCACTGTAATATGTTTGAACTTTGAAGAAAATCCTTAGCCATCAAATATCAATGACCATCAAATTGCATCCATCAATGAGAAGGGGAAGAAATAGTTCATCACTATGGTCTTTTTAAGACGAGAGTGAGAGAGAGGAAAAAAAGGAGAGACGAAAAGAGATAAAAAAGAGATTGGGGGGAGGGAGAAAGAGAGGTGAGTGAACGAGAAAGTGGAGAGGAAAATGGAGTGATTGATCATTTTGGATCATTTTTATAAACAAAATATTAATGAGTCTTTTTCAAAATAATTTATCGATATGAGTCTCATTTGACCAATGACTAGTTAAAATGACATATTTGACCAATAGGTTCAAAGAGAACATGACATTTGTCAAAGAACATGACCAATATGAATTTATTCTATCTTGTGATTTAAAATCTGTACTAAATTTTTTAAAATTTACCACATTTCCATATCAATATTGAATCATATTTTTATCTCTTATTTTGGAGAATACCTATGTCCCACATTGGGAAAAGTACAGAAAACTAAAATATATAATTAAGTTGGGAGTGCTTAAGCTTAATTAGTCTAGACATGAAAAAAATAAAACTAGAAATAGATCTCTAACCTATGAGGTAGCTGAGATTCTGTTGACAAACACAACATGAAGAATAAGCCAACAAAAAGAAAGAAAACAAAATAATTGGATATCTAGAAAAGGGCCAAGCTCTGTGGGGTAATAAATTTCTGTGTTTGATATAAAAATAACGACATTTAGATTGATCTTATTCAATAGATAGTATTATGATGCACCTTTCACATCTTACCACCATCTTTCTTTTTCTTCCTAGCTACTTGGCCACCGGCCATGGCAACGATGCACCCTCTCGTGCCATGGATTCCTCTTCCACTTGATAGCATTTCTCGAGTTGTTCCACTCGATTCTTTTCCAGCTGTTAAGAGTAAAATAAATCATCCATCATATTCATTAACATTCAAATTAAACTTGACAAAGTAATAAGCATGACACCCATAGCAATAACATTAGCATAGTAATGTCAAAACAATAACTGAAATACCATAGAGATGGCATATTCAAGCAATCCATATTTAAGTTTCAGATCCGCAGACATAGTATCTATCTTAGATCTTCCTGTAATGATAATTATTTTAGGTTCAAAGAGTGAAATTTGCATCTAGATATTCATGTTGGTATATGAAGGTTTCTAGCCTTGAGTAACTTGTTCCTTACTTTGATGAAGCTTCTCATTCAACCTTGCAAGCTTTTCATGTTGAAGCACTCTCAAATTTCATTGTAATAACTCCGTTAAGATCCTTCACGCGATCGACGTCCTCTGCCCAAACAACATCATCCCCCGATTTGTGCAAGAATACTTCAACCGTCGCCATCTCCTTCGTTCACCCCAAGGGTGCGTCGGAGGTCGATCTTCGCACTCATCGCCTCAAGAAGCCCACCCTTGTCCCCTTCAGTGCACCTCCAGTCCTCCCAATCTTTGATGCCATGGCGCCAGGGCCTTCCATCGCTTTGACGTCCGGACCAGGAGGCCCAAAGCACCACTTCAATGACAACCGCTTGGTTAAGGACTTCATCCATACACTCCTACATTGTGGAGGCTACAACGAACTGGTCGATATTCTCGTTAACCTTTGCCACCGAAATGGGAAGGCTAGTTTTCGAAAGGTTATATTCTCACTGTTTTGGCTCCAAACGACAAGGCCATGGCCAAGTCAACGAAGGATTAGTTGAGCGAATCCGACGTGGACTGGAGCAAGATTTGAATAATTCGCGGAGGGAGCACAGTTTCCAGAAATTGTCTCCAATGATGGCAAATGATGGCCGATGGCAAAGTAGTCAAAGACAAAAAGAAAGGTGGTGGTAAAATGTGAAGGGTGTACCATAATACCATGAAATGAGATAAGTCTAAAGATCTTTATTTTCTTAAAATCATACACAAGAAAATTTACTTTTTATAGCCTTCATCCTCTAGACAAACTAAAATAATAAAGGTTGTAGTTTTTTACATTTTATGTTGCTTCTTGCATTTTTTTTTACTCCAGAATGACCCATATTGATTACAGATTTTGGCTTTGAGAAGGCCAATCCAAAAGGTAAAAAAAAAAGAATTTTGAAAAGGATACAAGAAACAACTTGAAGGTATAGAAAGCTAACAACCAATAATAAATCTATATAACCTTTGAGGTAATAAAAAAATGAATTACGAATTGCTCAATTCGTAATGCATTTTTTAAGCAATTTGTAATGATTTTTTATACGAATTGAGAAATCCATAATACAAAAAAATACATTACGAATTAGTCAATCCGACTATGGATCGATTAATCCGTAACATCATAAATCAATTCGTAGGGACACTTCGCATGGAAAATTCAACCTTGATGGTGGATTTGGTCACCAAGCTTCATTTCGGGTGAATCAGAAGAAGAGGTTGGACTCGCCAATGCCAGAGTCTCCAATCACTAACTTGAACAAGTAGTCATAGTCAACTATATCTTGCAATTTGGAATGGTGGTGTTTGTTAGATCCAATTAAACACGATGAAATGCTTTGAAAGGGGATAAATGGGTGAATTTATATCTTGCAATTTGTTCAGCATTATGGTTATAGAAGACATGGACAAAGAGAGAGACATGTGCATCAGGAGGTGGTGAACGACAAAGGTGAAGGTGAAAAACACAATGAATATACTTCAAATAAACCAAGAGGAGGGGGGGGGGGGAGTGAATTGGTTCAAAATTGAGATTTAAAAATTTTCTAATAACAACTTGCGGAATTTGAAATCTGGATCGTATCACTATTTCACCTTTTGTAAAACCAGAACTTTTCTTTCAATCAATATTCACTTTGCTATGCATGCAATGACAAAACTATTTTCTTTTGCTAATAATATTTTGATTACCCAAATACAAACAATGAAGGAAACACAGAATCAGAATAAAAGACTCAGCAATTTATACTGGTTCACCTCACTAACATGGAGGCTATATCCAGTGTCTTCCAACCAACCACGTTAGAGTTTTCACTATATCAAAATATTCTTTACAAGCAATTTATAAGTGATTATCTTTATCAACCATAGATAAAGAATCTGAATTCTAAAACACTATTAGAAAACAATCATAAAATCCTGAGAACCCTACTCAGATCTTCAACCCTAGAGAATCCTACTCTAGAAAGCTTGAAAGAATCACTTTGATATATTTCAACACAACAAAAATATTAGAACATCTAAAAAAAGAAGAGTTTCAAGATAAACACAACTTGTGATCCTTCATGTATGAATGAATGAAATGAATTGAGATTACCAATCAATCAGGTTGTACGAAATTCAATTCTCAGAATCAAACTCTTGATAAACCTTATTTTCTTTAACACATCTTTTCAAAAACTCAGAAATCTTGATCTCACAAGATGTGTTTCAAACTCAGAATCAAATCAGAATCTTGAACACTTAGAAAGCTTAGTATCTTTTGAGTAAATGTCTCATGCCTTAAAAGATTCATTCAATCTCTATTTATAGAAAACAGACTCACCAATCTTTATATAAAATTGATTTAACTGACAATAATCGATTAAAACAACAATGTAATCGATTATTTACTCATATATGTAATCAATTAAATTATCACATAATCGATTAATATGTTCTTGAGCTTCCTGGAAATCTTTTCATGAACAAAATAATCGATTAAACTGATACTTAATCGATTAAAGCAGTCTTAGCATTTTTGACGTATGAAGAAATAATTGATTACATAAGACTGGTAATCGATTAAACCAGTAAAATTCAAAACATGAACCCAGCCTGTGCAACACGAACCCGACCTTTGTGTAACACGAACCTGGCCTTTGTAATCGATTACTGAAAATGGTAATCGATTATTCCAGTGATGCATGTTTTTCACATTTAACTATCTAATCGATTACAAGAAGCTGGTAATTGATTAAACTGTTCTTCAAGACTTTTTCAGAAATAATATGAATGTATTTAATCGATTAAAATTCTTGTGTAATCGATTAAAGCAGTAAGTTTTCATTTATTAAAAAACTTAGCCATGATTGCCTTGAGGTTTTAATCAAAAACTATACATGCAAAAACTATACATGCATGATAATGAGAATGCAAATGCAAATGAAAGATCACAAGGCAAAACACTTGAACCACTTAGACAAATTACAAATGTCTTCAAATGATTGGGCATGTAAAAAGCTAAAACATTCAAGCTTTCATCATTGCTTCAATCTTCTTGCAACTCCCCTCTATCAACACTCTCCCCCTCAAAATCAACAGAAGGGAGGGGGAGTTTCGGGTGATAAGCAGGAGCGTGTGATGGTGAATGATAGGGGATGTATACATTGCGGGATTTGATGAAGGTGTTGGCGGAGGTGCTTGTGGGTCGGTGTACAAGGCAGGGCTGTGCATGGTAGTGAAGAGGATGAAAGAGAAGAATAAGGATAAAAAAGAAATATTAGAAAATTTGAGGTGCATCAAGCAAACTTAAGGGTGCCTGAAAGAATTACCAAAAATCAGACTTGTAACCTTTGAGTTAACTTGACAGTAAGCCCAACATGAAGAATGAGCTCATGCAATAGGAAAAAAAAACTACACTTAAAATAAAAAAAACCAAAGTGTATACAAGTTAGGAGTGCTCGAGTCTAACTATTTTAGACTTTTTAGACAATATGACACCTCTCGAGCTTAAAACAGTAACTAGCCCATCCACATTCTCCTATTGAATCCCGAGTACTCCACAATATAACACATCATATTCGATTTTCTCGGGTGAAAACTGGTCTTACCTAGCCCATACAATTGAAGACAGTGGGTAATTGGTTTCAATGAGTTATTAATTGGTTATGTTAACTTGTTACAAATTCGATTGAATTGGCTAGCTGTAAATATTAAGAGCAAATTTTACGATTGAAGTTTCAACATCTGACCTTATAAATAATTCAAGTAACATCACTACATCATTCTGTAATTTTTATAATTCTTCTATTATTAAATATACACACATAGAGAGATGGTTTAATCATATTCGTTTGATTGGTAATTCACTATTTTAACAATGATCAATCCAACATTTTGATCATGTGCGTAGATGTCCAACTAAGCCAAGTTGAATATCGATGGGGAGAGTAAAATATTTCCATTTTCACTGTCAAGCTTTGGTTGAAAGTTATTTCTGATCCTTTTATTCATTCATTTATTTTTACCTCCCCTTTTTCCACCTTTTACTTTGCTCAGCCAAAATAGAAGTCTTTTAGGAAGGAAGCAGATTCTGACCATATATGGCTTCTGCTAATTATTGTTAACACTTAATGGTGGAGTTGTTTCCCATTAACTGCTTTCAGTAAAAGCTTGAGCCATTTACCAGAGTTTCTGCAGAAATATGTCTCTGGAATATACTTTGACGTTTTTGCATGGTTTTAGTATGAAAATATCATGCGTATATACCATTATTAATAAAGGATGACATGATACAAAACGGCCCTTTGCAATGCGTACCGTAAGGTTTTTAACATATATATGATTATGAAGAACTCAGGATAGGGTTGCAATTGCCACCAAGTATATGAATTAATTGTTATGAGATTATTTCAATTTATCCAGTGGTCTACTTGAAAGAAAAATTAATATATCACTTATAATATTTTTATTTGACTTGAATAAGATTATATTCAAGTGAATGATATTTATAATCAAGATAAAAATATATAGGATTGCGTTGTTTGATAATTAATTAGCATGGTGAAGAACGTCATATATACAAATGTAGTGATTTATTTGGAATAATTTATTTAATATATTAAAAAATTCACCAATTTTTGGGTTAAAATTTAATTTAACTTTTTCCTAAAATAAATCAAAAGCAAAAACAATGAATGTTTTTGGGTTTATACATAGACTGTCGCACTGGACACTTTCAGATTCTCCACCCACTACCACCCCATTAATTATATGCAATACTTTAATTACCTCAATACATACATGTAGCCTGCTGCCATGAAATACCTAGATTTGCTTTGTCATCTGCGGTTGTGCGCAGATAACACGAGGTATAGTAATCATTTGTATTCCTAATTATACTACTGGCCCTTATAATAATATACTATTAAGTTTTCACTTCAATGAACACAAGTTCGTTTTGGTGCATATCAGATATATTAAGCATAAAATAATGAGAAACTTTTGGGGAAAAAGAGGGAGTGTATGGTACGTAATTCCATCACCTTTACATTAACAAGGCTGTCATGTCAAAATTAGAGCAACTTTTTCCTCCCCGTTCAAGCCTTTAAAGCTGCCCATTCTGCCCCAATACAATTAACTAATCTTTTTTCAATTTCTCTCTCTTCATAGGTTCGTTTTCCCTCTCTTCTTCACTTGGATATTTGCTTTGCAGCCACATGGCCACTTAGAGGTCGAAGATGCTTATTTGAAGGCTCAAAAATCATAAAATGAGCGTCCCTTTTGAGTAGATAATGCCATATTTTACTTTTAATATTGCTTTATGATAGAGCGCTTTACTTTAAGCAAAAGATGGATGAAGGGTGGTATATTAAAATTGGAGCCCTAATAAAAATGTGTTTGAAGGCAAATCAAGAGAGAGAGAAGGGTTTGGGTTGATGGTGAAAGAAGAGAAACGATAGTCCTGTAGCTTTCACTTTGCCTCAAATCTCATTGTGTTTTGTCCAAACATATTTAGAGATCAACTCAACTGTTAGGGCATGACTTTTTTCATATACATTACAATAAAAACAATTATCCTTTGTAGTATATTTTTTAAAAATATAAAAAGTTAAACCGTTATTGGTGGGGGGAGAGAGAGAGAGAGAGAAATGATGGGTTGTGTTGTAAGCAAGTGTGTTTATATTCCCCTCTTTCATTCAAACACTCCTTTTCTAGCCAGCATTGCAGAGTGCTTTGTGTTCAAATAATTTGGTGCCCTTTGTAAGTCTTTTTAGGCCAACAAAGATGCAAGAGACTTTTTGACTGGAACCCTGGGCTAGCTAGGTGGTATCTACAGTGAATGCTTGTGCTCATCACTCACTCAACCTAACCAAAACCGCAAAGTAATTTATAAAAAGTTTCTGGATTTGGATTGCCTGTTAACATATTCATTTTGGAGATCCTAATTCAGTAATTCTAAGTACATACTTTTCTTGTGGGGCGTTGTGTTATGCAAATATTGGTCATGCCCTATTCAACATAACAAAACACCACGAAAAGGGAGAAAATTATAAAAAAAGGTTTTGACCAATTTATACGAATTTAATTACTTTGTATAAATTATAGTTTTATACATGTGTAATTCAATATTGCAGCTATTTAACATGATATAATATGTTATGATTGATAGATAATTGTGTTATTTAAGTATGTGATTAGAAGTTTAATCTTCATCTCTTTGTGTGTATAGAAACAAATTATTGAAAAAATCAATCTTTTAAGAGAATTTCAATGTCTAGATGAATTACAGCGTGTTTGGATTACCGTTCAATTCAAATTAGTTAACTAGTGTTTTTTAGAAACTTCAAGTGTGTTGCTTTAGTGTTGGATGCTTATGAATGTATGAAATCCCGTTTGAAGCCTTTGTAATGGTAAATCAAATACAAACTTAATCTCCGAGTCTCAATTAGTGGATATCTGAATTCACACACACACACAAAAAAAATTCAATTGCAGTCAATGGTAGCGATGTCCCCAAACATGACGTTATGTATTTTGGTCTTGTCAAAATGTCATGTGAATGCTCATGTATGCATGCATGCCTTCTGGTTTCCTATCAAAAGAGACAAGTCCATTGTTATGTGAGTGGGTTTGCACTGTTTCTCTCATTGATTGCTCATCATCAACTAGTTATCCATTATATCACTCACTTTCTTCTATATGATTGTTAGATCATTTCCCCCTTTTTTTCTTTCTTGTAATGTTTTCTTAGCATGTTTTATTTAACTTCTTTCTTTCAAGATGACACGCACTGAAATAATTATAACTGGCTGATTCACACATTAATGATACGTCATGGGTCACTGCACAAAACAAGTAAAAGTGGAGTAATTGATGGAGGAGTGAAAGGGAGATATCTACATTCGAAAATATTCTCCGATTTCTTTATGTTATTCTTTTTCGTGAACGCCTAGATAAATGGAAGGGGATTGAGTGGGTGATATATGTGCCTTCTCTGCTTTCTATGCAAAGGTAACATTGAAGACTTGAAAATTTATACACCCCAAACCTAAAATGCACACCCCTCTTTAAGAAACCTACACATAAACTTAAACTTAAAGTGAATCCTCAAGAATTCAATCTAATTGGTTGTTAATTTGTTACATTTTTCACAACCAAAAACATCTTCATTATTCTAACATATATATTTAGACACGGACACAAATTGGTTTCTATTCTATCTATATATAATATATATATTTTTAATTTTTTGTGCATTTTGCTATCGGTATGTTTCGATTTTGATTTTTGTTTTCCTGAAAGCTAATTATTTTCATAGTTGAAAATCATGAACTAAACTCTCAAACTATAGAGATCACCAGATTTACTTTTTGTTCAACATCAACTAAATTTACTTCTTTAAACAAAATCTTTTTTGTATGAACGGTCAAGAAAATAAACTTCTGTAAACATGTATAAAAATTTCAGTTATTTATCAATCACACTGGACTTTATTGGTCGCGTAAATGTTTTGTTGATGCTTATCAAATATTTCCATAATGTTTTATATATTCATCAACAAGGAGCAATTAAGAGCTTTATATATAGTATAGTTTCTTTTGAGAGGAATATATAGTGTAGTTAGTGGTCCGTCTATTCCAAAAATAATATCAATCATGCAGCCAAAAGTCTCCCATAATAAATATAATAAAACTTGTGATCGGTAACGCAGCTCAGGTAATTGAAGTCAATCTCGCATCATGAAAAATCATTATATTGTTTTTGGATATAGAAGATGTGAACACTTGGCCGCACGTGCAGAAAATTTCTGCTTTATTGTTTTCAGTTTTGCTGGGATTTTGTTACAATTACAACTAACGAATCCAACCCAATTAGCTGTATTAGCCAGCTCCTGTTTATTAATTACATCAACAATTTGTTTACATCCTATACGCTATAAAAGAAACTATTACCAATGAAAAAATATTAAATAATAGGATTGTTTTATTATTATAACATTTAACAAAAATTAAACTATCACTAAAAAAACTGAACAACTGAACTTTTAGTGGCAGTTACTTTGTGACGGTTATTATAAACCGCCAGAAAATAGTTTTTAGGATTTATTTTTTCTTTTTGTTTTTTCACTCGAGTTATAAACTCTGTCAAATAGCGTTTGAGACTTCGAATGCCCTGAAATTTCAAAGCCTTTAGAGTATTTGTCTCACTATGTACTTAGGAAATCATTTGAAAAAAATTTGACTAAACTGCCAAAAGCAAATTAAAAACCCTCGACATATCATTAAAATTAATATTATTATTTTTCACTCTGCGTCGTCGTTATAGCTGATTCCAACCACCATTGGCATCATTTTCTCAATCTAAATTTATAGAATCCTTCATCTCGCTGACCTGTATCAAAGCTCGAAGAAAATTTCCTACAATCGAAGCTTTGGTCGAACCCTAGCTACGACCATCAAAGCCATTTTCGGCTACCATTGTAAGCTTCTTAGAAATCTACTTTGGTTAAAGCTTTCTTCTTGTCAACCACAACAAGACTTCACTAGGTAAGCGCAATTTGAACTGTAGATCGAGCTTTTGTTTTTGAGCCTGAGAAGTTACTCCTTCACTTGCGATTCTTCTTCTTCAATTTGATTCGATTCACACTGCATTACCTTTATTTATTTTTTAATTTTTAAATAAGTGTAAGGATACATTTTGTCGTTACGTCTTTGCTATTGAGTTAAATTAAGAGATATTCATATTTTGAGTTGTGGCTGAATTTTGTAGTTGAGCGAGGGAGAGAATGTCTTGTGGCATGCATAAGAGTTTGAGAAAAGCACTTGAAGCACATCCAGTCCCGTGTAAGCATTGCTTTTTTCAATTTTGGGAGGAATAAGTGTTGAAAGGAAGGGATTGACTCATTCCATTCAAAGTCTTCAATTAGAGTTTAATTACCCCTCATTTATTGAATTCTCCTAGTTGGAATTTGTTTTGAACTCATGGATTTCCCTATCTATGATAATTTGTAGTCTTCCCTAACTTTGTTTTGGTGTTTTAAGAATTTACACTTGGCAATAAGGGTGGTTTTGTGTACATGTTATCTCCCACACCAGAATTGTGGACCTGGTATTGAACAACAAGACTCAAATTCTCTATATTACAAATTATTTGTTATCATGTACTTGGATATTGTTCTTGGTTGTTTGGTTTTGGAATCTGGAGCTAGAAGTGGATATTTTACTACTTCACTTGCAAGGGCAGTTGCTACTTCAGGACATGTCTATACGTTTGATTTCCATGAACAAAGGGCTTCATCAGCTAGGTAACAAATAAGGAAGAAATTGTGTGATTATCCCTATAAAAATTGACATTGTAATTGACATAATGTGATGCTCACTTTTATGAATTTAATTTCCATTATAGTAGCTTATGTTATGTACTACTTGATATAATAGTACTTTTCTATGTTCTTAGATCATGTAAGGATTCCTCTCCAGTCTCCAAAGGATGTAGCTTTCTAGGGAAAAAATGGATCTAGAAACCAATTTATAATTTTTCCCTGTACAATTACTCTTCTTTTTCTTTCACAAGGTTATGTAGAATGTTGGATCATTCCTATGTTATATATTCACTTAATTTCTTGTTCTTTGTAGGGATCATTTTGAGATGTCTAAGCAGCTTACTCACTATAATTTTTTGCAACATTTTGATGTTTCTCTTTAATATTATACATATGCAACTTTCATTAGATTGATCAAATTCCCTTGTAATTTTATGTTGATGTATAAAGATACGAGGACATTTAAGGTACTCTTAGGCACATATGAAGTGTAGGGCAGGGGAAAGATTTCTAGTAATCTTGTGGTTGGTTAAACAATTTCAGTTTCTTTTCTTATAGGCATACTTTTTAGTTTCTTATTTAGTTAAATATCTTATTTTCCAATTGATTATTATTTTTCTCTGAAATGAACTACTTATTTAGTCGCTCAAAAGGTGCTTTAGTAGTTTCTTCTCAATAGAAAATATCTTACTATTGAGACAAATTTTTGTTGGGAGTTGTTCCTTCCTTCAATGCTTGGTGTAAGACTCAAGCTTGATGAAAGTCCCAAGGTGTTGGAACTCCCACTTGGTGCAAGGCTCAAGGGTCACATCCTTTGAGTTGTTCAATGTTTCTCCATAACTGATGATCTAGAACCTTCCCTCCTCTCCTAGATGATCTAGAATCTTCCCTCCTCTCCTAGATGATCTAGTACTTTCCCTCATCTCCTAGATGATATAGAACCTTCTTTCCTTTCCTATATAAGGATAGCTTGTGTGAGAGTTGTGAAAAGAGAGAGAGAGAAAATTTGAGAATGCCTTTAGAGAGAAGTTTGAGAATAAGACCTCTTTAGGGAAGTTTAAGTAAATATCATCGTTGTAGGTGAGGTTTGAGTATACCACCATTTGTTGGTGAAGTTTGATATCTTGTACCCATTATTTTCATAGTGGAAGTTTGATTATGGACTAGTGTCTCAAGGTTTTTTCTTTACACATTGAGGAATGTTTTCCCACATTAAAATATTGTTGTGTTCTTCTTTATCTCTCTCCTTTGTGCATTTTTTCCCCTCTTTCGCATTGAATTTGAGGGACCACGACCAACAGTGGTATCAGAGCCTAGTTCAAAAGGTTTTGAGGAGACGAGATGGAGACCAGTGACATTGCCCATGATAGAGACATGTTCAAGTTGACTATTGACAACTTTACTTATTGGAGACCAATGATGAAAGATCATTTGTATTGTGAATACTTGTATGAGCCCATCATACAAGCCCATATGCTAGAAGGAATGACTGAAAAAAAATGGGAATTCTTGAATCACAAGGCCATGGGAATGATTAGAAAATACATCGACAGAAGCATCTTTGAACACGTTGTCGAGTTCACCAATGCGTATGAGTTGTGGACAAAGCTGGAATTCATGACATAGAAGAAGACTCCAAAGAACAAAGCACACTTGGTTTGCCAACTTGTGAAGCTGGAATACAAGGATGACATGAGCATGATTGAACACCTTAACACCTACAAAGGCATTGTGAACCAACTCTCAAAAATTGAAATGAAGATCTACAGGCTCTGTTGCTTCTAAGTTCGCTGCCAGAAAGCTGGGATACCCTAGTAGTGACTTTGAGCAACTCGACTTCAGATGGAAAGTTGACAATGGACGTTGTGACGATAGCCTCCTAAAAGAAGAATCCAGGAGAAGAGAACGAGGTGTAACCAGTACGTTTGAGGCAAATGTTGCTGAGAACAAAGGAAAGTTTGACTCTTGAGGTCATGGTAAGAGCCAGGGTCGTGATGATCATGTCAAGTCCAGAGGACAATCTAGGAAAAAGTACGAGTTGAAATGATTCTACTGCAGGAAGCTAGCCATAAGAAGCCTGATTGCAGGATTCTACAGAAAGACGAAAAGAACGATATTGTGAAGTTGGATCAAATTGTATCGAAGAAGAAAGAAGATAAGAGCACCACAACAGTGGTTGCCAATGCCGAAGCTGAGATATTCCTCCTCGACGAAGATAAGTTTTTGAATGTTGCTTATGATGATTGCGCCTGGATTGTTGACTACGAAACATTGAAAATGGGAAATCAGGTGACCAGCAAGATTGTTGGTGTCAGTGATGTAATCCTGACCATGGATGTCGGGTGTCGACTTGTGTTGAAGGATGTAAGGCATATGCCAGACATGCAACTGAATCTAATCTTGGTAGGAGAACTTGATGATGTCGGGTTAGTGAACTACTTCGGAGGATGTAGATGGAAATTAGGCAATGGAAACTTGGCGATTGCCTAAGGAAGAAAGAAGGCTCCTTGTACGTGATGCAAGGAAAGATCAATGGTGATGAAGTCAACTTAGTCTGAGATGCACCTAGTATGGAGCTATGGCACAAGCGTCTCGGTCACATAAGTGAGAAAGGAATACAAATTCGGAACAAGAAAGGACTTTTGACCGGGTTGAAGGGCCAAGTGTTGGAGAGATGCACGCATTGGCTAGCCGAAAAGCAGAACATGGTTTTATAAATCTCTCAGAGATGCACGCATCTGGAGTTGCTGAACAAATGAACAGAGCTATTGAAGAAAAGGTCCGAAGCATGATATACCATGCCGGATTGCCAGAATCATTATGGGGAGAAGCCGTCAAAATTATTGTTGACTTGATAAATCTCTCACCATCACGACCACTTGAAGGAGAAATTCCTAAAGAAATCTGGATAGGTCGAAAAACAACCTATGATCACTTAAAAGTAAAAGATGAAAGGGTGACACTCGATGTGAAGACTAAAGAGTCCATTTACCTCGGTTCATCGAGATGTGGTCTTTCATGAGAACGTGACTATTTAAGAGATATCAAAATCCAAAGTCTGGGTTTTTGTCCGAAGTAAAGAACCCGTGTCTTTTGTCTGAGCTGAAGTAGGGGGAGAAAATAACTATGAAAATGAAGTAAATGACTAGCAACAAGAAGAACCAACTTTTGAAGTTGATGTTGAGATCCAAGATGAGCATGATGAGCCAAGTTCTCAGGCTGAAGCAAAAACTAGACACTCTACACGAGTGAGATGACCTTCCACAAGGTACCCTCCTGATGAATACATCGTCATTGCTAAAGATGAAGAACCTCAAAGTTATAATGAGGCTATGACGAGCTCAGATAAAAAAAGAATGGGAGAAGACAATGCAAGATGAGATGAAGTCCTTGCATGAAAATCAGACGTTTGAGTTGACCGAGCTACCTCAAGGAAGACGAGCTCTATGAAACAAGTGGTTTTATAAAATAAAGCATGAAGAGAATGGCCAAAAGCTGAGATACAAGGCTAGAATTGTAGTGAAAGGTTGCAACCAGAAGAAGGGAGTTGATTTTGAAGAAATATTCTCTCCCATGGTGAAGATGACTTCATCCCGAACAATGTTAGTCATGGCGGCATCATTAGACCTTGAAGTGGAACAAATGGATGAGAAGACAACATTCCTTCATGGTGACCTTGAAGAAGAAATATATATGGAGCAACCTAAAGGGTTTCAAGTTCTGAGTAAAGAAGACTTGGTATATCGGTTGAAGAAGAACCTATACAGTCTGAAGCAAGCACCTCGGCAGTGGTATAAGAAATTTGAATAATTTATGATTGAACACAAATTTGTAAAGACAAAGGTTGTCCACTGTGTATTTGTTAAGAGGTATGAGGCTAGAGACTTTCTAATTTTATTATTATATGTTGATGACATGTTAATTGTAGGGAAATACATAACAAGGATAGCCGCCCTGAAGAAGGCCTTGAATACTTCCTTCGTAATGAAGGACCTCGGCCTTGCAAAGCAGATTCTTGGAATAAAGATACTCAGACTGACAAAGAAAGCTGTTGTGGCTGAGTCAAGAAAAGTACATTTAGAAGATTTTGAAGAGATTTAACATAGACAAAGCCAAAACAATGAGTACCCCCTTATCTAGACACATAAAGCTGAGCCAGAAGCAATGTCCGAGATCAGATGAAGAAAAGGATGAGATGTTGAAGATCCCATATCAGTCTGTCGTCGAAAGCTTGTTGTATGCAATGGTTTGTACGAGACCTGACTTGGCATATGTTGTAGGCATGGTAAGCCAGTATCTGTATAATCCCGACAAAGAACACTAGGAAGCAATGAAGTGGATCTTCAAGTATCTTAGAGGAACAACAAATTTATGCCTCCAATTTGGAGAAGGTGAAGTCGTATTGCAAGGTTACATGAATGTTGACTTAGAGGGAAAGTATGACTCAAGAAAGTCGACTATTGGTTATTTGATGAATTTTGCAAGAGGAGTTGTCTCCTGGCAATCAAAACTTCATAAATGTGTGGCACTTTCGATGACCGAGGCTGAGTACATAGCCTCGACTAAGGCTTGCAAGGAATTTTTGTGGATGAAGAAATTTTTCTCTGAACTCGACCATCAACAAGACAAGTATGAGCTAAAATGTGATAATTGAAGCACCATTGATCTGACAAAGAACTTGACCTATCACTTCCGCACTAAGCATATTGATGTGAAATATCACTGGATTCGGGATGTGGTGGAAGATGGACATCTCGAACTCCTCAAAGTGCACACTAACCTTAATTGGTCCGACATGAAGATGAAACCAGTACTAGCAAGAAAATTTGAAGACTATTGTGAAGGTGTCGGGCTTCTGAACTCGACACATTAAAGTCGGAAGGAGGAGATTTGTTAGGAGTTGTTCCTTCCTTCAATGCTTGGTGCAAGACTCAAGCTTGGTGAAAGTCCCAAGGTGTTGGAACTTCCACATGGTGCAAGGTGTAACAGCCCGTATGCATCCAAGTTGTTAACATTCCCTTATGGTCGTTAAGCGTAATAGTTAATATGACAAAATAATTAAGGAAACAACTAATAAAATGATGTCATCGTACGTCCACAAACGATAAAGCTTTGCATTATGTATGGTAACAATTCAAGAGTTTACAAACATATAAGACCCCGGGTACGATACCTTTTAGGGTCGAGTTACAAACATGCAAAAATACATAACAAAACTACAGAGCCACAAGCTCCAAAATGGACTAAGGTTCACTAAGAACCCGTCCCGGCTCGACCTCTTGTCTGGAATCCCTCGGACTTCCTTGCTACCCGAGCCTCTTGCCCCGGGATCTGCCGTCCTCCTTGTGCTCATCACCTGCAGTAACAATATAATCCCTAATCGGGGTGAGATAAAAATCTCAGTAAACTCCGAGTTCTGGAGGGCTTCTCCTTTCCTGGGTTCACTTCCACGACACAAAATATCAAAACAGCATTACACAAGCTAGCCATCCTGGCTTACAAAAGAACACATCACATGTATATAATCACACGGATATAACAAGAAGATCATTCAACTTAATGGGCACATTCCCTTGTATATCCTTGCCTGAGGAAGATCATCCAACTTAATGGGTACATTCCCTCTGGGTTCCGCGTGGACGTCTATGGCTCAAAGTCCATCCTTGTCCATTCTACTGGCCAAAGAATCTCAAATATCACAATAAAGCAATCACAGTGCAAATCATATACATGTTCCCAAACAGAAAGCAATAACACCCAATTTCAATACATGCATCATGACATATAACAACCATCACTCTCTCGGAGTATGGTGGAACACGGTCTAGAGAAGGACTCTCAAGAACAAGGAGTTTACCTGTCCGGCGTTCCTCACTGGTTTGTTCACCCTCGTGATTTCGAACACCACGATCTTCAGCGTCGCGCCCTACATACATGCATGCAAGAAATCAATAATGGTTTTCACATGTTTCATGTAGAGGAACTCGATATATTACCAGGTTACCATTATTAGTCACCCACAGGCGACATGCAGAACCCCAACAGGGTTCATCACAGCTAACCCAAAAATGATAACAGTTATATTCTAAGGTTGGATTGGCGCTTCTCACCTCTAAGGCTGTTAATGAGGCTAGAGAACCGCTTCTCAAGCTTTAATGTCCTAAAAGTCACCTTCTCTTCCCTAAACCAGAAGCCTTCTTTGTTCGTCAATGGCGAAAATGAAGAAGGAAGAGAGAGAAGGAATACCTTTTTGGTGAAGGGACACATGAAGAAAATGAGTCGTGCACGAAATAACCCACACGCACACTATATAAATACTCTGAGAGTTGACGCACGTGTTACTCCAGTGACCTGACAGTCAGTGCGGATCACGTGCATAGGTTAAGCTTGTGAAATCACCAACTACCGGGTTGACGAGTCAAGCGCATGTGACTTCCCATAGGTAAGTGTGGCCTAGATAACCTTGTCCGGGTTCCCGCCTTGGCCATCACTATCCAACCTCGTTCGGGTTCCTTTCTTTTCAGCCCTTATTCCCAGGATACATACGCAATAACGTGGTCACACTCTAACCCGGTTTCCTTGTAATTATTAACACATACAGCACGAACCCGACTTCAAAAGGTTCTATTTACACCCCTCCCTTATCCGAGTTCCAATGTTTGCATACCCCTTGTATGACACTTCGGTCACACGAACCTAGATTGGTCACAGGGTCATTATCATAATAATAATTATTATTACGTAATTACAACATTAAAACGTTAAAGTGCCACGTGGACACCCGAAACCTTACACAAGGCTCAAGGGTCACACCCTTTGAGTCGTTCAATGTTTCTCCATAATTAATGATCTAGAACCTTCCCTTCCCTCCTAGATGATGTAGAACCTTCTCGCTTCTCTTAGATGATCTAAAACCTTCCTTCTTCTCCTAGATGATCTAGAACTTTTCCTCCTCTCCTAGATGATCTAGAACCTTCTTTCCTCTCCTATATAAGGATAGCTTGTGTGAGAGTTGTGAAAAAAAGAGAGAGAAAATTTGAGAATACCTTTAGAGAGAAGTTCGAGAGTAAGACCTATTTAAGGAAGTTCAAGTGAATACCACTGTTGTAGCTGAGGTTTGAGTGTACCACCATTTGTTGGTGAAGTCTGATATCTTGTACCCATTATTTTCATAGTGGAAGTTTGATTCTAAATTAGTGTCCCATGGGTTTTTACTTTTTCACATCAAAGAAGGTTTTTCCACATTAAAATATTGTTGTGTTCTTCTCTATCTCTCTCATTTGTGCATTTTTCCACTTTCGTATTGAATTTGAGGGACCACGTCCCAAAAAATTTGTGCGTTGAAGTGAAAGAAGCAATCTCAAGATGCAATCATTTTACTTCCCAGATAATTAATTACTTGCTTCTCTAACTGGAATTTGGGAAGGTTTTTAGAGTTTCTCCAGCGGTCCAACTTAATCCTATTGGTTTGTTCTTGTTCTAGTTGATGGTCATGTTGTTTTATCTTACTTCATTATTATAGTCACTTCTTTCTTTCTCTTAACCAAATGTTAAATGCCTTTTCTTCGGTTCCTTATTTTTGTTCAAATGTTTATTGGGGTTTATGTTAATCATATATATGCAAGTAGTATTTGGAAGAGCAATTAGTTCATGGTACACTACATCTCCTTTCTCCAAATTGAAACTAATATAATATTATTCTCACTTGTCCAATACTAAAGTAAATAAGTGTCTATCAGATCAAATATGTATTCACATAAATATTCATAATTCATGTTTCAGACTCTATTTTTGTCACATTAAGCTGCTTATAAAAGTGAGGAGTTTCATAACCTATATTTTATAATAACATGATTTACTTATTACCCTTGGTAGCAATATATCCAATTCAATCTCGACATACAGTGCCCCAATTCAACCACCAGATTATGATATAAATATCACTACTGTAAGTAAGTCATATAGAAGATGGACCTAATATTTTTGGATTTTCATTCCCTATGCTTCTCTTAAATACTTTGTATTACAAATTTTTTGTTGGTAATTTGCATCTTAATGTCTCAGAGAAGGAGTTGAAGCAAAACTATTTTTTGACAATTCAAGTTAATCTCTTAGAATTATGTTAAATTTTCTTTGGCAACACACGTGCTTCAATTATTGGTAAAGACCGAGAAGGCCAAGAATCTTGAGGAAAGATCATCACAAAGTTTGTGAACAACCTTTGACCTGTGATTGACCTGTGATTGACCTATGATTTTCAGTGGGAACAATAACCATTGTTTCAAGTCATTTCGTAAATACTATGTTGTGAGGATTGATAGTACTTTTGTTGATATTTTTCTCTGTTCTATCTTTGTTTTTTCCTCTTAATTTTAACTCACTTCTTGAAAGCATTGTATTTTTTTATATTAAGAATGATAGTTCTGGCCAGTAAAAGTTAAATCAATTATGTGGAAATGCATTTTCTGATTTTATCTGAGAATTTATAATCACCAGCTTATGCTAACATAATAGATGATGACATGAATAATTAGATCTAACTTTGAGTTTGTTGTAAATAATAGTGGTGAGATAGTGAATGTCAACCCAATAGTGCCTTTTGGTGTTTTTTTCCTTCTTTTTGTATGAGTTTTCTCCTTCTATTATTAATTTTATTAAGATTTTAAAAGTTGTTATACTGAGAGTCTAAACTCTTGATTTAAGCTCAACCCAACTTATACATTTCTAAAGTGCTCGCTTGAGTCTCTTCCATTGGAAACTGTTCTTTCCTTTGTAGGTAAGGCTTGACCTTCTTTGGGAGGATGGTTGAGTTGACACTACAGTGTTGGAGAAGTTATGCAACTATGCTTCAAGACACAATAAATAAGATCCACTTGGTGTTCTTCGGATGTAATATGACTTTATTGGTACTATAGTAATTTTTATTTTGTATTTTTGTTTATATGTGTGTGTATTTGTAATTTTTGGATATATACTTGATTTCTATGACTAAATGGCTTTTTACTCGGTACCACATTAAATATATGAGCTAATGACCTTTGATTTATATATACATTATGATACAATATTTGATTTTATATGAAAAGGATAGCATTTTTTATTTGCTTCAATTTCATTTATGTTTTCAATTTTTATATAATATTAAATGGATTAAAACTATTATCCAAAACTTAGGTATAGGTTAGTGATACACAACACATATTGTCATATGTTAGTAAATTTATTCCCACACTTGCTAAATAGGAATGAGAATAATTATAGAATTAATGAAAATATTAAAACTACGAAAGAGTAATGAATTTTTTTTATTATAAAAAAACACTGTTTTTGGTGAATATAAAAAATGAAAAAAAAATGCAAAAAACACTTTGTGGTGAATTTTTAACATCAGAAATAACTTTGTTAACCGTCACAAATTATAATTTTTTTTAGTGATATGATGGATTATACAATTTCTTTTATACATTAATAAACCATAAATTTAAATTTTTATTTAAATGAAAATGTTTTATTAAAGTTGTTTTCATTTTCTTTAATACTACATGGCTTCTAAATTAGACATATAATTCTATTTTTATTTACAGGTTTTTTTTTACTAATTTCAAAATATCATTTCTTAATTAATTTTAATTATTTTTTTACACTTTAATACATTATATCAAATTGAATATATCTCTCCTATTTAGATAAACTGGATTTTAAAATAATTATAATTTTAATCAACGTTAATTTGAATTTAATTTTTAAGTTGCAGTTTTAAGACATTATATCAATAAAAATAATGATATTCGT
The DNA here is from genome assembly GCA_013407115.1 of Glycine latifolia. Classification (NCBI taxonomy): domain Eukaryota; kingdom Viridiplantae; phylum Streptophyta; class Magnoliopsida; order Fabales; family Fabaceae; genus Glycine; species Glycine latifolia. The sequence goes on from CM023950.1 coordinate 9,282,079, forward strand.
TAAAATTTTTAATAACCTATTTAATTATATAGTTTTCTTATCAATTTTGATAGAGTTATATCCTTAATTTATATATATTTAATATTTTAACATTTTTAGACAAAGGGTTTGCCAATGAGGACTAATTCATTATCAAGTTGTCAATAATAATTCCTAAATTATATAAGCAGGTAAAATTATAAAAATTTCTCTCCAATTCCTACTCTTATAACGGAACTTGTTTTAACATTCTCCAAATATCTTTAGGCTCCTCTATGTATTAACTAAGTGAGTAAAATACACATATATTCCTTTCTGGCTCTCTCTCATTTATCTTTTATCAAATATTGAGTGTGTTTTTGAAAATTTATTGAGAAGAAAGGAATCATATGTAGAATGTGGAAGCTATAGACATTAAATTCTAAAAATTACATTTGACATGTGAAAAATTAGATTCAAAACATGCATGGAACCAAATACACTATGAATTTTACCGTCTTAGGGGCATTTGATATGAAGATATTTTTTCTTTCATTTTGGAAAAACTAATGTCCTTCGTATTAAGAAATGCTGCTAAACAATTTGAAAGGATTACGAATGAAAGTTTCAATCCATATTCACACTAGTTGTTGTCTATTTTATAAGAACTTTTAATTTAATGCAATTGAATTGGTGAATTCTATATTCTATATTGAAAAGTTATTAAGTGACATAAGTGTAAAAGTTTCACATACATCTATCTAATCATTAAATTGAAAGTTTTTGTAGAATATATCAAGTTTATAAAATTTAATCCAAATAAAAGATTAATTAAGAATTAGGTACTACTTTACTTTTCCAAATAAAATATCAATTTAAAATGTAAGTAGGTACCCATTCTTAGATAATATTTCAATAAATATCTAATTTACATGAAGTTTGATATACATAATCAAAGACATAATATTGAATTGTTCAACTATTGAAGTAGTAATTAGTTTCTTATATATTCTAAAAAAGTTATTAATATATTGGTGTAAGTATAAAAAGATTGGTGTAATTATCAAAGTTTGATACCTAATATCAGTCAATTCTGTCTACACAATATATAAATTTATATTTATTAAGGGCCAAAAACATGTAACTTTCTCAATCAATGGAGAGACATTGAGAAAGAGAATCAGTGGGGGTAATACCAGTCGCGAAGGGAATGTTATGGTTTTGATCCTCATGCAGGATGATGCGTTTTCAAAGGCCGTCATCAATAGTTAGTTTTAATATTGTGTTTTTTAATCTAGAAAAAATAAGGAAGAGAAGAGAGCTGAGCCTCAACAATTTATTCCCTTGTCTTTGGGTCCGGAAGAAAATCGTACACAGTTCCCGATTCCTTCGCCCACATATAAGAGTATAGACCCCATTCTCTTTTCAGGTCCTCGATTTTGGCAGACTCTCATGACAAAGATGTTTCCTCTCTCTCTCTCTCTCTCTTATACAAAAAAATTAGGATAAAAGAAGGAGCGTCATCTTTTTCTTCCAATTTCCTCATTAAGTTGTTATTGATTTTCCACTTCTAAATCGTATGCATTAAGGAGTTTGCTTAATTAGAGACTCAAGATTCAAAAAAAGTTCGTACCTTCCGTGGATTATTTTTCCTCCCATCTAGAAAGAAGAAATTATTGTTAATATAGTTAACATTATGCATAAAAGAGAAATTAAAGTGCCACCACTTACAAATATCGAAACTTTTTTCTTACAAAATTTGGTGTTTGTTTATGATTATGTGCCTGAGAGAGAGAGACAGAGCAAAGCTGAATTGCCTTTGATACTGGTTCATTAGTCCTGCTTGTCAGCACATGCAATCCACTTTCTACAACAAAATGGACTTTGGACCCCAAATTTACCTCACCCACAAGAAAAGCACAGCCCACCCCCCATAAATTCCATAGCCTCCTCTTCTTCGTCCCCTCCCTTTCTCGTTTTTTCATCCCTCCCTCTCTCTCTCTCTTAGTCTTTCTTTTAGACGACCAAACTACCACTCTCTCATTTACCACACACAAACACAAACTAGCTATATTCCCATGGACCAAATTACCAAATCACTCTTCAATTTATATTATCATCACATTAGCTAGCTATACATCATATCCCTCAACACTTAGTTCCTTACCCTAGTTCCTCATCCTACCCTACAAATTAACACCACCATCATCACCTTGATCAAATTCAACATCAAGGTTTTAAAAATTGACTTTAGTTGCAACGTCAAAGTTTTTGAAGTCTCTGCAATCACAACTGACTGCATCAGTCGCATTTGTTTGCAACATAAAAAATGGCAACCACGACTACAATTTAAAATCTTTTCCCACTAATTTTCCACCTTCTTTTCATTGTTTTTGTAATAGCATATATATTTGCCCAGAGATGAGAACAGGAAGCTGCTCCGTGCAACAGGGTCTAACCCCAGAGGCCGGGAGCATAGTGAAGCAAGCGGTGACGCTCGCGAAGCGTCGCGGCCACGCACAGGTGACGCCCCTCCACGTGGCGAACACTATGCTTTCCATCACCAACGGGCTTCTGAGAACAGCTTGTCTCCAATCCCACTCCCACCCTCTCCAGTGCAAAGCCTTGGAGCTTTGCTTCAACGTTGCCCTAAATCGCTTACCGGCTTCGACTTCTTCGAGTCCCATGTTGCAAGGCTCTCACCACCACCACTCTCACGCGTGCCCCTCCATCTCAAACGCCCTTGTTGCAGCTTTCAAACGCGCTCAAGCACACCAACGACGTGGATCCGTTGAGAATCAGCAACAGCCTCTCTTGGCAGTGAAAATTGAACTCGAGCAACTCATTATTTCGATCTTGGATGACCCTAGTGTTAGCCGAGTCATGAGAGAAGCTGATTTCAATAGCACACAAGTTAAAAGCAACGTTGAACAAGCGGTTTCTTTGGAAATATGCTCTCAGAATAATGGTAGTGGTGATAACAATAACAACAGTAGTAATAAGGCAAAGGAGAACAGTAGTAGTAGTGGAGAGAAAGGGTTGGTGTTGGATCCTATTAGGGTTGAGGATGTTGCTAGTGTTATTGAAAATTTGGGGTGTGAGAGAAAGAGAAGTGTTGTGATTGTGGGAGAGTGTGTTACTAGCCTTGAAGGTGTAGTTAGGGGAGTGATGCAAAAGATTGGTAAAGGGGATGTTGGTGATGAGTGTACTCTCAGGGGTATCAAGTTTATCTCTCTTTCTCTTTCTTCTTTTGAGAATGTTTCAAGAGTGGAGGTGGAGCAAAAGGTGGAGGAGATTAGGGATCTTGTGAAGGCAAGTGAACATAGAAAAGGGTGTGTTTTGTATTTGGGGGATCTCAAGTGGGTGTTTGACTTTAGGGCTAGTGGATCACAACGGAGAGGGTGTTATTGTCCAGTGGATCACCTGGTTGTGGAGATTGGGAAGCTTGTGAATGGGATTGAAGAGAATGGTGGAAGGTTTTGGGTTATGGGTGTTGCCACTTTTCAAGCTTACATGAAATGCAAAAATGGCCAGCCATCGTTGGAGACTCTTTGGGGTCTTCATCCTATCACTATTCCTGCTGGAAGCTTGCGCTTGAGTCTCATCACTGACAGGTAAATCACTTTTGGTAAAGTTGGATATAATTACAGCGTGTTTGGTTCGTTTCAGATATATATAAATATATAATTTTTCACGTTTACCCAGATATTAATAGTTATAACTTTCGTCTTTTCAGACATGATTTCTTAATTCTCAATGGTTTCAAACAAGTAGTTAATTGTCGTGTGGCTTTGATTCAATCTTCTCTATCCCATTTCCCAAACTGTTCTTTCTTTCTTGGATGAATGGTTGATTAGTTGAAAAAAAAGGGGAAAATGGAATTGGCTTTTGCTTTTAAAGATTGAAACTTGAAAAGAAAAGTTAGATTGGAAGAAATACATGCTAATTAAGCATAATAGGGAAAAACTGATATTTTTTCTTTTAATTTTTTTCTTCTTTCTCACTTGTTTTCTCAAATGGTTACTGAGTATAAGAAGAAAAAAACCAACAATGGCAAAAGAACTTTGGTTAAAAGTGTAAGCACTGAAACGAGCAAAACACGTCAGTCATTATAGTGTGCTTTCCTTCGTTGATTAGAACTAACAAAGGAAAGAGATTTTTCTATTTTTTCCCTTCAATTAAAATTGACATTCAGTTTCTCTTTTGGACTCCCTCTTTTCCATATTTTTTGTTACTATTCTCTGAATATAACTTTGAAAGTGGAACATGACCTGAAATAAATGAAGCCATTTATTGATAACTCTTATCATATATTTATCATCATCACCATCTTTCTCTTATTCCACAGTGGTCTACAAGACCAGCCCACAAACGAGAAAGCTGACAACAGAACTAGCTGGCTCTTACTTGAAGGAGTGGGGGATGATCACAAACAACAAGCTTGCTTCCCGGAACCTTCCACTAAGAATGAGACCATCACCGAAGTTCGAAGATTGCAAAGCAGGAGTACTTGTAATAGTGACTCCTCAAGTTCAACCCTTCCTGCATGGCTCCAACAGTACAAAAATGAGAATAAAGGAATCAACTATAATGATCAGGTCTTCATTATTACTATCACAATCAGACACGTTGATAAGAACATGTTGGATTTCATTCTTGTTATATTTTATTCTGTGTTATCATGTCATGTTTGCATTAAAATTAGAGAAATTCTTAGGTAGGCTACAAAATTTAAGGATTTTGACAATATTACTGAGAAATTCTCAATCCTTCTTTTTCTTTTTCATTTTATGTGCTCAAACTCATAATTAAAAATAATACATAAATTATTTTTTATTTTAAACACTTAATCAATATCTTTTATTTATTTTTATATCAAATTATAAATTTTATAATATCTATATTTTCTCTTTTTAAATTTTTCATTTCTTTTTATGTGTTGGATAACACAATTAAGTGTTTATCAAACATTTTTCTATCAAAAATGATAAGATATATAGGAGGACATGTGATCCTTATGTTATATGTCACACCCGCTATATTTTACTATTGTATTTGTGTGTAGTGTATAATAGTTACAGTATAACCGTATAAGATAAAAATTAACTTTTTTTTCCCGTATATTCCAACAGAACTGTGTCCCAGTGGGAGAGCTTTGCAAAAAGTGGAAATCTATGTGTAGTTCAATCCAAAAGCAACATTATCCTTCCGACAAAACCATCACATTATCCTCGGTGTCACCTTCTTCATCAAGCTCAAACTTCTCATACGAACAACAACATCCTAATTTGCACCAAACCCATCACGAGTGGCAAGTGGCTGAACCACCCAAACATTCATTAAACAACCACCATTTCTGGATCTCCAACAGTGGTTCCAACAACACCTCCAATGAACCCACTTTGAGAGTGTACATTCCAGAGAACAATAAGCAACCATTCTCATCTCCAAATCCAATTTCTAACCCTAATTCCACTTCTTCCCGTGACATCATGGAAGTGGAGCACGTGAGCAAGTTCAAAGAGTTAAACTCGGAGAATCTTACAACGCTATGCAATGCTTTGGAGAAAAGAGTGCCGTGGCAGAAATACATAATACCCGAAATTGCGAGCACCCTTTTGCAATGCCGTTCTGGCATGGTGAGAAGAAAAGGGAAAGCGATGATAAACAGTGAAGAAGTGAAAGAAGAAGCGTGGTTGTTCTTCCAAGGTGTTGATGTTGAAGCCAAGGAGAAAATAGCAAGAGAATTGGCTCGGCTTGTTTTCGGGTCCCAAAACCACGTCGTTTCGATTGCACTTAGCACTTTTGCTTCAACAAGAGCAGATTCTACTGAGGATTATAGTAGGAACAAAAGATCAAGAGAAGAAACAAGTTGCAGTTACATTGAAAGGTTCGCCGAAGCAATGGCTTCTAACCCTCATAGAGTGTTTCTTGTTGAAGATATAGAGCAAGCAGAGTATTGTTCTCAACTTGGTTTCAAAAGGGCCATTGAGAGGGGAAGAGTGGTGGATTCAAATGGTGAAGAGGTTGCACTTTGTGATGCTATCATCATTCTAAGCTCTGAAAGTTTCAGTTCAAGGTCAAGGGCTTATTCTCCCTCGCTCAAACAAAAATCGTTAACCGAGGAAGAAATGAATGGCGACATTAATAATGCCACTTTGGAGGAGACAAGCCCTTTTGTTTCTTTGGATTTGAATATTTCCATTGATGATGAAAACAATGTTGAGGATAGGTCAGTGGATGAAATTGGGCTTCTTGAATCGGTAGACGGAAAAGTTATCTTCAACTTTGAGGAATTGTGATGACGAGAAGAATTTCAAGATGCAAGAACAGCTAATTTATTTTCTTCCTTTTTTAGTTTAGGCTTCTTTTAATTCTCTTTATTCATCATGTCTTTGTATTCTCAGGCATTTGCTAGGGCTAGCTAGGGATGAAAAAAATTGCGCGTGCCCTTTAATTTTATTATGTAACTAGATATGTATATTATTACCAAGTATATCCAACTTTCTCTGTTACAGGAATTTGAGACTTTCCATCAATTTATATTTTGCCCCCTCCATTTCTATGTAATTTTAAATCTCTGAAAGCATACATGAAGTACACAAGTTTTAATTTTAATGGCATAAAGTTATTGAAACTTGATCCCTTGGAATCATATCCACATTGTAGCTTTTCTACTTGCAATATTGAGCGTATCATCTCCTCTTCCCGCCCGCATGTACACATCCTATAACATTACGAGTGTAGCTTTGATCAATTGTTGGCATTAAATATCAATGTCATCTAATTATATAGCTAAACTATTATTCAATATGCGGATCAAGTGACGTTCGGCTATTTCATTTTAAGCAGAGGTTTTGAATTCGAATTCTAAGTACATAATTACGTTAAAATATTTGAAATAATAGTTATGTTGTTCATAGTGATTTAACCCGATTCAAATAAAATTACCTCAATAATACCGGCCTATAGTTTCTGTCAAAAAAATCTAATTGTAGCTAGTGTCACATTTTTGAAATAGTACTTTAAGTATGTACTAATTGTTACTCATTTTTCAAATGGTAACTACACAAATTTGGTATGAACAAATAGAAGAGAGGATACTTGAACCTATTTTTTGTATTTTTGTGAGACACACAACTTTAACTTTTTCTGCTTTTTCACATAACCAATAAAAAAAGTATACATATTTATAATACATATTATTTTAATTGCACATTTGGTTTCAAGATATAAAATTACAATTTTAATCTCTTAAAAATCAATTGTTTCAAATGCATTTCTCAACTTTCTTTTCATTTACAATCAAATTCTCTGTCAATCTTTTATTAAATATTTGCTAATATAATATTAGTGATTGATGTAATGACTAACAAGATACTCACAACCTCAGATGACAGTTGATGTATTGTTTTATATGAATATTAATGTATCATTGACATGTTGACATGATGTGCTTATATATGACATGTCAAAATGAGAAAAAAAATTTGAAATAGTGTTGAAGGTGAGATTTGAATTCATTAGACTAATGTGTCAACATTTATGTTAAATAATATTTCAGTTGTCACATTAACATGCATTGAAATTGACAAAGGAACTAATTGTAGGCAAAATGAAAGTTAGCCGAACCAATTAATTGATAGCACAATTGAAACTTATAAAATTAAAATCACACCATAGTTGAGACCTCAAGTACAGTTAAACCATTTTTTTATTTGTATGTACTACTAAATAATAGAACTCTTACACAACGCAACAAAATCTAAACTTAAGCTTACTCACTAAGCATGCTTAATTAAGCTACATAGTGTGATGTACTGACGTTATAAGAAAGTGTATGACATTGATAGTAGTGGTGCAAGCCTATACATGCGATGGTGTCGTTCCGTAATATTTTATCCTTTGTTTTCTTTTCTTAATCATGGAATTGATTTTTGTAGCACGAGATACATAACATAAAGTGTATTTTCCTATTGTGATTCATTCGAGAAGTAAGATATGCCTAGAACTTCTCCTAAGGTTGGTAATTATCATTTCATGATTGTTGGTTACATTATAACTATTTATGCCAATAAACGTGAATGACACAGGTCTATTGCTTATTCCATCATTATACGCGTTATTAGCCTCGCAAAAAATAATAATTCTACCTTTTATTCTCTTGGCGATTTCAATATATAAATGCGTGTGAGGCCTGGGGCCTACTGGTTGCTGTTTCTCCGAATGAATCAAATAAGTGTATGCTAAGAAAAGGAAAAAGCACAATAGGAGGGGTCTTGCCTCAAAAAGTTAACCGAGTAAGAGTTCATTAAAAGATAGTTTTCCATTTAATTAATTAGAAAGCAACGCTAAATCATGGAACCCTTGGATCAATTGTTATAATATTACCTTAGTTTAACTAGTGTTTTGAGTTGGGATTCAGATATGTTATAGTCATTCACTACTATAAAATATATATTTAACATCGATTACAAGAAAAATTGATGTTATATTATTCACAATGGCATTTTTGTAAATAAAGGGATATCAATAACATCGATTTTTTGAAAAACCGATGTTATTAGTATAAACTCAACATCGATTTTTTGAAAACCGATGTTGCTAGCATAATGTTAACATCAAATTTTCAAAAATCTATGTTGTTAATTAATAGTTAACATTGGTTTTACTAAAAATTGATGTTAGTTCATAGTTAACATTGGTTTTTGAAAATTGATGTTGTGGAATGTCTAAACAACATCGTTTTTATTTAAAAATCGAGGTTGTTGGATCTTTTATAATAAACTCTGGCACCCAAACCCTCAACATTGCAACCTTATTCCCTTACTCTCATTCTCACGACACTTCAACTCCTTGCTCTTAGTCTCGGTGTCAGTCTTGCTCTCGCTGACACTCGCAACTCTCCACAGCAGGCAAGGGCAGGTAGGAAGCACATGGCCTAAGCGAGGAGGAGAAGTGTGCATGCACCATCGCGGAGATCGTGAGCTCCATGGTGGACATCTCTCTTAAAGGCCAGAACGTGGACCTCAACTCGCTCAAGTCCGCGGTGTGCCGCAAGTACAGGCTCTCACATGTGCCCAAGCTCGTGTAGATGATCGCAGCACTCCCCAGCACCAAGCACGAGACGCTCCTCCCCAAGCTCCGCACCAAGCCCATCTGCATTGCCTCCGGAATCTTCGTCGTCACGGTCATGTCGAAGCTGCACCGGTGCCCACACATCGCCACCATGACAACATCTGCATCTACTACCCTGGCCCTAGGGGACCATAACTTGCTTGTATGTGGACCGGGTTTGTCCTTGGACCGGACCCAGACCTCCGTGGTCCACCGTTTGAAGAAGAAGCTAAAGGATTCGATGAAGAGTTTCAACGAGATTCACAGGATTGTTTTGTCGAAGTATTATGAGACCGTGCAGTGGCGGTACTTCACCGGCAAGAATCCCAATGATAAGACGTTTCAAATTTATACATTTATTTATTTAATTTAATTTTGAATAAGGTTTTAAATATCAGTTGCTTTTTTTGTTGCTACTTTGAGAAATTGAAGACAAATGTGGCCTAGTCCCAATTGGGGTCATAGATAGTTAAAAAAACCTTGATGTTGCAGCCTAAATTACAATTCTTGACATTTTTAAAACCTTGTTTGTCCTAATTTGATCTAATTTGGGAAAATTAAATTTCATTTCTTTTTCATTATGTCATAGTCACTAGATCATTGCTTACTCCTCCTCCAACTAGCAACGAGCTTGGTTCCTTTTACATACTATTCTAATCTTGTAAACTGTAAATAAATGGTAAGAATGAAAAATTGGCCTAATTAGAGTTTTGATTCCTTAAATGGTCAATGTGTCACTAGACACATGTATCAACTGTTATGAATAAGTCAAAGAAATCTCCTGAAAATTCAAGATCTAGGCGAAGGTCACGTGTGAAGATGCCTGAAGTAAAGGTACTTTACGATGCATGTTTTCTCAAAATTTTCAAATAACTAAATTATTTGGTTCTTTTTCTGTTTTTTTATACTAGTAATGGTACATTTTGGTTTTTATTTCTTCTATCCAACTAAAAATTATTTCAATTTGGAGTTTCAAATCTGATGTCATATAATTTTCAATTCATTTCAAACTCGTCTTTTAATACAATTAATGAGACTTGTGCTTTAAAGGTGTTTGATTTGGACTATGGGGAAACATTCAAAAGCATATTTTCCTTTGGGAATGGGATTTTTCATGGATATAGAATGCTGAGCTTCATGATTTTGTAAAGTTCCCTACCACTCAACACCATAAATTTCTTATTTTTTTGGTCTAGCAGGATGTGTTCGATGAGCGGGGCCAGAATCTGCCTTCAGCCTTAGCAAAACTTCAATTGCGGGTTATCAAGGCTGAAGCTACCATAAAGCAAAAGGAAGAGGAAAATGCCAAATTGAAGGAATAACTAAAACAATTTGAGGGAAGGTGGATTGAATATGAGAAAAGGATGAAATCAATGGAGGATATGTTGCAAAAATAGATGACATCTTTGCAAGTATGCTTTCAACTCATAAAAATCCTCATGCTCGTGAATATTATTGTAATAGACAAAGTTGGTTTATCTAATCAAACTGAACTTTCGACTAGCTTATTTTGCTTTGGCCTCCTTGAACAAATGTGTAGTATTCCCCAACCCCTCCATAACCCAACACCCGCACTTAGTCACATGTGTCAGTCTTAAAGATGAATTAGCAGGAACTCTTATAATGTAATACTTTGCTTATTGTTGATAAGAAGAGACTTATACCTAGAAAGTAATTTGTTAATTGTGGTTATTTTCTATTTTTTAATGAGTTTGTTCCAACCATATCTACTAAAAGGCCCATGCATAAATGGTTTCAAATATAGCTTAAAATTATATTGAAGTTTCTAATTGCAATTTCAATGCAGATGAGCCTTGCTACTGCTAGAAAGAGCTGCTTCTGAGAATGCTAGCTGTCAAATTTCAAGGCGTGATGTTGCGTCACCTTTCGACTATGATTCAGAAGATGCTACTTCTGTAGGATCTCCCTACTCGACATGATGTACTTAGGAGTTAATGAAATCTTTCATTTAACAGGAATCTTTCCCAAATAATCAACTAATATTATCAATTAATCCCCAAGGTTCTCGAACTCCTTGAACACCTGGTGCAAGCACACCTTTGAAGTATTCTAGTAGTTTTACTGAAGATGTAGCAGGGAGAGATGCCAATGACACTTTGACTTCAGTCAACAACTTGATGAAGGAATTTGAGTAATGTAGACATACCTTTGATGATGATGCCATAGCTCTGGTTGAGGTTAAAATGGGTCAATATGCTAACACGAATTCCTTTGAAGAACTTTAGGAACTCAAATATAGCTTTGAGGGGTGGAAAAAATAACAAGGCTAGACTAAGAGAGACAAAAGCAAGACTACATAAATCAGAAATGGATAAAATTTGGCAGAGATGATGGGGGAAATTGAGTTCGAGAGCACTATAGCATTAAGCTTACAAGTATTCTCTTTGCCAAAGGTGAACAATTAATTTGATTATAAGGATAAGTTTATAGAGATTATTCACCTTATAGCAAGGTCAATAAAGTCTTATGATAAAGCAATGATTAGAAATACACTCTTAAATAAATAAATTATTTGAATGTCCTGGGGAAACAAGTACTTCATTGAATGTATCAATTCCTAGGAATTTTACAAATTGTAAAGCTATGTTTAATTAGCTTAGGATATAGATGATTTTATGTATTGATATTATTGCTTCATTACTTTAAGTATTCCTTATTTGATAGTAATTATTCAATAATAATTTGAGTATAATATTTTGTACTGCATGGATTGGTTTTGTTTTTAATTTGCAGGTTAGGTTAATTAACAAAACAGATAGAATAGAAAAAAATGAAAAAATAATATCAGTTTTGACAAAAACCGATATTGTAAGATTCAATACAACATCGATTTTACCAAAATCAATGTTGTACGGTGCATTAAACATTAGTTTTGTCAAAATCGATGTTGTTTTTGCATTTCTTTTGTATATTTCTTACTATACAACATCGGTTTTTGTAAAAATTGATGTTATAAAGTGGCTTTAACATCGATTTTGATGATCGGTGTTAAAATTGATACTTTTAATGTCGGTATTTTTAATATCAGTTCATAACCGATGTTGAAAGTCTGAAATAGTTAATGTTAAAAACTTATTTTCTAGTAGTGATTCTTAACTTAAATAAAATTGTTTGTAGTAAAAAGCATATGTGTGATCTATACAAAACGAGAAAGGAATGATAAATGAAATCAACATATAAAAAAATGAATTTCAATAAATTTTTTGACAAGAATTATAGGAAAAGTAATATAAACTTAATTTCTATTATAAGTTAAAATTAATCTATATACATTAATTTACAATAATTTAGATGAGATAATTTATACCAAGGGAGTCTAGCTCAGTTGGTTGAGTAGGATGTGTGAGTGTTGTAAATCTTTTGATACTGTATTAATTCCCATGGATAAAAAAATGAAATAATGTATGATAAAAAAGGATACATTTGGAAACTTTTTAATTTATAAAATAATTAATTGATTTTATTTTCTTAATATTTTTCATTTTCTTCTTCTATAAATGTATATTAAAAAGTTTAACTAGAACTACTACTACTACTACTACATAATTGGTTTAGGACCAGGGTGTCAAGGCAGAAACCATTTATATTCACAGTTTGACCATGTTTGTGTCAAACTTGTCAAAAATGAATATTATAAGAAGATAATCAAATAATTCATATAGATTAAATGACCTATTTAATCTTTTTATCTTATTATTTTGTTCAAATTGATCTTTTATCTTTTAAAATGTTCACTTTGATCATTTATTTATTTAAAACAATCCAATTTAGTCCTTACACTACTAAAAAAACAACTTTTACCGATGGTTTTGTACCTTTTTTAACGACAATTGTACGACCATCTTTGTAGTTGTTATCCTCAAAAGTTAATACTTTCGACGACGATTTTCAAATCATATTTGTAGCTAACAATTTCTAAGACGGTTCCACGTGGGAACTGTTTTTGAAGATATTTTTTTAAAAATAAATTAATTAAGGTGTTTCTAAGACAGCTTTTCGAGAAAAACGTCTTAGAATGTCCACATTCTAAGACGATTTTCCATAGGAACCGTCTTACAAAATGTTTTATAAAAAATAAAAATTAAATAGGTCTTTCTAAGACTGTTTTCACGAAAAACCGTTTTAGAATGTTCATATTGTAAGACGATTTTTTGTAGGAACTGTCTTAAAAGATGTTTATTTTAAAAGATAATTAAGAAGGTCTTTCTAAGACGGTTTGAAAACTCTTAAAATGTCTAGATTCTAAGATGGTTTTTCGTAAGAATCGACATAGAAGATGTTTATTTTAAAAAATTACAAAATTAAGAAGGTCCTTCTAAGACAGTTTTTTCGAAAAACCGTCTTAGAAACAATCGTAGAAGATGTTTATTTTAAAAAATTAAGAAGGTCTTTCTAAGATGGTTTTTCAGAAAATCGTCTTAGAATGTGAACATTCTAAGACGGTTTTCCGTAGGAACCGTATTAGAAGATGTTTATTCTTTAAAAGGTATTCTAAGACGATTTTTGGAAAATTGTCTTACAATGTCCAAAAGGTAATTAAAGGGTGCAGTATTTGGCCTTGCTTCCTGCTGCTTCTTGTTTGCAAACATCATAACCAACCAACAGTATTCTACTACCATAAATTCACTGCAAAACTTTAGTTGAGTATGAGATAGTGAGTAACTACCCACCAACAATTGATAAAAACATTAATTTGATGTTATACAAGTTACTTTCCTACCATATTAAGGTTGTGGTGGAGATAATACTAGTCTATATTTACAGTACTACACAAGATAAAGAGATGATATAGTATAGGGGCAGAGATTTATTTATAAGATGATACGTATATGCACAAAGATATCAGAAAACCATATCTAGTTTGCAATTCGTCTCTTAGACTCTCGGTGTGTTGATAGAGTTGCCTTGAATTGAAAAAAAAGAAGGAATAATATAAAAGACACTCGAGAAAATTACAAGCATTGCTCCAATGGTCACTAATGAACCAAACATGGAACACTACAAATCCAAAATTTAAAATAAATAAATAAATAAATCAGAAGAGAGAATATTATATAAATGTGAATGAGAAGGAAAAATAGAATAATACTGACCTCAACAAGATAGAGATTAAGATCTGCCTTGATAGCCGCTTGAGTGGGTGTTGAAGCCCACTTGCCAAAATAATTAATAACTTTAGCTTCACATACATAGAAAAGATGAAAACCTTTTTTCTGTATATTTGGTGACACTTATGGTTTGGTTCCTAACCAAGAAAAAAAGCACATGAACTAGTGAATTTATTTTCAAAATGTTTCTTTCTTAAGCCATACACCAAAATTTTCACTTTCCACAGTTTTGTAATTGAAAACATATACAAGATAATGTACACTCACTGCTACAAATAACGCCTACGACGATGGTTATTTAGGGCATACGACGACGGTTGTTGCAGTGTCGTTGATATGGGTGTCGTTGATAGTGGGGGACTTTTGACGACGGTTCCAAATAACAGTCGTCGTTGGTAATTTATTTTGATTTTTTTTTAAAAATAAAATACAAACGAAGACGGTTATTTAGAAAAACCCGTCTTTGTATGTGGACTAACAATGACGGTTTTTCCAAATAACCGTCTTCGTTTGTATTTTATTTGAAAAAAAAAATAAATCAAAATAAAATACAAACAAAGACGGTTATTTGGAAAAACCCGTCTTCGTATGTGGACTAACGATGACGATTTTTCCAAATAACCGTCTTCATTTGTATTTTATCTTAAAAAAAATAAATCAAAATTAAATACAAACAAAGACGGTTATTTGGAAAAACCCGTCTTCGTATGTGGACTAACGATGACGGTTTTTCTAAATAACCGTCTTCGTTTGTATTTTATTAAAAAATAAATAAATCAAAATAAAATACAAACAAAGACGGTTATTTGGAAAAACCCGTCTTCGTATGTGAACTAACGATGACGGTTTTTCTAAATAACCGTCTTTGTTTGTATTTTGATTTTAAAAAAAATAAATCAAAATAAAATACAAACAAAGACGGTTATTTGAAAAAACCCGTCTTCGTATGTGGACTAACGATGACGGTTTTTCTAAATAACCGTCTTCGTTTGTATTTTATTTTTTAAAAAGAATCAAAATAAATTAAACACCTACAAAAACAAATATTTAGAAAAAACCGTCATTGTAACCGTTAAAACCATTATTTCAAATAATAAAACCATTTAACACTTTCTATTGGAATGCACAGACATCATACATTAAATCAGAACTTGAAATCACCGGCATTGACTTATATATATATATATATATATATAGTAACTGCAACTCAAACACACATATAAACATACTTGTGACCCATTTGAAGTTCAAATTTTGGAGGTCTTGCTTTAGAAAACATGCGTGAACTTAGCCATAATAACTCATCACTTTCTAGACATTAATAATTTGAAAAGTCAACCAATATTTTTAGTTTACCTTCATTAGCCATCTCAATAAGTCGACATAAGAAACTTCTGCTACTTTGAGATATGCTTCCATAAGACAAAAGTGTTCTTGGTAGTTAATAAAAAAAACAGAACAACATTATTATCCTAGAACTGTTTAATTACTAAGAACAAAGAAAATCAATTACTACAGCTATTGCATGCTGTTTGCCCAATCATCTATATTATGGTTTTTTTTAACTTGTAGTGCAAAGACCAGAAACAAACAAAAGAACATGGAGATCAGTTGTGACAGATAAACCAAAACTTACAGCACGAGATGATATAGCCTGGGCAATTTTGATATATGCCTGCAAGAAAGTAGTATAAAACAGCAAAGAACCAAATCAACCAATTAATAGGAAATAGCAATTATGAAAAACCACTACTAAACTGAATTATTATCCTTTCATATGATCTACAACAAATGCAGATTTTATCTTTAATTTAGTACCCAATGAATCCAAGTCAACAAACTTCGGCATCAGACAAAGAGCTGAAAGCCTCTCCCGCCCAAGCTGCAGCAAAAAA
Organism: Glycine latifolia; assembly: GCA_013407115.1. Lineage (NCBI taxonomy): Eukaryota > Viridiplantae > Streptophyta > Magnoliopsida > Fabales > Fabaceae > Glycine > Glycine latifolia. The sequence continues at coordinate 9,298,178 of CM023950.1, forward strand.
AGACAGGAAAAAAAACCCTTAGCAAAGCATAAACAAAAGACATTCTGATCATAAGCCAAAGTGTGTCTATCCTTATTGGCTTATGATCAGAATGTCTTTTGTTTATATCTGAATTGACAAAAACCCTTTATCGATATTCTCTAGGTTTTCGGTTTCACATTCAGATGCCAAGCAAGCCTACTTCTTCAATATATCTGCTATTACATTATTGGCTTTCTCCATGGTTTTCCTCATCTGAGCACATATTATAAATAAAATATGTTATTATTCAAGTGTGCTAAGTGTTAAGACAAGCTTTTACTTCTTACCATAACTCTTTAGAACATAGCATTAGAATCAAAGTTGGAAGAGCATTGCATTCAACAATTTGGAAATTCATTATGTTGTGTGACTTACTTGAAACATAAAACCCCAACTTTCAGCAATGACCACTTACCTGATTTTTATTTTCATCATTTTCTGTAAACCTTCATATTCGACAGAAAGTTATGCCACCCATAATATTTCATTTCCTCATTTCTAAATTTTAGTGTGATAGTAAAAAAAAGTTTACCAGTCAGTCCAAGCCTTTGTCCAAATCATAGGCTTATAGGGTCTATTTGGAGTAAATTTATCACAATAGAAGCCATTGCAGGTGTTTATCTGTTACCCCACAGATGAAACAAATTAATTTAACAAAAGAAATGAAGTAAACACACACAATTGTTGGAGTCCTGCTTTTAATTTTCTATATTTTTTTAAAAGTTACATGTCACTGAAGATTAAAATAATCATAATATTCATAGAAAACCCAAAAAGAAAACCAAGGCATGCTAATGGACTATTAGAAGATTTCATTTTAGTATTATACAGCTTTCAAGATGGTGAGAATGCTTACCACTGGATCTGGTGCATCGTCTTCCTTGCACATCACCCAAGGGACCCCAGTTCCCATTTCCACAGCCATTTTTGCAGCCCAATTCACATAGTTTTGACCAGCAGCTCCTTGCAACTTACTTTGTGCCCCATATTCATTCTCAATGTAAAACAACAAACACATGGTGAATCATGAATGCATCATTAAAATTCAAACTAGATCTAGAGTGAAAATCTCATATGTCATTGCCACTAGTGGTATAAAGAGAAAGCAAAGATCATGACAATTAAAATGGAGATTTGAGCCACACCTACCACAGGAAATCCACGCTGAAATAATCCTAATCCAACCAATCCAACTACAGGTGCCATGCTAAGGGGACTGAAAAATCTGGAGAGAAGATCCACAAAAAGAAACGCTTGAAATTTTATTTAGAAATTTTCAACTCACAAACATGTCACATGTTATTAGTATACCTTGAAAAGAGTCCCCAGACTTGGCTGTAACCCAAAATTATCTGAATACTTGATGCTACAATCAAAGCTCCTTGTATTGCCCGCATTGTTTGTATAAATCTCTGCAAACCAATCAAATGGAAGGATCTCTTAAACCAAATAAGAAAGAAATTTAAGTGCATTTCTAAGAAAGTTTATATATTTTATGTTGCTCCCTGATAAGAACCTCAGGTGAACCACACAACAAAAACTACTAATTTTAATTAGAGAGCCTAAGGACTTATAAACCTCACAATAAAATCTCATAGTTCCAATGTAAGACTCAAGTCCCATATCTTGCAATTGGATCCTAACATCACACCACACTCCACAATCCCAGCACGCATTTGGGCTGGCAGTGTACTAGTCCTTTGACTAGTCCAAGAACAGCACTGCAATGCTGATGTCACTACCTGTGTCGCTTGTTTGCAGCTGAGAGACATGGTGGAAAACTTTGACAACAACTGATGAGAACCAAACCAGTACAGAGGAAAATATAGTAATCAACAAAAAAGAATTGGATGTATTATTCAGTAAGTTTTTACTCTGATCAAGGTGATGTAGAAGAAGATGAAATACAATTAGTTAGTCCTCCACAGGGTATTCGACATAGCCAAATGTTCTTCCCTATTCCATATCATTATGTGAATCCCAATAAATTTCAAACAATAATAGTGTTAGAAAGAGCATGTCAAAAAGTATGCCGCTAGCATTTTTCTTTACACTAAAATTGAATTTCATAGTCTGGGACTTACCGATTACCATTTGGCATAAAACCATTGGATCCTCACTTTAAACTTCACTGAAAAGTGACAATCTCATAGTACGGATATAGCAAAGTTGGTAAAAACTAAATATTGATTTTCCTGGTGATCAATAATTAGCATATCTACAACTAAAATAACAGTATGTTTCACTCAAGAAAAATCATTGAATTTTGTCCAGAATAATAAATCCTTGCTTATATGTTTAGGACTGTTGTGAGTCTAAAAAATGTATAGTTTAATGTGCTCTCAAACTACCAGTGATGAGGAAAGGGAATGAGGAAACTTACTTCATGAGAGTCAATAATTTGTTGCAACGATGAGTCAGTGATAATATAAGCAATTGGATATATATATATATATGCAGATGGACCTCGTCCAACTACTGTAGGCAATCTGGTTCCAAAAAGCGTTTGGAGAAGTGTGTTAATGCCAGCTACAAAGAGCAGAGCCTGTATTACCCGTGCCTTGTCACCCTGATTGTATTAGAAACCAAATCACTAACAAGTAAATATCAGAAAAAAATGTGTGGCAAGGGCAACAATTGTTTTACACACAAGCAGAAATTCAGCATACATCACTTCCTCCCATGGCATGAACAATCCATGACGGAGTCATCACACTTGTTCCCAGCATTAATATATAATTTTGAAATGCTAATAGGATAGCTTCAGCTACAAGACAAGGTATTCACAATGAGCCAACAAGAAAGAGAATATAAAGGAAATTGGAAACATTAATATCCCACCTCACAGTTTAAATTGCACTGCTAAAGTAGAGCACAACAATTAAAAACTCAAAACTACTTAGGAGCAAATCAAATCATTGATTAGAATACAAAAAACAAAGAACTTTATGCCAAATTTTCACAGAACGAAAAAATGTTGAGTACTAAGAGGTGGGAATAGTAGAGCATTAGCATCGTGCTAAAGCAAGCCACAAAGTAAGGAATGCATGATAATTTCAGGTCGAATGTGCTGATAGATACCATAAAAGATAACATATCACCAATCATTTGTTAAGGAAGATATATGCTATCCAAAAAAAAAGCTAGCTAGAAGAAACATTGTTTTATATCTATATATAGATTTCACAAAATCAAGAGACATTAATTAGTATTTAACAGTAAATGCCATATAAAAGAAATCAATCATAAAACAAAACTGGCTAATACAATGAAAATAAACATCAAAAGAGATATGAAGGCAAGTACCTATATGGCCAATTTTCATTCCTGAACGAGCAAGGGCACGAAGAGCTGATTCAGCACCAGGACCAGGTGTCTTTGTCTTGTTTCCACCAGTGGCACGGAGCTTGATATGAAGAGTAGTTATGCCAAGTTCCTGCTCCACATTAATTTGAAACAATGCATTAAACTCAACAGCTTCACAGAAAATTACATCCTATACTAACAGTGATTTCAGAGAATGACCGGAACAAAATCACTGAAACAGCTAAACAGAAGATTGACCAGTGATATTAGCTAACAAATAGGATGATCAAATCAGAATTCTATCAGATTCATAAAGAATAAAGCAGCAAATGATAAAAACAAAAATAACTAGCTAAAGAGAAAAGGCCACTGACCTTGCATCTAGCAGCAACATCCTGAGTTGCAAGCATAGCAGCATAAGGAGATGATTCATCTCTATCAGCCTTAACCTTCATTCCACCTGAAGTTAGAATCCAAATACATAAGGAAATCACATCAATTTTCCTATATCTACTAAAAAGGAAAAAGACAACCAAAATTTATCTAATGACAATGTTAGCTTGGTGATACGCAAATGGATCCCAAGTTCTGTGAATAGAAAAAAAAATCAAACCATTAAGATAAAGCAAAACATTATTTTACAAAGGGGCACGCCCAATCATTAAGCTCGCTCCATCATGGGGTATGGGGATACCTAAGTGCCAACATAAGGATCTCGCAAAGAGGATAAAAACTATAAATTACATAAAAGCTAGCAGGGAACAGGGGATAAGAAAAAATAGTATATATTGACTCTAACACAATAAAATCCACTGAAATATAGGCTATTCAGTACCAATATCAATATTATAAAATACATGTGAAAATTTAATAAAAACTGGAAAAATGATAGCATCTGTTTAGTTCTTGTAATGTGAAAATAAAGCAAAAACAATTTTTTACAACAGGGCATGCACAATCACAAAGCTCCCTTCATCATGGGATATGGGTATACCTAAGTGCCAACACAAGGATCTTACAAAGAGTATACAGATTAACAAGAAAAGCAAACAGGAATAAAAAACACATGTTAACTCTAACCCAATAGAATCCACTGAAATTGGAAACGATTAAAGCTAAATAACAACTAACATTAATTCATGGCATAATAAAAAGTAATTTTATGCGGTCACATGCTGTAATTATAAAAATCAACCACGAATCTTCAGAAATTGATAATTAAAAGTGAGAAATAAAAGAAATGCAAATACTTACAATGAAGGTATCATTGAAGGAGGCAAAGATGCGAGCGACGCCAAAGACATGTTCACCATCTTTAACAGCTGGGCCCAGAGTCACGTTTTCTTCCTTTGGCTCTCTGACCTTTCTCCTCGACTGCGTAACAACAACAACAAAACCCTATCAGTATTCCCTTCTTGCGTTCCCAAACACACCGCTGAGCTGAAAAAGCTAGCTAGGGTTCGAGTGAAAGGGGAAAAGTCTATGAGATTGATTTTACGAAGATCTACGCACCATGGTTGCAATGCGGTGAAGGGCTTCGGACACACATGGCACAGGCAAAGAGAAGGAGTATGGAAGACAATGAGAAGGCGCGACAAAGAGAGGTAGAAGACTAGGGCACAGGCGTAATCATTTTAATTAAAAAGAAGGCTGAAATTATAAAATGAAATAAAACAACGACGGGCATTAAAAAAACCGTCTTTGAAACCGGGTTCAACAATGACGGTCTTTGTATAACTGTCTTCTTTATGATAAGCTGTCTTGTAAAGTTCCATTTAATTACAAAATTGCCACCGCGTGTCATACAAAGACGGTTATTAAACAACCGTCGTCGATTGTGTGTCGTAAAAAGGCCTATTTGTAGTAGTGACTATTGGATATTATAATGTTCATGTGCTTAATTAAGGGTACTTACACAAGTTCCAAATGTGAAAGAACCACAAACAACAAGTCCACGAGCTGATCTCAACAATTCATAATAGCATTTCTCACCATTATGGGGTTACAAATCATAATAAGCATGACAATATTTTAACATCTGTCACAAACATTTCAGTTCCACTTATTCAAATATAAATGATTTTTTTATGCATGTACATGTTAAATATTAGCAATTTTCTTTGAACATTAATTGAGATTCCTTATTTCTTCCAGTAAAGTGAGAGGAGTCAAATCCAGCTAAAATAATAATATAGCAAAGCTTGTGACAAACTGAATTACAAAGGCAAATGAAATGTACCCCATTTGGACCATGAATAAATTGACTTCATACGGATTTGGCAGGACACTCAAACATTTACTATCAACTTGATGCTTGGACTCTTGCTTTCTTGGATGAACATCATACCCCAAAATCTTGTTGTCTTTTCTAGTAGACAACACAATTTGCTTCTACTGCATACCGATCACTCCCATGACGACAGAAGAATGATCATCCTTATGCAATAGTTGGGGCTTCCATTTGTTCTCATTACACATTATGATAGCCAGGGGCGGGGCAAACTTTCTCGGGGCCTTGTTTAATATTTCCCTTTTTTAGAAAACGGGGCCCTTAATTGACAATTTAAAAATAAATGACTCGTTTAAATAAGAAAAATATTTTGCTCAATAAATATTACCAAAAAGTATTGAAGTTTAAAGGTTTTTTTTTAAGAGAGTAAAAAGTGAATTAAGGAAGGAGGAGAGAGAAAAAAATTGGGTGTCTCAGGAAATATAAAAGTAGTAAAAATTGTTGTTGGTGGGAATTGAACCTTGGACCCCTTGATTATTAAAAATAGGCATTACCATCTCCTCTAGTTTTTAGTATTGAATATATGTTGCAGTAATTAATATTTGAGACCCCTTATTTTTTGGGGCCCTGTGTGGTTGGGCACCTTGAATGGGCCCAGAACCGGCCCTGATGATAGCATGATAAGTTCCACCAATTACAAAACTGGTCTTTTCCCAGGGCAAAAAAACAAAGTTATTCATAACACCCTTAACATGAGGCTTGTCTTCTAAGAAATTAATACGCGCTCTCTATCAACTACATGCATATATTACATGGTATCAAGCAACTATGAAAGGAAACCAAAATCTAAACTGTTATTTGCACTCCAGCATATTTGCCACAAAAGTCATATTTTATCTCTCCCCCTTGCACCTTACTCAAATTTGTAACTGATATTTGAGAGTCATGACTATCAACATTATATATTGAAAATACATTGTTTCCATCTGGGTGCCAGGCTACATCTTCTGGCCATTTCCTCTACTTTTGGGATGCACAATTAGTAGTTCAAAGTAGAGAAGCTCCTGATCTACAAATTAAGGTGAGGAGAAATAATATGTAAAATATATAACATGGGGTAAGAATAATTAACATACTTTGATGTTCAAAGTTATAACTTTTTCTCCCACAACACTTAATATTTAATAATACCACCGAGGGACAAGCTGTCACCATTGGTGGAATGAGCAAAACTTCAATAAATCAAGGAACTGAAGTCCAAGTTCCATGAAATAATAGTGCACAGTGCACACCATAGCATAAACTAGTAAGCTCAAATTAAGAAACTTGAAGGGTTTCACAAATTTTACTAAAGCAAAAGAGACCGAGAAAAGACACCAAACAAAGTCCCAGTACATAATATGTACCTATCTTATTGTTGTCTAAAAGGATGGCATTTACATGATAACCACCAGCTGGAGCTCCTTATCGTCCATGTACCTCTTCGTAGCCACACATTGAATAGGTCTTGCGCGTAGTTGTAGCACTCCGAGTCCAAGGGCATTCGTAGTGTCGAGAACTATCTCTGTTTTGCGCCACAACTACCTTTTCTCGGGCCCTTCCTGGCCTAGCCCAAGCCCACCTCCTCCCCCTCCAGAATCCAAATTTCTATCCGTGAGAACGACCCTCCATCGTCGTCGTGGGCGTCATTGACACCGTCGGTCAGGAGTTCCTCTCCATCCTCTCCGACAGTGATTTCTCGTACTGCTCCATCCAAATGATAGCACCCAAGCGCTCCACTAGTCGTCGCATCGCCTTCGAGGACAGGGACTACGTCGTCCAAGAGCTCACACCAGAGAGCTTCGACGGCGTTGACATTGCGCTCTTCAGCACTGACAGCTCCAACAACAAGCACTTCGGCCCCATCGCCGTTGATAGGGTAACAGTCGTGGTCGACAATAGCTCCATGTTTTGGATGGATGAGAAGGTGCCATTGGTAATTCCTGAATTAAACCCCGAAGCAATGCAAAACATCAAAGTTGGAACGGGAAAGGGCGCACTCATTGCTAACCCTAATTGCTCCACCATTATATGCTTGATGGTTGCTACCCTTCTTCATCGAGTCCAAGAAGCCACGATTCTCTGCGTCGAAGAAGGCGAAGAGAGCGCAAAGTGAACAACGTCGTTGGGATCACGGGAGGAGAGAAGGGAGGGGCTGGCATGGAGGGAGGGCAAGGAAAGGGGTTTGGGGTTCAGGTTGAGGTTGAGGTATGTGACGACGAGAGGAGAGGAACCGGTGAGAGGGAGAATGAAAAGTTTTTGGAAAAAAGTGAGAATGCAAGTAAAGTGCGTGCACAAAAAATAAAGACTCACTCACGACGAATTTTGGGTTTTTTTATTAAACTGACGTTGAGTATCTAAATTCACAGACGATTTTGATAAAAAACAGTCTTTGAAAAGATGTTTTAAAGATAGTTTTGTAAGAACCATATTTGAAAAGTTATAATTATTTACAAAAATACCATCGGTACTCAAACAACAACGGCTTTTCGACAACAATCTTTAAATGTGTCGTAAAAAGTGCTTTTTTTAGTAGTGTTACCATCATTGCATCGTGACTACCATGAGAGAAGACATTAAATGTACACATTGTGGGTTGTCGTGTAATTTTTTTTCCGACTTGGCATTGTCATTTAATTATTTATTGAAAAATACTAATTGTTAGAGCTTGTTTGGGATGTTACCGTTGGTGTTTGTTTGTTTAAAAGGAGATTCTTGTTCCCCAAATTGAAAACTTAGGGTTCTTGGCTCCTCTGTGTTCTTTCCCAAAGTCTGAAATTAGAACATCAATTTCCTTCTAACAGATATGGAATCAAGCGCATTTGGATGTAGGTGTCAATCGGGCTATTCCAGAGGCACAGGTTCACAAGGCATGTCCATGAGTGGTACAAACAGTTAGGCACCTACATATGATTGTGGACATAAAGCGATTTTGAGAACCGTTAGAACAAGAGACAACCTTATAGGAGGAGGCTCTCGGGTTGCAAACATTTCAAGGTTAGTTGTTATTTTTTTTAACTTTTTTGAAAATATGATGTGGGATCCAATGTGATTAATGATTAATTTTTCATGTTAGAAAGGGGTTGCAGATAGTAGTTATGGATTTTTTGATTGGTATCATAAGGAAATTGTTAATGAAAAGGACATTGTTATTTTGAGAGAAAGAGGGAGGATATTAAATCTGCATAATTCTTTGAGCAGCAGGAAATCGTTGAAGAGGATAATTGTTATTTGTTGTGTAATGTTAGGGATTATTATAGTTCTTTTGTTGACGTTTTCGAATTTGCCCATTTGTAGAGGGTAGACTATTAATGTAGTCCATTAACGTTAGCATCCAAACTTCAAATTTCTTCATTTCACATGTATTTGAAGGAGTAGTAGGCAATTGAAATGTACTTGATTAATGGATTTTGTTGAAGAAAAAGTATACTACTGTTCTATGGTGTTTGGTGTTGTTTATGAGATAAGTGATTTTCGTAAGGGTTGATTTGAACCATTTTAAAAACTTAAATTAAAAGATCAATTTGAATCTTTTTAAAAACTTAAAGGACCAATTTGAACCTTTAAAAACAGTCCATGATTGTCTTGATCAACTCATTTTTTGTGTCTTCTTATTGGAAAACTACATAGCAAATTCATACTAGTACATGTAGATTAAAAAAAGAGGTGCACAACAATACCATACGTAAATAGCTTTAAAGAGGCACTACATTAAACCATGCATTTGTCCAAACAAAATAAACATCATAAAAGGCAGGCAACCAATAAAAAAGACAATTTTTTCTATAAAAAAAACATCATAAGCCACTTGAAGAAGTAGGACTACATTTGTGCAAACTTTGCTACCAATACCAGTCCTCAAAAAAAAAAATATCTTGAAAGATAATTAGCTAGTCATATTCAACAAAAAACATAAACATTTAATTCACTACTAAAAATTTTGCTTTCAAAGACTGTTCTTTATAACTTTCCATGACGATTTTCAACCGTCTTTGAATCTGCTATTGTGAAAAGTTAACACTTTTTACAATGATTTTTAAACAGTCTTAGAATCTCAATTTTTACATTGATTATCTATGAAACAGTCTTAAAAATTTATTTATTTTGTTTTAAATTTTTTTTAAAAAATTAATGTTTCTAAGATGATTCTTTTAAAGAACTGTATTAGAAAGTCTACCTTTTAATACAATTATTTGAAAAAACAGTATTAGAAAATAGATTTTTTAAGATGATTTTTTAAAATGTTTATTATCTCATTTGGTTAGAATGTCATTTTTACAAAAGAGGGAAGAATTTTGTTTTAGTATATAATCATTAGTTAAGAATAAATATTATTTAAAAAGTTAAATGATTTTTTAAAAAATACTATGACTTTTAAATTCTATAATGCTAATCGATCATTTATAATCAAATCTAATGATCTATATTATTTATCTTTTTATCCCTTGCATGAAAAAATTCTCTCATACACAGTCTACTTTGTTTTAAATAACATTGTGTATCTGAATGTGATATATATTAATGTATTTATTCTGATTGATGAATAAATAAATATTTGTGCACGGTTCGAAAAAGGTAATAAATAAATAAATTTCATAATGCATCTTATTATGTATAATTGGATTGAATTTTTGAGTTAATATATTGACTAAAGTATGATCCATGGCGCAAGGATTGTGCAAAGTTGAAGCAACTTTTTTATTTCAGAAGGAAAAAGTAAAATCTTCACTAAGATATAGCAAAAGAGCACTACTTTTTATGCTTTGTGTGAAGCATTTTGTAAAAGAATAACTTTTCTTTCTTTGATTTTCGTAACCCAACATTCTCATCTTTGGAAAGCAAGAAAAGATTGCGGTATATGGGTTCAATATGTATAATATATTTAAGGATTTAGTGAACAGTATTAAGAAAAAGATAGATAAGCATCTCTTCTTTTAAAACCTTAAAGATGTTGCTACTTTAGAATCGCTAAAAGATCATTATCTTCTATACTTTAATTAAAACCCTTAGCATAAGTATAGAATTTGTCGCTTATATGGCTTTTAAAAAGATAGGGTCTTTAAGAATTAATGTAGCCTGTGGTGGACAAAAGTGGGGTTTCGATGAATGCTTTCTCTCTTACCTCACAAAATCCAACTTAACGTATTATATGTCCTATACCTTTTACTTGTTTTTTTCTCTCACTTTTTTGCTCTCTTTGACAGGAGGAAGCTCTCCATCTTAGGCTGTCTTTCTCTTTAAATTGTGTATGCTTAATTTATCTTTTTCTTCTTTAATTTGTTAAACTTTCTTGGCAAAACACCTGTATGATTAGATGGCAATACATCATTAGTTCTCTTGAACAAGATACAGACGTGTGTAATTTTTTCTCACTTGTACGGAGATGAATTTCCTGTAGTTTGAAAAATAAACAAAAGGATCTATAATTAGTTATCTCATAATTCAAACAAACCCCTCTTTCGTACATCAAAATGGACAAATATATTAGAATAATTAAGGTTCAATATGTCTTATATATGTGTTTATAAATACAATTACAAGGAATCTTGATCACAAAATTTGGAAAGGCCGGAGCACCTATATATAAGGACGCTGAATTATTTCAATTATTCTTTATGAGATTGAGCTTCAGATAACATAATCGCCATTTACCGACTATAAATTATGCGTGAGGAAGAGCAATATATATATAACAATAGCCATGTTGAATTAAGTTTAATTTGGACGGAAAGAAAGTGAAATTTTGCAAGAAAAAGGAGGAAAAAGAGGTAGAGCTGAATCAAAGTTGACTATTCTCTCTTATTTCAGTGTTTTCACAAAAATTGAAAAATAAAATAAGTGGAAGACCGTTCTTTAGATGAATTACTTGAAATAGAGGTTTGACAAGATCTAAGAGCTGGGATTATGACATGTTAATTGATATCAATATGCTTTCACTTAAAGAAATCTTAACACAGAAAAGTTAATATTGATACTTTAATTTGTATTATTTTTAGAACTTTGTTAGGAAAGTAGTAAAAAAAATATATTTATGAAACTGGTGTAACATGAAACCTATTTACGAAAGACATTTTTGTTATGTTGGACTTAGGAAATGTCATATCGACGTCTCATTTTTATTTTTTGTTCTTTTACAAGAAACGTCATCTTTGGGGTAACATAACATTAAAGTGTTGTCACGTGTGGAATTTGTATAGGAGATGTCATCTTATATGTTGTATCAGGAGGTACTATCCTGTGTGGAGTTTTCAATTATTTTTGAGATTGGACCAACCTTTGTATCACAACATATGTGAACAAAAGGTGTTATTGTTGTTTCTAATATATCAAAATAACATGTCTAATGTCCACCAAAATCTACACATATAAGAAATGAAATGAATTTCCCAAAATCATAACATTGACAGACATATAACCATTGTAGATGTAAAGGACACAATAGGAGTAATTGTCGGCAATTTTGAGTTAACTATGACCTAAATCCGGAATCAAAATCAAAACAATCCATCCTTATAATTTCAACGCAAATTGTGCTTCTTAACTTTCATTTAATAATTCTGCTTCTTGTCTTCCTTTTAATATTAGTTTTTCTTTCTTTGTATTCAGTTTCTATTGCATGTGCTTTGTAATTTTAAGACAAAATTTGAGATCATGTATACATGGACAAGTCAAATCTCTTTTGCTTTCCGAAAACTACACTAACAATATCATTCTTGTAACTCCATACAAGATGATGCTTCCTTTTCACATCTACATTTACCGTGCTACAAAGACTAGTCAAAGCACAAAAATAATGGAAAACACCACACAGTATGACGCCTCCTATTGTATACAAATTACACACGTGCCAAAACTTTAACGTGATGCTACACCTAGGATGGCGTTTCTAGCAAAAGGACAAAAGACTAAAAACAAGACGTCGTGCAGGATGACATTTCCTGAATCCAACGTGACAAAAACAACCCTGCACTGTAAATAGTTTTAATGCTACACCAATTTCGTAAATATTTTTTTACTACTTTCCTAAAAAGTCTTGTGTTTAGTTTCTTTTCACCCTCAGTATCTACATCATATATATTAGGCTGTGTATAATATTCTTGCTATTTCCTTAAGCTTCTTAACAAGATATCTGTCGCGAGTTCTACTTATTCTAAACTGGAAAAATATATTTGTTTTAAACATCAAGTGGGATAAAAAGAAAAGTTTCGCCCGTTTAAATTTGAGGTATATGTTTAAACAAAAAGAATAAATAAAAAAATAAAGGTAATTATACACAAGGTAAAAAACAGATAATATGATTCTCCAAATTTCAATTGATCAATAGTAAAAGGATGGAACTGATAAAAATTATTGTTGTTATTTTTTTTTAGATTATTATAATTATTATTATTAAAAATCATATAAAATTATATTCGAATCTGGAAAAAATAATTAAAATTGATTCTCTCAAGATAAAAATTCTGATCCTGTCTGATCTACATTTAAATTGCTTATGAAACTAATGGAGTAGTTCTTTGAAATAGCTAGATTGAAGTCATATGTTTATGTTTGCCGGATATACTTTTGTTATATAGCTTTGTTATATTAAATAGAAGAGGGTGGGATGAAATGGAATCCATTTTTTCCTCAAAAGCAGGAAGAGAAAGTTAGCACCTGGTTGTTATATACTTGAGTATACAAAAATAAAAATAAAAGTGAGGGAATAAATGTGGAAAGTGCTTGCCCCTTTTACAACAAAGCTGTTCTCTTTTTCTACAGCTGTGGCTGTTCTTGAATCCCTGGTTACATTGGTTATTTTGACACATGCACCTTTTAGGACAATTTGGATGGTTATTAAGCTTTCCTCACTTTTTCTAGTGTTAGATGTATTTATAATTAACAACATAAAATGAAAGCAAAGGTGCTAAGATAGCTTAGTGGCGAGGAAATAATAGTGGAAAGTTTGACAGCAGTTTAATTAACATATATATATATATATATATATATATATATATATATATATATATATGCTAATTCATTCTTGCCACTAAGAGACAAACATGGAAAGCATTTTGGGATTATTTAGTTGTTTGTGTAGTGGTTTTCAATTGTTCCTATCACAACTTGTAAGAATATAACTAGCATAATCAAAAGCTATATATTGGAATATTTGTAATAGGAGTAGAAATACATCATGTAGATTAACGAATATCAAAACTAAATAATTATGACAATAAAGTCTAAAAATAACGTATACAAATCGATATCTCTGATTAAAAAAATAACAAATAAATTTCGGAATATAATTATTCACTTTTTAACAAAATAATCAAATATGTGAAAATTTTCTTGTAAAACTGGACATATGAAGAGGCGTTAATTCAAATACACAATAAAAAAGGATTAGTATTTACTAAGGATTTACCATTAAATTAACTTCTATTTTCTTTCCCATAAAAAAAACTTCTATTGATACGATATTTCTCTAAAAAAAATAGACTATTAATATGACTATTATAAGCTTATATAGTAATATTAATAGTATGATATATTTATACTAACAAATAATTTATTGGAATATCATTAATAAATCAAATGTTTGTATAATATATCATACGGTTAATTAAACTTGACTTAAAACACTATACTAATTAGATTTTAGTTTTTTTTTAATATATACATATATATATATATATATATATGTATGTGTGTGTGTATTAATAAAAACAATCTTAGCACACTTTTAACCTTATTCATCAGTAAATGTTTTTTTTTTTGGTAGTGACATATGTATGTGCTGAAGTTTCCTCCTTTTTGGTTTATACTTTTTTAGACAAGAAAATTGTGTGATTTGAGTTTCCTTAGGGCCTAATTTTTGTTTTTTCTTTTCATCCTTTTTTATCATAAACAATAATTAGTAAAAACTTTTTAGACTTCTGGTGTTTTTCTTTGAATGCCGATTATTTCCTTCTCTATATCACCTTTTGCTTTTGTTGTATGCTACAACAGTGAAGGACGACAAATAGGAAAGTCAAATTTGCGTTCTTCTATTTCAGATCTGCCGACATCTCTCTCTCTCTCAGGTATATATTATTGAAGAGTAATGAATAGATTTTTCTAGAATACTCCATAAAGCTCTTTATATTTATTAGAATTGTCTACACTTTCTAGAGACTTCTTTTATCGAAATATATCTACGAAGAAATATCTAGAGAGTTTCTAAAAGATAAAGATGAATGAAAAAATCTAGAGAACTATCTAGAAATCATGAAAAGTAAAGAAAATTAAAGAAATGTAAAGAGAGTTCTAGAAACCTCACCAAGCAACTATAAATAAGGGTGATGACCATTTGTTAGAAGTAAGTGAGAGTAGTAGGAACAAGTAAGGAGAAAGGAAGAAACAAGAGAGTGTGAGCTTGAGAGAACATACTTAGTAAGAGTGAGTGATCTTTGTAAAAAGTATAGTCCGTAAAAGTGTTTGTATTTGAGTTTCTCTTAATAAAAGTTTGTTTCATATTCTCTACAAGTGGCATCAGAGCTAGTTGTCTGGGGCCAAGTTACACTTGAGGAGGCTAGTGATCGGGGATCACTATATGAAAATTCTGAAGTTGCACAATCTAGGATTATGTATGTATTTGATCTGGGATCAAACTTATTTGGAAGAGTGCGAGGCATCACCAAGTCAAGATGGCATATATTTCCAATTCAGCTAATGGAATTGAGAAACTCAACAACAACAACTATAATAATTGGAGGGTCCGCGTGAAGTTCTAACTAGAGGGTCAGGATCTGTGGGACATAGTAAATGGCGAAATGACCACAACACCCACAGAGGTGAACGAATTGAGAAGGTGGAAGCTGAAAGCTGGCAAAGCAATATATGTTCTCACAATAACAGTAGAGGATGAGTTGTTGCAACACATTAAAAGTGCAGAGACTCCAAAATAGGCATGGGACACTTTGTCGACATTGTTCTCACACAAGAATGATGCGAAGCTACAGCGCTTGGAGAATGAACTTCTATCAACCACGCAACAGGACAAAACAGTAAGTCAATATTTTTCCAAAATTAAATCTATTTGTGAGGAAATTTCAAAGTTAGATCTTGAAAATGCAATATCGGAGGCACACATGAGGAGAATAATTATTCATGGGCTAAGGCCAGATTATAGTGGAATTATTATGGCAACCTGTGGATGGGACAAAGAGCCAACTCTTACAGAGTTGGAAAACTTACTAGTCAATCAAGAAGCATTAGACAAACAAATGTATAATGTCTTCAAGAGAGGAAATGTTGATCGATTGAAACCAAAAAGAGACCACAAATATCAAGGAGGAAGAGATAAACAAAGACAAGACAGAAGAGGCTCACAACAAGGGAGAGCTCGACAAGGACAAGATGCTGGACAAAAGAAAGATTATCGTCGGAATAATCAGTGCTACAATTGTGGTAAGAAAGGACACTTTGCAAGAGATTGTTGGTCAAAGAAAGAGGAGGGTAATGTTGTAACCTCCACCCAAAATGATAATAACAGTCAAGAAGAATGGGATCTACAAGCATAATTTGCCGTGGAAGAACCCATGGAGCTTGCTGCTTCTTGTGTTGTAGAACCAGAGGAGGAGTCAACACTTGTTACAGTAAGTAATAAGTTAATTAATTATGATGATGATTGGATCGTGGATTTTGGGTGCTCCAATCATATGACGGGAGACATAAAGAAGTTAAAGGATGCCAGTGAGTACAAGAAAGGGCAAGTGGTTGTCATAGCAAACAATGCCAAGTTGCCTATCACTCACGTGGGAAAGGTAACAATAGTACCACGATTCAACTCCAACCAAACACCATTGGAGAATGTGTTCCATGTGCCAGGTATGAAGAAAAATCTACTCTCTGTCTCACAACTCACAGCCTTTAGGAATTATGTAGTGTTCGGTCCAGACACTGTAAGGTTGTACAAAAATCTGAAGCAGTATGGTACACTGATCATGGAAGGGAGGCGATTAGAGTCTGTTTACGTAATGTCAGCTCAAACGACATACATAGACAAGACAAGGAGGAATGAAACAACTGACTTATGGCATGCACGACTCGGACATGTAAGTTATCACAAACTTAAGATGATGATGAAGAAGGCAATGTTGAAAGGTCTCCTCCATTAGAAGTTCAAGAAAATACAGTGTGTGCTGGATGGCAATACGGGAAAGCACATCAACTACCATACGAGGAGTCGCAACATAGAGTAAAGGAGCCGCTTGACCTAATTCATTCAGATGTTTTTGGGCCCATCAAGCAACCATCTATAAGAAGTTTCAAGTACATGATTACCTTTATTGATGATTTTTCGAGGTACGTGTGGCTTGACTTTATGAAAGAAAAATTTGAAGCATTTTTCAAGTTTAAGAATTTCAAAGAGAAGGTAGAAAAAGAGATAGAAAGAAATATAAGAAATCTTCGTACGGATAATGAGGGAGAGTATACATCAAAAAAATTTATGGAGTATTTACATAACTGTAAGATACGATGACAATTCTTATGTCCGAATACACCCCAACAAAATGGAGTTGTGGAAAGGAAGAATCGCCACTTGGCGGAGATATGCAGAAGCATGTTGCATGCCAAGAATGTGCCACCTCGATTTTGGGCTGAGTGTATGAAGACGACAACACATATTATTAATAGACTACCTCAAGCAAGTCTTGAGTTTGTTTCACCTTATGAGAAGTTGTGGAATGTCAAGCCTACTGTAAGCCACTTTTGAGTTTTTGGTTGTGTCTGTTATGTCTTCGTGCCAGACCATATAAGAACAAAGTTCAATAAAAAGGTAATACGATGCATATTTGTGGGCTATGATAACGAAAGAAAAGGGTGGAAGTGTTGCGATCCTACAACATGAAGGTGTTACACTTCAAGGAATGTTGTGTTCGATGAAGTATCATCTTGGTGGACGACAAAAGAGGTTGTGTTGCCAAATGTTCAAGAAGTTGAATAAAAGTTACAACAAGGAGAAGAATCCCAAGAAGAACTTAAAGAAGATCGATCTGTGAATCCAGAGAAAGTAAAAAGCCCATGGCAAACTAGAACATTGCAACAAATTGCTAAAGAAGAAAGACTCAATCAAACTGAAGAATTTGAAGAGATTAGAGAGTTACCACCAATATTAAGAAGGACTTCAAGACAAAAAAGACCAAATCCTAATTATGCAAATGCAGCATTGATTGAAGAAGAGATAGTTCAAGAGCCAAATTCGTACGAGGAAGCATCACACATGAAATAATGGAGAAAAGCCATGGATGAGGAGATTCAAGCGCTACAGCAAAATGAGACTTGGGAGTTGGTACCAAGGCTTGCAAATATACAACCAATATCCTGCAAGTGGGTATACAAAGTGAAGACTCGACCTGATGAATCGTTTGAAAGATATAAGGCTCGACTAGTGACTCGAGGATTCTCACAGAAGTATGGTATAGACTACGATGAAACTTTTAGTCCCGTAACAAAGATCACCATGGTACGTGTCCTTATTGCACTAGCAGCTAGCAAAACTTAGAAACTTTGGCAGATGGATGTGAAAAATGCTTTCTTACATGAAGAGCTAGATCATGACATATACATGGAGCAGCCTCAAGGTTTCGAAAATAAGAATCATCCAACCTTTGTGTGTAAATTAAAGAAAGCACTTTATGAGTTAAAGCAGGCACCAAGGGCTTGGTATGGTAAAATATGTGAGTTTCTTATCCAAAGTGGGTACTTTATGGCACTAGCTGATTCAAGCTTATTTGTGAAAGCTCGACTAGGGAAGCTTGCAGTTATCTTAGTTTATGTGGATGACTTAATCATCACTGGAGATGACGAAGTGGAGATTCAGCAGATAAGAGCAAATCTCTCAGTACGATTCCAAATGAAGGAACTAGGAGAGCTAAAACATTTTCTTGGATTTGAAGTTGAACGAACCAGTGAAGGAGTATTTCTGGGGCAACAAAAATATGTAAAGGATCTGTTGCAAAGTTTTGGGATGCTTGACTGCAAGCCGACATCTATGACGATTGATCCAAACACAAGGTTGTGCAGAGAAGAAGGCCAAGAACTGAAAGATTCAAGAATGTATAGGCAGCTGGTGGGTAGTTTAATCTATCTAACACTAACACGACTTGATATTGCATTTGCAATTGGAGTTGTGAGTAGATTCATGGAGAAGCCAAGAAAACCTCACTTAGAGGCAACAAGACGCATACTAAGGTACGTGAAAGGAACTTTTGATCTTGGAATTTTCTACAAGAAAGATGAGGAATATAGAGTTGAAGGATATTGTGATGTTGATTACACTGGTGACCACGACACTCAACGCTGCGCCATTGGATATGTGTTCTACATTGGATTTGGAGCAGTGTCTTGGTGTAGTAAGAGACAACCAACTGTGTCATTATCAACTACAGAAGCGGAGTATAGATATGCAATAATGGCAGCATAAGAATGTACATGGTTAATGCAGCTTATCAAAGACTTACATCAACCTGATGACTACGCGGTAAACCTTCATTGTGATAACCAATCAACTATAAGACTTGCAAAGAACCTGGTGTTTCATGCAAGAACTAAGCATGTGGAGGTACATTATCACTTTATTCGAGAAAAGGTACAAGGACGAATTGAAATGAAATATATTAATATTGAAGGCCAAGTTGCAGACTTGTTCACTAAAGGACTGAATGGCTTGAAGCTCCAAGAATTTAGAAGGCAACTTGGTATGACTACCAGATCAACATTGAGAAAGACTAGTCATTGAGGGGGAGTATTGAAGAGCAATGACTAGATTTTTCTAGAATGCTCCATAAAGTTCTTCATGTTCACTAGAAATGTCTACACTTTCTAGAGACTTCTTCTTTTATCTAAATATCTCCATGAAGAAAAATCTACAGAGTTTCTAAAAGACAAAGATGAATGGAGAAATCTAGAGAGCTATCTAAAAACCATGAAAAGTAAAAAAAATGTAAAAAGAGTTCTAGAAACCTCACCAAACAACTATAAATAAGGGTGATGACCATTTGTTAGAAGTAAGTAAGAGTAGTAAAAACAAATAAGGAAAAAGGAAGAAATAAGAGAGTGTGAGCTTGAGAGAACATACTTAGTAAGAGTGGGTATAAATGTGAGTGATCTTTGTAAAAAGTATAGTACATAAAAGTTTTTATACCTGAATTTCTCTTAATAAAATTTTGTTTCATATTCTCAATATATATATATATATATATATATATATATATATATTTTTTTTTTTTTTTTTTTTTCATAGTAAAAGTACGTACGTGATTAAATTCTTGAAAGCAAAATGACCAATCAAAGAAGTATACCCCTGACATTTCTACAGAAATACATCATAGTAAAATAGGTGAAAACGCAAAAGGTAAAGTGAAAGCTTGAAAAGTTCAAAAATTAGATCAATTTGAATCAATCTTCATGCTGTAATTAATCCTTAATTTTTTTTATGTTTCAAACAGGATCAATTAAATAAATTCAAAGATTATATTCACTTTGAATTATACCAAATTATGTCACCAACTTTTCATATATTAATATTACCATTGTTGGCCTAATCCTCTTGTTGATGATTGATTAAAAGGACCTAGTTTACGTGCATACAAATATATATGAGGTAATAGCTAGATATATAAATCATCTTTCAGACTTTGCGTATGGTGAAGTGGTTTAGTCTAGATATAAAAATCATCATTGACGAGAGTTGTTATTTTCTTATTTTTGAAAGGAAGAGTGATTATATTAATTTTCTAAACTACATTCTTCTTGAGTACAAATTTTATTTAAATCATATATATGAATTTATCCTTAAATAACCATACATTTTCCCTTTAACAGGGTGGCTACATGTGGTAGAAATGGAAGAGTGGTTTTATAATAATTAATGAATCAATCGAATTGAGTTATATATAACTTAAGTTTATATTTAACGAGTTCAATTTTATTTGAAGTTCAATTCATAATTTGGTTCATAAACTAAATTCAATAAATCAATTTTTGAGTTGAGTCTCTAATTATGAATCCAACTATCAATGTTTGTTGTTTGCTGTGTTTCTCCTTTCATAAAGATAGTCTTAACTTATTTATATCTTGTATAGTGACAGAACAAATCTAGTACTAGCTTACACATGACTTGGTTATTCCAGGGTCTTACCTATTACTACTAACGTATTTGATCATTATATCTAAGTAAGTTTTATTTTTTAAAAAAGTAAGAGAGATTTTTTTAAAATTTTTTCAAAGTTGTCAAATCTGATGAAGGCAAGACTTAATTTACACTTTTTAAACATGTCTTTTCCAAAACGTCTCACTTTTTATGGGATTGGAGATGTTTTATAGAGAGTTAAAATTGATACTAGACTTCTTTTATTGTCATGCCTCAATGTATTCTCGTGCCTATTGTTAGTTTCTTTGTTATAAATAAATCATTTTACTAAAATGCAGATAAAAAGAGAGAGATGACAAAAGCGACATAAAAAATATATCCACGTGAGAGGATGCAATGAAAGGTATTTGGGCTTGAGGCATAGATCAGACCCATTTTGTTCATAAGTGGGCCCTCTTTTCACCTTTATTCATTTATATTTCTTTTCACCTTTATTCATTTATATTTTCTCTATTCATTCATGATAAATATGTTCTTGTATAATCTAAAGGGTTGGCGTGCTATAAATTTTGTTGAATTCATAAGAATGAGAATGATTTATTTAACGGGAGAATTTGTATTTGATTCTCACCATGTGAAAAATTCTCTTGGACAAACAATCACACACCATGAGTAAGATAAGTCTTTGATCCAGTGGGTCTAGAAACACATATGGTCTCTGACCTAGACCCAAAAAATATTTTCTCATGTACAAAAATGAAACCGATAAAATATCTCATTTAAACAAATTCATTTCAAAATTTCATTATCATGTAACTAGTTAAATTCCTTTTTTGGTCAAGTCACGTCTTTTCTTTTTCTCAGATTTGTCAATATATGTACAGTAGTAGGTTTGGCTTAGCCTAAAAGAAAGAAGAATCAAAAGAAAATAAAATAAAAGGATAATCCGTTCTTTAATTTGGGTGGGTCTGATTTGAGACATAGAAAGTATAAATCTTTGTTTCTTGTAGGGCATGTTTCTGATCATCCCTCATGCAAGCATAGGTGGGTTAAAAAGGGGTAATGGATCCCAATGGTTGCATTAAATTGGTGCTATGCTCCTAGTTTGTGGAGCCCTAACAAGCCCCTTGTCGCATAAGGACAACTCCTAAACCCATTTGCCTTAATGGAGGATGGTATAGTAATAAAAGGGGTGCGTCACCAAGGGCCCTAGATGATGGATTAAACTTGAATCATAAGCCTTGTTGGATTAAGAGACACACTCATTAGGGTAAGCAAGCACCCTCCAAACTTTTTTTTTGGAGCCAATCACTTCATTCTTATCCCTTCTTTATCTCTTTTCTTTCTCTACCTTTAAGAGCCATCTTGAGCTTCACTTTACTGTGGAAACCTTTCTTTCTAACCACCCTAAAATTGAAATACCTAAACCACTTTTTAGAAACTACTCTTATCAGGTATCTTTCTGAAGATATTGGTTTTTATTTATGTGGCTTTTCTTGTTCAAATAATGGTGGCTCTGGCTCTTAAAATTGTCTATCTCCTGCCACTTATTTCTCATAAAGTTCTCTTAAATATTCTTTTTTATCCTTGTGACATATAGGCATATAACTTTATAAAGTGGCAGCAGGTGATTAAGATTGATTGGATTTGACTATGGTCTTTGTTTGCTAATTTAATTATATGATTAAATCATGAGCCGAAACAATAAGCAAACTCAATCCCAAATAAAAGAGAGAAAGGAGGAAAGTTAAATAAAAGATGGGAGTGTGCAGCTGAGGGATAAAACTTCAATTATGACATGGGGGAGAGTGAGATTAGTTATCAAATATAGTTTAATAATAAAGACGTATGAAGAAAAGTAAAAATCGGGTTTAAGGTTTAAGTCTAATTCAATCCTTAAAATTAATTTATGAGGTGAGACTTGATTCATACTTATAACATTATTTTAATAACAGATAAGGTAGGATAATCTCTGTCACACACACGAACTAGAATAGATCTATAAATCTATTAAAGGGAACTATTTTTTCTTCTTTCTTTATACTGTTTAAATATTGAATTTTTAACAAATAATCATTACTCTAATACCAATAGATACAACTACTTTTACATGATTTTATACTAATTAATCTTAATCATTATTAAATAACAACATACACATTTAATTTTACACAATTTTATACTAGTCAACTTAAGAGGATTAAGAGTATATATGTATGTATATGAAAAATTCCAAGTGAGGGGGACTAATGTCTATCCTTACCCCCCTCTGTATTTATCCCTAATTACACACCCATGATGACAAAGACTCAACAATTTGAGTGTGAAGTGAGCATGACTGAACATTAACTGGCTATAGAACAATAGTACAATATATATTTTTTTAGTTATCATGTTATTGGTATGAAGTATCAATTAGTTTTGTTGATGATTAATCTTTATTAAAAAATATGGTTGACCGCATTTGGTGAGGTTCTTTTTTTTCAATCATATTTTTTCATTTATAAGACTTGAACTTTTGATTCCTTACTTAAAAGAGATCAAATATCACTTGAACCAACTACTTGTTAGTAACACAATATATAATGAGTATCTTGATAAGCGCATGAACATTATGATAAACTCTATTATGCCATTTCAGAATTTAAGATTTTCCCTAACTCAACCATAGTTAATGTGAGATTTCTAATATACCTCTCATGTCAAGGGCTGAATATTTTGAGTGTGTGAGTAGCTGCACATTTATGGGTGACCTAAAAACCTTACAACAATAATTATAATAAGTTTTTATATCATTTTAAAAATTGACTTTGGGTTTTATTCAATCCTAAAAGTTAACTAATATATAGTTTGGTCATATCAATAGTCAAAGTATGATCTTCAGCAAATACAAATTATGTATAATTATTTTATATTATGTCAATTGCTGTTAAAAAATATATAGCTATTCATTTATTTTCCTAGTTTTTTTATTAATATTATTCTTTTTTTTTTGGGTACACTAAAGATACCTAACTGATAGTAGGTGACTAATTTCTTTCAAGGTGTACAAATAATCAAAATAAATTTTATTTCTCCCAACCAAGTAATATTTTTCATTCATATGGTCATGAACTAAACCGATCGATACTAACATGGTTAAAAAATTTAACTATTTACCGATTTTACTAGATTTCGTTAATCCTTGCATTTAAATAGTGCACTATACTTAATTGAGAGGAGAAACTCAGGAGATACAGATTAAACTTAATCAATATCTGTACTAATTATATAGGTACACAGTTACATTTTCTCAATGTAATAAAAAAAAAAGTTACATGTCCTCTGCTTATATTTATGTATGATAAAATTATTACTAATCAGAAACGCAATTCTCTTTAAACAAGGTAGTACAATAGTCAAGCATATAAAATATAAACTTGAAAAGTATTTGTAAGATATACACGAAAAATAATAACTTCTTATAGATTTAAAGTATAATGAAAAAGGAATAATGAATCAAACCTTTGATTTACCAAACCTTTGGATTCGTCATCCATTTTCCATTCTTCGTATAAGTTAAGATAGGTGCAACTTTATTCGTATATTATGAAAAAGTAGAGCAAAACTTTCGTTGATCTATTGACTGTAATAATATTAATAAAGCTAGATACTTTTTAAGAAGGGTAACTCTTACGTAAACTGCATAACATAACCTAGAAATTATATAACTTAGTATGCCATTCAGCATTTGCAAACTCAATTTAAGAAAGAAAAAAAAACTTTTAAAATTGCTTTTGAGAAAAGAATTAGTTTGAAATTCTCAATTTAACATAAAAACCAAATTTTATCACTTTCACTCAAAGCAACCCTGCGTTTAAGGACGTACTTAATTTTAATTAAATACAGCCAAACATTATTTTATTTCATTGTATTTTGCAAAATGACATTTTGTATTGTTTGGGGCGTGTTCATTTACTTGTCAAACTAATTAATTTCAGACACAAATTATCAAAACTAATTTCAGACCCAAATTCAGACAAAGTATTACATGATATATATCCATTGCACAAATCAAAACACTCGTAATGTTTTAGGTTTTGCACATGTATGTCGACTGAATAACCAACTACAGTTGCAACGCTAGTTAAGGTATTAGACTATAACAACAACTATCTTTTCAGTGACCAAACAAAAATTTGTCACCACGTGAAGTGAAGAACAGAAGGCATCGTATACCAATTCTTCTCGGTTTTGAACAAAAGCGAAGAGATGAATGAGGCCCCTCTGAAGACACTGTTACTTAAGTCCCACCAAAAGAAAAGGGTATTGGCATCTACAAAAGACAACGATTTAGGATGGAGACAAAGTTTCCACACACATTTTAGCCTTTCGCAGACTTTAAGAAAGGGGGGATAAACATTTGGTTCTTTTGCCTAAGGTCACCATCCAAAGTAATTCATTATACCTTGCTCTCTTTTAAATATTTATTAATTTTTTTTTTTCTCTTTTTCCCTTTTTGTCTTTGTGGGTGCATGGCTTCATGCATGAAAGTAAGGGAAAGTCTTGGATCCAAAATTCCCTTATAACTACAACGTCTACATATGGATGTGTAGATTTTTCCTAGTAAAACGCACGCACATATTCTGCCCCTTTGTCCTCTTTGGGATATACTTTTTATGGACTATCATTTGAAAGTGACGAGATCGAAGGATCCAAGGTACTTTCCTGTGCTGCTATTTCATACTTAGTTAATAGTGTCGTGATAGAAATTATAAGATTGAGTTAGTGGTTGAGAATAAAAATTTAAAAGTTAAAAGAATGAGGAAGAAAGAAATTATGAATTTGAATTTTCAAATAATTCATATTTTAATGAATAATTATCAACTAATATTGATCGATAAAAAAATTGTATTAGTAAGGACGTTGACGAAGGAGGTACCACCATTATCTAGCTCTAAGTAACGACCACCATTCATGCATGCTTTTGGTGGCACAGTATGGGGTGTGTGCAAGTGGTCTCACTCTTATATGTAGAAAGAGTTGGTCAAAATAGAATGCATGTGCTAGGTAGTGGAATATCACAGGCGATTCTTAAAATCAATGTGTATGTGAATAGATCTCAAACAGACGAATAATTCTGCTTTTGATGTGTGCTGTGTTGGGTCATTTTCCTAAAGATAGCGAATATGTGTGTGCGTTGTGCTAAGAATGAGAAAGAAAACATTTCCCTCATACAAACATGTCTTCGTACATCTTATGCTAATAATAACCAACTTTGAACAGAATAAAATTATGCTTTTATGCAATGGGCTTTAATTAATAAGATAAGGTTGAAATCAACAAAAGCTTCCCAAAGTTGTTGTATTCACATTAATTTCCCCAATTGCAGAAGAGGATCTTGCCCTGTCATAACCTTTCAGGTTTTGAACAATCACTGAATAAGTATTCTAGCTATAGCCTTTCACTGGTCGAGGCCATAAAATATTATAGAGGAATTTAATTAACCTAACATATTTATATCCAAATTCTATCAAACTTGTTACTTACAACATAATTAAATATTTAACTAGCTAGGAAATTTTGATAATATATTTTTTTATATTTTCGTCTAATTATAAATTATCATTATAACAAGATTGTTGATTTTTGTAATAATTATTTTAAAATTATGTTTAAAGTAAATACTAACTATTTGATAATGTAAGTGTCGGTATATGAAAATAATTCTTTAACAATAATTTGTACAAAAGAAACTAATTACGATGAGAAACAATCTACGTAACATCTTAAATTCAAGAGATTAATGGAGAACACGCATGTATTGGAAATGAAAACATTATTGAAATTTCACAAGAAATATATCTTGTGCAATGAATATAACTAGATTTTTCTAACCTTCTCAGTTCTCATATCGCTTGGAAACAAACCAAAAGTAAGCATTAGTATCAACATATAGAAATAGAAAATTAATTGTATCGATCTGTTCATATACATATATTCTGTTTATTGATATTTTTCTTAAGGAATTGTTGTAGAGAAATAGGAAATTATTGCTTGCCTTCTGTCTGGATGAGCCGCGTATATGCGATACAAAATTAACCATGCAAAAATTTGGGCCCTAAAAGAAAAATAACTCGCAACTCAGAGTCTATTTTGGGCTTGCTGGCCTTTCTTCAGCATATACTTTTCTATTTTTGCAATTGGGTAATTCTTTTCAAAAGCCTTTTTAGTTACTACACCCCTCTTAAGAATTTTTTTTAAGACATTATTTCCCAAATAATCTTACTCACTTTTCTTGCACTTCCAAAAAATTAAATCCTATGTTTCTCTCCTCTTGCTTCCTTTTCTTTCTGTCCTCATCATACTCAATCGATAGCCGACCTACCTTTCCTTTTCCTTTTCTCCTAACTTTTTTTTCTTTTACCATTGCAGTTGTTATTGGCCTCCTCCTCACTCACCTGCTATCTATTTTAAGTTAGTTTCAACATTTATATTTTCTTTTTCTGATTTCTTATATTTACCAGAAACTAGTTTCTGAAATGCATGGTATGTTGATGACATAAAACATATGTCATGCGAAAACTACTCATAATGAAACCAATTATTACATATGAATAAAACTCAAATACTATACATATTTAATACTACTTACATCTTGCACACAGTTTCAAGCTCAATTAATAGACACCCCCACTTATATTCTTGAAAAAAGAAAAACTTAATAAGATGAGACATAATGTTTCAATGAGTGTTCTAGGAGTTCTACATGAGTCCAACTCATCTATCCAAGTATTCCTTTCACTTATCTCCTATGGCCTTACTCTCACTAGATGCTTCATAAATCTTTCATTCTTAGGGTTTAGATCTATATCTTTTCATAACCAATGCTTCTGTTAACTTATTCCTTACTTTTACCATTGACTTTATTGTCATACTACTTTACTTTCATTTTTATCTTAGCATCTCATCCTTGTCATAAATATAGATTTCATGTTTGAATAAGGATATATTCGTGTTATCTTACCATCTAATTTACTTTCACCTATTATTTTGAATACGGATAGATTTTGAAAATAAATGCTCCGAGAATTGAAAATATGCTAAATATATAACAATCCAAAATAATAATTATTTTTTTTCTCGTTCGCATTTTTATTTATTGAATAGTTGCCAATATTTGTTTTTATAGAGTGGTTAGTATTTAACTAGAGGTTGAATTAAAGACAAGAAAATGATATAAAAGCTAATTAAATTCTAATTATTGATAGACAAATTCTAGGGTGAACGAGCAAATAGATGGTTCACTCATGGAGGAGCATTTAAAGAGCGTGTTGAAGTTTGTGGAATGTGGTTCATGTGTGGGAGAGTTAATTTGCAGCTGTTGGATATATATTATTTTAAATTGAACGGTGAAAGATTAATATCACAAGGATTGAATTTTGATTTTAAGAAGTTTCTAAACTTTTTCGTAAGCAACACACAATTGTCTGAAATGACTTTGATAAAATAGATAGCAAATTTTCACAAAGAAACTAGATCAAACGATGACATCAGATTTTGCAAAAAAACATGTTTTTTCAAAAACAAAATCCAATTTGAACTCTATGTTAGTCTAAAGTATAAGAAATATAGAAGAACTATAAGACACAAAGAGTTATATCCATTTGTCTTTATCATTGAGACTACATCCAGTTCTTGGTAAACAATCAATTTTCACTAACTTCTCAAAGTTATAAGTATTAATCAGTGCCACTTTTGGCTCTACAAACCAAGCTTATCAGAAGATTGAAAATTCAATATTGTTTGTCCTACCAAGCCACTGTTGGCTCTACTACAAATTAAAAGATTTGTCGTTGGTTGGCTCAATGACTAGTTCTTAATCATCTTACAAACAGATTTATAGTCTAAACACTTAGTCTTTTCTCTTAATATGTTCAAGGTATTTTGAGAATTATGAACTTTACAATAATATACAAAGAGCTTTTTACAAAAATGATTAGAATGATAGCACAAGGTTCACAACCCATTTCTTCAAACCTTTTGGTATTTATAGGTCTTCCTCTTCAAGTAACTATTGTCTCTAAGTGGATATAATTTTCACTTGAGCTTGTGTCTGAAACTTGTGGTCATTGGAGCATTTAATGCTTGCATTAAATGCACGTCCAATTCATGTGGAAAACTACTCTTAAGCTTTCGTGTTGAGCACTTTAGCAAGAAACCACTTTCGTTGCATTAGAGTAGGTTTGTCACAAAAAGCACATCTTTTGATGATGTTTGGTGTAATGACACACTACCGTTACATGGAAATAAGAACTAACTTTAGAGGAAGATACTTATGAACTTTCCACTTCTAAAATGCCAAAGGCTAAACCGTACAACAAGGACATAAAACATCGCATTCATATAAACATAATCCATATTATAAGGATAAACTACATAAACTTTAAGTCGATCAATACTATACATAACTAACGGATTATAGCGTTCCAAATTGAGGTAGGTATGGCACGGTGCCAAAGTTTTTTAACACCCTTCGATATAACTATACAATGATTAACAAAGGGGATTACAAAGGGTTAACATGTAGACAAAGTATAGAATAGTTACTTTTTTATTATTTTCTCTCTCATCATAGCCTTTCCCTTCATATTTCATGTAATCTCTCTTACACAACATTTTATAGTGCCTCTACCTCTCTCTATCATGTGTCGTCGCCAAAAATCATCTCTTCATAAGCTACAACAAAATTTGTTTTTCCTTTTCCTCTTCTCTAACCTCCAACGTCATCTCCAAATCCATCGTTCTCAATCAAAATCAGCCTACTTTATTTGACAATCAAAATCCAAATTTTATTCGAGAAAAAAACATAAGGTGAAAGAAACTACAAATAGTGTGGACTTTGAGAAAGTTTGAAATCATACCTAAACAAAGTGATACGGGCAAAAGGCATCAAAGGTAGACATTATTCTACCCACAAAGTTAAAGCCAGAAACAAAACACAGCCACAAAAGTCGAACCTTATTTCTTTTGATTGATAAGAAAATGCATCTACCTTTAACCCTTTCATTTACTCTTTTCATGTCTTGTGGCAAATCTAAGAAAAACAAAATCAAAAATAAATTAGCTATTACAAGGTTTTGAAATTTTAAAACTAAAAATGTATGATTCTTTGTAATATTAATCCTTGTAATTGCATACAGAGAGAACAAATAAGTGTGAAGGAAGAAATGAAACCCTTGATAGAAGAAGGATATGAAGAAGAAGTGGAAGAGATGGGGAATAACAGTGTTGTTGTCATCGGGAAATCACTTCCAACAACGGCATATGACAGAGGTGTCATCAAAGCTTATGGAAGAGGGAGAGAGTTTTCATAGAAGATGAAGGTCACATGCAAATTTTTTCCACAATTCTTTTGTTAATTATCACTTAAAAATAATCCATTATGCTACTTTTCATCCATGATACTCCCCTTAAGATCTCAATTGTTAAGGATTTTATTCTTATATCTGATAGCTTAAAAACCTTTGGCATCATGTCATACCTACCTCACTTTAGCACACTAGAATCTTCCTACATAACTTTAAAGAGGAAACAAAAATGAATAAAGTGTCTTCACATCCAGGTAGGCATGCCCACGAGCCACATAAAGGAAAGGATCGACTCCTAGCCATCTACTCCCACGAACACAAAGTTTGAGATCATTACAGGATGAACCACACATGCAACAATGTAAGGGCAAGCTTACCAAAATCAAGCATACTAAAATAATGTACAACTTAACAATAATAAACAAAATCAATTACCATCATACATAGAATATAACATGTGGAAATCACACATGAAACATAAATCTTAGAATCCATATAATAGAGCATATCAAAATAATCGTCAGTTCATCAATCATCACATCAAGATTCAATCATGATACACCATCATCATCAGTCCATCAAACATTAAAGCATTTGCACAACTCATCAAGTAATACATCATTATTGAGTCACAATTATTAATGTGCATGTCTAACTATCATGTTATGCCATCTAGTCTCTTTACTCCTGGAAGATATCAACTTGAGCAATTAACCTAAGTACATCCCTTAACATAGTCACACCTTGACCATCCGGAGAGACTCAAATTAGCTCTACGAAGAAAGTATGATATATCGAAAATGGATGAGTGTAGGTAGTGACTTACCTCTGGTAAGGCTTGCAATGAGCTTAACATATTCAGCGATTCATCCACCCATCCATTCGATAGGCCCTTTCACTATTAGCCATCATCGACAACCTCCAACACTAAGTTGAAAGCCTTTTTAACACCCTCAACTTATGTGCCTACTCACATATAATGTCATTCATTCAATACATGTATGTTATGCTAATTCAAATCAAACATATGACGCTAAATTCATTCGCCAATCTCAACACCATAAGAAATTATAATATCATAGATTCATCATTCATATGCTTATCACACTCATGAACCCACCTATAGTTTAATAAGCATAACCAAACATTTCAACACCTTGAATTCTTGCAAACTCACCAAAACTCATACGAATGTGAATCTTATGATCTCAACATAAGATCAAATCTAATCATAAAAACATCATCTCAACCACATCTCATATCATCATCAAGGAATCAACCATCATTCATGCATTTTGATATATCTCATATCATATTTGAATGTATTTTGATGTGAGTTTTCATGCCATATTCATGCATTTTGATATATTTTATTTGGATATACTCACAGTTTGATATAAGTTTGTGAAAGACAGGTGTTTAAGAGGTTTTATGTGGAAAAAATCTAAAAATCTTGGATTTTTGGAGCCACGGTCATAATAATTTTGTACAAGTATGGTAATTTTGCATGCCCGTCTTTTGCTTGCATCATCTGTCACTTAAAGATTGCAATGATCACATGCCAAATTTAAATCCTAATTAATTCATAAGATTAAGAAATAATTGATTCTTTAATTAAGGGAAGATAGAAAGAGGACCGCTGCAAAATAATATAAATAAGGAATGACGACCTCTCTTTTTAGTGTCTTTTGTTCTATTTACATTCTTAAGAATTCTGAGATAAGAGGGTCTTATAGGAGTCTCTTAGCTATGGAGAAGGGCAAAGAACATAATTGGGACAGATTCTACCATAGTATCCTTCTTTTCGTATGTTTGTGTTTTTTATTGAGATTTCTAGTTTTGCCATGTCCATGAGTGGCCAGTCTCCCTACTCCATGATTATGATGTAGCCATACTTTTGTACCTTTTTCAGATTTTAATGAAACTTTTTATGCTTTCCAGTCAATTAAATCTCTTCTTTATTCTTTATTGTTATTTTGATTTGATCACTATAAATCTTAATCTATTGCTTGATAGTGACCATATGTGTTCAATTGATTGACCTAGGAAGAGATTTCTTTTATGTAACTTGCATGATCCAACTGGTTATGAGAAATTCCAATAGATTAATTAATTAATCACCTTGGTTTTGATATTATTCCTTTGACATAATACAATATTTCTATGATCAATTCAGTATTGATTAGGGCAAAGAGCGTTATTAAACCATGACCAAAGGTTAATAATTGAATTTGGGAATATTAGTATTTGAGAATATTTGGGATTTTGTTAGAATTAGAATTGGGGGGAATTGGAGTAAGTGTGAAATCACAATCCTAGGTTGTTATTATAAGTGTTTTCACATCAACTCTTCTATCTTTGATTCTTATTTACTAAATTGAATAATTAACTACAACTATCTTTTATTTAATCTAACCTGAAATGTTTAGTTTTACAAAATTAATTGTTTGGGAATACAATTGGTTCTTCAGGTTTGATGTATGGACTTTTAGTCCACTATTACTACTACGTAGGGTACAATTTCCCTTTGTAACAATAAATATGTATCAATTAACATAAATATCTCATCATCAATATAATATTCTCAACAACAACATGATAAATTATAAACAATAAAACTATAGACCAAACCACATCACTCTACCGCTATAACAACTTTATACTACATGTTTAAGGTTATCAAAACTTCTCATAAGTTATTGGTTACTATCTCCTTCATTTTATGCGCCTATGACATTCATAGCTTATAAACATGATAATTAATATATATATTAGCTCAATTTAATTGATTCTTGTCTTATTTGGAAGCTAAGAAGATATCTCCAAATTTTATGTTTACCCAAAGACCTAGTTTGAAAGCATAATATGCTTACAATTATAATCTATATGAAACCTTTATTTATCATCAATAGCTTGACCATTGTTCACTAATTTTATTATTTCTAGAGTTATACACAATATTCTTAAGTGAGACCAAAGTCATTAGTTAGCTAACATCCAAGGCTACAAATTTCATGGTATAACTTTTCCAAATTCATTCATTTAGATCACCTACAAGGTCACACAACTCTCCCCTTAAGTTCAATCTCACCTAATGAGTAAAATTCTCTCTGATAGACTAATGTACAACTTAACCAGCAAGTTTGCCTTGCCCAACGAATTCGCAATTATACAACTCGTGATTTCATGGTTCTTGCAAACCCAAACTCATTTCTATCATTCTCAACCCCTCCAATCTCATACAAATGATTCAAAATGTATTCCAATACTCAATACAAGTCAAAAACAACATAAATCAACAATCAAATGAAAAATACAAAGTTAAATCAATTGACTTAACATCACTTATTATGTAAGTTGATATGCTAAAATAATAAAATGAAATTCTTGACCCCTTCAGGAAAGGCATTGTTGTCCCTATACAACCAAAGGTACAATTTAGGGGTTGAATTGGACTTGTTGGCCTATTTTGTAAAAAAGAAGGTATGGAAAATGTACCTTTGTATATTTTTAAATATTATCATTCACATTTTTTATTATTGTTAAACTTATTTTGTATATCATATTTAGTTATAAGATTTTTTTGTGCAGGATGAATATATGTGATATTCCATTATAAATTTTATTTAATCCTCTATTAATATCTTTTTTTTACTGCTATCCTATATTAATCTCAAACTAATCTATAAAATGATTTTTTTATTTAGTTATATATTATGATTTAAAATACTTAGAACTATGACTCTTTTCATGCTCTCAATTAACCTTTTTATTATATTATTTTTCTTTTCTCATTTAATAGTAATCTCCATCCACCTTATGAGATTGACGTTATTTTTAATATTTTTAAGTTCTTCCTTGCATCCTCACCA
Source organism: Glycine latifolia (assembly GCA_013407115.1). Lineage (NCBI taxonomy): Eukaryota > Viridiplantae > Streptophyta > Magnoliopsida > Fabales > Fabaceae > Glycine > Glycine latifolia. The sequence continues at coordinate 9,332,111 of CM023950.1, forward strand.
ATAGTGTGCTTGAGCAACAGTGTGTTTAAGTCCTATTACTGTGCTGAAATCGTAATCCATAGAACCGTGAGTTGAATCCCTTTGACCCAATTCCAACTCAAGAAGAAAAAAACAAAGAAAAAGTTGCACAAAATCAAGTGAAGAAAAAAGGACAACCCTTGGTTTGCACCAACCTTTTACTTTCCTCGTCAATCCAATGGCACCATTGTTTCTTTCAAAATCTGAAGGCAATCCATTATAAAACAACCACATGAAAAACACAAAATCTAATTTCCTATCTGAGAAAACTTTTTTAGTTAGGGATAATAAGAGGACAGTTATTCCATCTATTTAGATATTGAAAATCAAAATTCCCTCTATTTACATAGAGAAAATCGAATTTCGGAGGTTAAAAATGATGATGATCATTATTTTATAAGTGAATTGGAAAGTTTTCTTTCTAGCTATTTGAATACTGTAACAATTTTTCTTCTTCTTGGGCTTATTTTCTCAATTTGATTATCCCTCCATTGTGGCACGAGGGAGGAAGAAAGACAGTGAGCTAGAAGATGAGCGACTTGAAGGGTGTGGATTCAGGGAAGAATAGAGGGAAAGTGATGAAAAGTGTAAAGCGAGCCTCGTCAGCTTTGGGGACAACTTTGCAGAGGACAAAGGCAACAGTGGTGGTGCCGATGAAAGGAAGAGAGATCCCGATAGAGGCATGGAGGTACATAGGAAGGAGATGGAGGTGGAGAGAAGGAAGCAGAGGGTATATTGCGAAACAAAAGGAAAAAAATATTGTCCAAACAATCTATTTTTTAATAAGAGCACCATAGTCATTTAAGTTATTAAATCTAGGGCGTATGCTTGTCATTTTCATTTTTAAAATAAAAAATTATAAAATGAACAATATTATTTAAGGCATAGTGATTGTTATTTTAACTTTTTCATGATGAATCATTTGCCAACAAGTTCACCATAGAGGTCGCCTTATTGATAATGTAAAATAATTTCATATTCTTAATACGTCAAAAATAGATGTTAAAAAAATGGTTTTATTTATTTATGAATCAAATAAGATATACAATGAATGATAATTAGTCAAAATACTTTGCAATTCACTCTCTTATTTTGTAGTTGAGTTTACATTGCTTTTTCATGATCCACACTAATCATGGAAACCAACTGACATGATATTAATTTAAGATGGCCAACCTAGTTTAGGCAACCGTTTATATAACTAGAGCAGTGCTATTTACACTAAACACTGTTGTGATTTCTTTACTAAATAGAGAAATTCAAGGTAAAAAGTGGAGCACATATAGCACTACTCATAAAAAAGGTTTAAAAAGAAAAGAAAAAATGGAAATATTAAGGAAAGATCCTAAAAATAAAATTCCTAGTACTCTATCCCCTCTTTATGGTTAGGTAAAATGAATCAAGTTAGTGCTTTTGCATTTGGGGCACTTGAGGTTATCCTCAGAGATCATCACATACATAAGGCACTGAGGGCACCCTATTAGCACCATGGAAGGAACTTCAGAGTTATTTTTTTTGTTGTTGTTGTTGTCTTCATTGAGCTCAATGGATGCACATGAGCTTTGTGGTGATGTTGGTGACACCATTGTTGATTGAGTTGGGGACTTGAGTCTATGGTCAACAACCCTTGGTGAGGATTGGTTCAAATTCAATTCAGGTGATGGAGTGGTTCCACTTCTGCAATTCATGGTTTTACCAAAGTATGTTACATGTTTTGACTCAAACAATTATAAAAATAAGCACATAATTTTTTTTTGAGTTGAGTAAAAAAGAAGAAGCAAAGTAACCATATATTTAGCTTTAACAACTTGAAAAACAAGGTTTGGCTGAAGGTAATTCAAGTTTTGATTGGGAAAGGGAGTGGGGTGAAAGGTTCAAAGGAGAATGGCATAACAAGCTCCAATACCAACCGCGCTTGGACCTTAGACCATTTTATAAGATAAAAAAGGAGGGGGTGATTTAATACATATATTTATTTTAAAAGTAAAATTTATTTCGCATTCTTCATTTTTCCATTTGTTTCAATTGATAATTAATTACCAACATTATTTTATTTTTGTATTTAGTATTTAACTAGGGGATGAATTTAACACTAGAAAAATGAGATAAGAGGTAATTAGAATACCATGTGACGCACTCTCTTGTTTTTCTAATAATTGAATAAGGTGTATATTATATATTTATTGTTTGTATTGATTGAGGACACTGGCTTTTTCATTGAATATTTATGGTTCGTATTAATCCACCATTAAAACACCATGACTGTGATATTATATATTATCAGTTATTAGATAGATCCATTAAATAAGTCTGACGTAGTATAGTAAGGCAGGTTCATTCCAATATTAATCTTCCACACTCAAAAGTCTCAAAATTTGGTTTTGTTTGATGCTAAAACTCATGCTTAAATATGTTTTTCGTCCTTGAAATATACCCGAATTTTGTTTTTGGTCCCTAATAAAAAAAATTGGCTTTTTGTCCTTGAAATTATTTTATTTTGTAGTTGGTCCTTGCATTAGGTTTGATCTATTAAGTATTACAGTGGCAGTTGAATTTTAAAAAAAATGGTGTGCCAGTTTTTAAAATCGTCAGTATTGATTTAAAAGACTAAATTATAATTTATGACGGTTTTAAAAATGATAGAATCAATTAAAGAAAAAATAAAAACATATTAAGCAAAAAAAATGATAAATTAGTTCAAATTTTATTTTCTTAATTATTTTTTTTTACTCATCATTGACATCACCTCAACACATTCTCTTGATTCACTTTCTCACGCTAGCATCACAAAAACCCTCATGCTGCAAACCCACTCTCTTGTCTCTTCCCTTCCCTTCTCGAATCATTTTACTAGAAAACTACACTACCTCAACCATTCACCAGACCCATATCTTCCCTTTCTCTATCAAACACATCATCATTTCATAGCACCATCACTTTGATGATCCATATAGGAATTGGACAACCTAACCCCACTTCGGATCTCTCAGATCTAGGCAAAAGTGACATGTCAATGGACTTAGACTCTGCTGATGAGGGAACGATGAAGACAGCGTAGAAGCTCTACAAATGGCTTCTAATAGTTTGAAAAAAGTGATAAAGGAAAAAGGTGCATGGTACTGGAGATACTTGGAACCCTTGTTCGTTCACAACATCAAAAACATGACTCTAAGCAATGCAACTCCATTGCCCTCTGTGACACATTTCTCACAATTCCTTCTTCTTCACTCTTTTTTGCTTCTCCATTTTCGGTTCAGCATAACCACCACAAGATCTTGGTTTTGTTTTTAAGATCTTTAATGTGAGGTTAAAGCTTGGTTAAATGGTCTATTTTGGGTGCTTTTTGGGTCTTGATTTTAAAAAGGGTTTATGTTATGTTTTGTTTTGATTTAATTGATTGTGGAGATCTTAATCTTGAGATAAGAAAGGCTAATGTTGTGTTTTATTTCGTTTTAATTGATTGTGGAGATCTTGAATCTCAAGAAAATATGGGTTTATGTTGTGTTTTTTATTTTGTTTTAATTGAATGTGGAGATCTTGAATATGGAAAGCTTGAATTTGGAGATCTCATCAATGTTTGTTTTTTTTTGCTTCAATTAATTTTGGTGATTTTTAAACTGTTAAAAATTGTAATTTGATTTCCTAAATGAATACTGGTGGTTTAAAAAATTGCCAAAAATCATTTAAAAATTTAACTGACATGTCAACACTTAATAGAGCTAACCTAACGGTAGGGACCAAAAAAAATATTTATTTTATTTTATTAGGGACTAAAAACAAAATTTGTTAATTTATTAGGGAACAAAAACATATTTAAGCCTAAAATTAAATAGTTCAATTCGATTCTTTAGAACTATTTTTCAATTCAGTTTTCTCTTTTGAGTTGACAGTGAACAACCTTAATCACAATTTCCATTGCCTACCTTCATCGTCACTGTCACAATCATTGTCACCACTGCTACTATTGTCACCACCATCGTCACCATTACTACCTCCACTAGTATCACCACCATTATAATCACCACTACCACGTGGAGATAATAGTTTTAGTGGTGGTTGTTGTGGTTTTAAGTACATCTTTTAATCTTAGTTTTCTATTTTAATTTAAAGGTTTAGATTAATATTTTTATTCTCACCTAATAAATTCATTCTAACATATACACATATTTATTTTGACACATTAATTAAGACAATTTTAAAGAAGCATAAAATCTTTATGATTATTACTCCTTGGCCTTTTCAATGTAGTTTCTAATTTAATTTTATAATTTGACAGAATTTTTCTTCAAGTTTTGAAAGAAATAGTATATTATATTATAAATCAGAATACACAATAGTAAAAGTGAGACTTATATTTTCCTTATTTTATAGTTGTCAAAGTGGGTCAATTTGACCCACCTAGGTTTGCACACCATTGGTTCCTTAAAAAATGAGTCAACCCAACACGGCTCACCTTTAGGTGAGCCAAGAATAGCCAAATTGACTTAAACCACTATGGATTGGTGGGTTGAATCACCTAAAAAAATAAAAATAAAAATCATTTTTTTGATTGATTTTGATGAAGTTTCAATGAAAACATTGTAGCATTTGAATCTTGAGGTTGGGACTCTTGTCAAAGATAAAAGATTGTTTGGCTCTGGCTTTGGGGGCCAAAAGGTTAAATTGTTTTGTTGTGGATGGAAATTTTAATTGATGGGAGCAAAATTTGGAAAGTTTGGAAGGAATGTACGAGATGTTGATGACAAAGCTACCATGGGAATCTTTTGTTTTGTGCAACAGAAGTTAAGAAGCCATCAATTATTATTTTGTCTCTTTATTTATTTGGTTTTTATTATGGTGTATACCTAAGAATGAGTGAGGAGGGTTATGACTTATGAGTTTCAATTTTTTTCAAGTAAATTCCCAACATGGCTCACCATGGGTTCAACTCAATTTAGATGTGTTCTATTAAGTCAAAGGACATTTGTGTCTTAAGACGAATCAAGATCCCTAATTATTTTGATTAGATGCAAATATATAGAAAGGTTAAAAATTGTGTCTTATGCAATATCAGACCATGCTTCGTGGTTATGCGTCTGAAATATCATAAGGAAGCAGGCTTGAGTTACGATTTGATACAACATTAATAAATGGCATTTAAATACTTCATTTAATATTGTGTTGGGGATTCGTTTTGCCGAGACATTCTCCTAGGATTTGTCAAATTCTATGAAGAATAAATGAAACTTAAGTTCTGAAAGTGCCAAACAACATCAAAAGGCGTGCTCTACTGTGACAGATATGCTCTGACTCAAAGGAAGTGGTTTTTTATTGTAGTATTCTACACAAAAGCTAATCAAAGTGGTTTCTCTATATGAAGAAAGACATACATTTAATACAACTATTAAATGCTCCAACGACCAATAGCATCTGACATACACTTAAGTGAAGAAATCTATTTAGTTACAAATAATGGATACTTGAAGATGAAAGCCTATAAATACCAGAAGCATTGAAGACATGGGTTACAAACCTATGCACTATCATTGAAATTTATTTTGTACAAAACTCTCTGTATATTCTTGTATAGTTCGAAAAGTCTCTCAAAACAACTTGAACACCTTGAGAGGGAAGACTACGCGTTGAGATTGTATATTCGTCTGTAACATGACTAAGAGTTAGTCAGTGTGCAAAAAAACCATAAATCCTTTGATTTTTTGGAGCCAACAGGGGCTTGGTAGGACAAAAACTACTGAGTTGCTTCAATCTTGGTGTAGAACATGAGTTGTAGAGCCACAAGTGGAAGTGAAAGAATACTTCTAACTTTGAGAAGTTAGTGGAACATAGTGGTTTACCAAGAACTTGATGTTGTCTTGGTGGTTGAACCAAACCAATATAAACTCCATGTGTTGGTTTATCTTCTTGTTCAATTTATCTTTAACTGACCTAGGTTTTTGAATTTTTTTATTTATTATATATCTCATTTTGCAAAATTTGTTTTCATTGTCTGAAAATGTTTTGTGAAATTTTGTTATTTAGTTTACACATTCTACTGCATACTTTAACTTTGTTTTAATGAATAAGGCTTTAAAAGTTTTTAAAATCACAATTCAACCCCCTTCTTGTGATATTTTCCTTCATAGGTTCTAAGTGAGATGTGTTAACTAAGTGGCCTTAATAACTCAATATGGGGTGTCAATTGAGTTGTTTAAAAATTGTATCACGATTAACCTTTAACCCTAAAGGAATTAATTCTTTCAATTATAGAGAAAAATAGATCATTTACCCAAACCCAAATCATGAGAATCTTTTGTTCGATTGATGACAAAGTTGTCATGAGAATCTTCAATTCTATTGCAACACAACTTAAGAAGTCATCAGTATTATTATTTTGTCTCTTTATTTATTTGGTTTATGTTACAGTGTATCCCTAAGAATGAGTGATGAAGGTTATGACTTATGAGTTCCATTTTTTCAAGTAAACTCCCAACATGGCTCACCATGGGTTTAACTCGATTGAGATGGGTTCTAAGTGAATTATGTTAACTAAGTGGCCTTAATAACTCAATAGCGGGTGTGGCAATTGAGTTGTTCAAATATTGTGCGCTCTTTACCTTTATACCTAAAGGAATTAGTTCTTTCAATTATAGAGAAAGATAGATGATTTACCCAAACCCAAACCTTTCATAATTCACATATAAAAGCAATAAAGTAATGTAAAGAGTAAAAGTTAAAAGAGAATGCACAAGTTATTTTTAATTTGGTTCGTTCAACCCAACGGTTGTGCAATTCTCAAGAAACTATAAGCATTAAAGAGATGCACTGAAAACATGATTCTTTGAACAATGAACTTCCAAGCATTCAAAATAAAGATCCTATAAAGTTCTACCATTGGTTTTTGATGAAGACAAAGCCAACAATATAAAGCACTCTCAACAAGCCGAGTGAAAGCCAAAAATAGAAGAAACAAGCAATAAAGTAAAGGTTCAAGACCAAAATTTAAGAACCAAAGTCTATATCATAGGTATGTTTTGTAAACTCTCTAAGTATCACCATAACTAGCATCAATGATCCATACATGGCTCTAATAATCATTCTAGGTCACTTAGAAACCCAATACACATAGCCTCACACACTTAACTAAGTTAGGAACCTTGAAAACTTGAATTTGGGCCTAGAGAGGCTTGGAACTCAAGTATGATATTTGGGACTCGAGTCATAATAGCCAAAATCAAGTCATATATGGAAAACACAAGTTCAAAGTAGTTATACAATAATATGGTCTGACATACTCGATATAATAACCTTGGTTTGTAAAAAAAAAAAAATTTTAAAAAAAATAAAATTGTTGTGGCCTGTGAATAGTGCCGCGCGATTAGCGTGGATCCAGCGCTGTTAGTGTGGGAAACGCGCCTGTGTGGTACGGTTAGCATCAGTTATGGCGCGGTTAGCGCCAGAATGGCCCTGGAGACCCCCAGATTCACTCATATGGCGCGATTAGCGTGGGGATGGCGCTGTTAGTGCGGGAACACGGTCAGAACCCCTATAAAAGGCCATTTTCACGAAAATGGGCCAAAACTCTCCCTTCTTCCTCTGAACGCCCTTCCTCCATTGTTGAGCTTGCGAAGCTCCATACCATCACCAAACTTCATCAAAACACTTCCCTTTTTCAACATGAAACTTGTAGGGAATCATCCTATGAGCTAGAATCCTTCATCACTTTTTCCTAAAAATCATCAAACGGAGAGATCGTTTTCTTTAGAGAACTTCACAAAACTCGAGCTCGGCGAGGAAAGGAGGCGATTCTCAGACACCCAAGCTTGGGGAAGTGGTCCATTAGCCTTCCTTGTCGTTTTTGAGGTAAGAAACTCGAGTTTTACCGTTTGATTTGTGATTTTGTTCTTTGGATGAATAGTGACCCTCTTGAGCTAGAGCTGGAATTGGCCTTGGGTCCTTTAGAAAAGTATGTTTACAATGTTGTTGTGATGAAGGATTAGCTTTCAAATAGTGATTTCATGGACTTTGATTCTTGGCTCTGAGAAATGCAAGTATAGCTAGTATGTTGGTTTATTGATGATTGTAGAACATGCATGAGCCTTGATACTTAATCTTTATGTGCTAGAGAGGCTTTAGGAACGGTGTTATTGTGTGAAAGAAACCGTTCAAGCCATGTTGTATAATCTTGAGTATTGGCTTGTATAGAGCTTTGAGCTCTTTGTTTTGATTTATACCGAGTCTCGGGGAGACTCTAGGGCCATGGTTAGGCCGAGATAGACCGCTGAGGATCTGTGAGTTGTCTATTGAATGGGTTAGTCTTGATAACCTTAAGTTAGATGACTTAGAGGTTTTGGAAAGGAAGGACATTCCTTTCATTATAACGGTTGAGGACCGTTGATGTGATTATGCCTTGTATGATTGGATTGGTGTCTGATTGAACTTATATGCCTTGTATAGGGCGTGACACCGAGGGTGTCAGTGGCGTAGATCACCGTTCAGGGATTGAACCGCAGAGCACAGCTTTGCCAGGTAAGTTCTTGGTTTCTTGGGAGTGCTTCCCATTGCTGTGTTCCACCATACTCCGAGGGAGTGATGGTTGCATTCATAATGCATGCATTGAATTGGTTGTTACTCTCTCATAATGATATGTATGCATGCCTCTATGCTTTGTATGTATGGTTACCTGTTGAATAGATCTTTTGGCCAGTTAGATAGATATGGACCTCCCTAGGAGAAGAGCGCACCTCCTAGTTTGGTTTGCTCACGTAAAGGGTGATGATGATCCCTTAAGACCAAGAGATAGGTGGTCCCGTTGCGGTTGAAGCCTATTCTCGGAGGTGCCATATACGTGCATCCATGTGTAAAGGGGTAGCTCCCGATGGGATGAC
>CM023950.1:9341092-9352263 GCA_013407115.1 Glycine latifolia
GTAAGGGTGATGATGATCCCTTAAGACCAAGAGATAGGTGGTCCCGTTGCGGTTGAAGCCTATTCTCGGAGGTGCCATATACGTGCATCCATGTGTAAAGGGGTAGCTCCCGATGGGATGACACGGGTGTGAGTTCCGGTCTCACATTGAGGACTGAGAGTCCTGATGCTGATGATAATGCATCGTGGCGGCGTAGTTCCGCAGATATACATTAGAGCTAGATGATTGGCTGTGTATTGTTATGAGGGCTGGAAGGCCAGTGGTTGTGATGCCTTTGATGCTGTGTGTCATGAAAGTGAGCCAGGGTGGAGGAGATGCCTCCAAGGACCCTGAGCTTACTGAGATGTGTATCTCACCCCGTGTGGGGATTATGTTTTGCAGGTGACTCATCTGGCAGAGATGACGGTTCCCAGGGCAGAAGGCCCCAGTAGGGACAGTTGTTGGAGCATTTTGCGAGCTGGGAGGCTCATTTTGTTTATGTTGTTATACCTTGTACCCTGTAGAGGGAAGATATGTGTGGGTTCACATATTGTGGTTTTGTTTATGTTTTGTACATGGACTGTATATGACTGTATGCCTTCATGTGAGGAAGTGATCTTTGAGATCAGAACACTTGCTGCTTATTCTTTTGTATTAGATACTGTGAGTATCATGATGATGTATATATGTATATATATACTTGTGGCTTTCTCCTGATATATCTGTAGAGATATTAATTATTCATCTGCTGTCGTTTATGTGGTTTGGATCGATGAGGCTGGCTTGTGTTGATGTTCAGTGTTTTAAGCTTGATGCGTACCATACATAATGAATCAAGAAACATGGTTTCAAAAACGCTTCCGTGGTTGTAATTAATTGGTTTTATATCAATTACTGCGCTTATCTGATTAAGTAATATGTTAATACACCGGATGCATACGGGGTGTTACACTCGAGTCCTACAAGTTCAAAGTAGTTGGCACCCCTCCTTCATCACTAATTCATAAAAGTCACGTCCTTTCATCACGACAACTTCCTTATTCACTAAGGTTTTGTCACAGCGCACTTCCCCTTATTGTTGCTTTTGTCTTGCTCCACCACTGAACCATTTCCTCTGCAAATCACATTTCGTTTGAGTAAGGTTCATTTCAATCACTAATTTTGTGATTTGCTTACTAGAGCTGTAAACTTTTATTGCGCTTTATGGATCAAAATTATTTTGATTGTTCTGATGTGGATCTACTTTGTAGTTGCATCTTGTATGTGTCACATCAACAACATAGTAACATTTCTTCATAGTTTCACAGAAGTCAAGCAGTCCAATTTGTTTTATCTCATTGTGGAAGTCATGACAGTAAGGGACAGGGTCGAGGCAGGGAAACCCAACACCTAACTGGGGGCAGGGATAGTCTAGGATGTCGAGGAAGGAAGGATAAACCCACCCCCACCCCCACCCCATTGCCATACCTAGGCCTTACATAGAAGACATATCAAAAGGCTACAAAGAGAGCATCCAATAAAGTTGCACTAATGTCTACATCAAAATGACTTTGAGAAATGAACTTTAGAATGGTTCAAGCGTGCACCTCAAGGACAACATCTTGTCTTCGATATGCAATCAGTGAAGGAATTTGACTTATCAAAAGATAGAAGTTGGAGACATCATATCCATATGAAGCCACACATAATGAGGGCTCATCAAAAGATGGATTTTAAAGCATTCGAAGATACAAACAAGTTGAAAGCTGAAGCACTATCCATGAGAAGATTTAATGTGCAACATCATAATGGAAGACTGAAGTCATCATACAGTCTAACCTTGGACAGGAAACTAACACCTCAGCCACTATTCCTTAACCTTTAATCTATAAAGTAGTCTACTCCATAATGTTTTGTGTTGTGAAGATGTATTGTTAAGTATGATAAAACTATGATCCCTCATAAAGTCATATCAGTTTTACTTCATCAAAAGATCTACTTTAGAATGGATCCTTTCTTAGCTAACATCATAATCACCATTTTTATGTCTTCTAAATACTCATCAGAAAGATTCCTCAGAATGAAAACCTCATAACATCTCTGGTAGTTGTCATGACTTGACAATTGTCACCTTTTTCTACTTCATCAAAAAGTATGTCGGTTTAGTACACTCCATTGCAACAACTACCTTTGAAGGGATTAAAAGGACATGAAGAAGCCTCATGAAGATCAATTGAAGCTATCTTAGAGAGAGAAACTCGAGCTACATCTCGGTGTGAGAAATTTGCTTTTGTTACTTCAACACCTTTCAAGTGAGAGTGAACCACTTTTGCATTTGATATTGTGTTGTAATCTTTTCATAGATAGAAGTGAGAACATGTAATTTCCTGAGTGAAAATCCCTCTTGTAAGGAGAATATGTCTTTGTGCAATCATACAATTTTTTTTATAAAGCTCAACAACAAATGGTTGGCAAAGTGTGAAACCAGTTGTGTTGCTAGCCTAGTAGTGGCATAGGTGTGAAGTCCAATAGGGTTGTTGTCAAGTTGAAATCCAGTAGTTAGTTGGTGGTCTGGTAATGGTTGGTTGTGTTAGTGAAAATCTCATCTTGAAAGATGAGGACTGGACGTAGCCCAAGGTTGGGGTGAACTTGTATAAAAACTTGTGTGCACTGTTTTCTTTCTTTTGTTGCACTTGTTTTATTTGTTTGATCACATCATTATTTTTTAAGAAAACTCTTTTACAAAGAAACCTAAAATTGAATCTTTTTTTAATTTAAGTCTTTACAACTAAACAACTCTTTGAAACAGAACTCTAAACTGTAAAAACTTTTTTTTCCAAAAATTGCTTGCATTTTCGATTTGAAACAGTTCTTCATTATGAATTGTCCCTTTTTGAACCAGTATCATAATAACAAATTGTTTTCAGAAAATGTCACAAGTTTATAAAAAAGAACAATTCAACCCTATTTTCTTGTGGTAATTTTGTCACTTCAATTGGTAACAGAGCGTAACTCTCAAGGTTAAGCACACTTGACAATTTGAGAGAAGGATCTTGGATGAAGTGATGACTAGACAAGCTCCAAAAGTATTCATGCATGAAGGTGCTTCAACCAATAGGCCTCCAAGCTTTGATGGAAAAAAAATTCTACTACTGAAAAGACAAAATGAAGTTGTTCCTGGAATCACAAGATCTTGATCTGTGGAACATCATAGAGATTGGTCCCTATAAGCCAACAAAAAGAACTTAGGCTGGAGTGGAGATAGATAAACCTAAAGTTGCCTGGACCTTAGGTGAGAAAGCAAGAATTCTTTTAAACTCTAGAGCAAATTTATTTCTATCATATGCTCTAAACAGGCCTAAGTATGAATGAATAGAAGAATGTGAAATTGTTCAAGAAATCTAAAACACTTATAATAGCACACAAGGATACAAATCAACTAAAAAACTCAAATGTCAATATTTTAACTCACATTTGAGATGTTTAAGATACAAGAACATATGTCCATAAAAGATATGTTCACCTTATTGACTACTTTAATGAATGAGTTGAATGCTTTAGGATAAAGGTACACAATACACTAGATAATCAAGAAGATTATGAGAAGTCTACCCAAATGTGGAGACCAAAAGTCATTGCCATACTAGAGGCCTAAGACCTGAAAAATATGGTTATGGATGAACACATTGGCTCACTGAAAGTACATGAACAAGAACTGATGGACGAGCTGCATCTACCTAAGGGAAAAAGCAATAACACTCAAGGCCTTTCAAAATAACAAAACAAAACAACATTGCAAAGCACTAAACTCAATAGTAGATTCTAATGCTAAGAATATTGATGATGAGTTTTCTGAGGAGGATGAAGACGAACTAGCCTTTCTGACCAAAAGGTTGCAAAGATTGCTCAGAAAGAGAAAGGGGCCAAGATGAAACTTCTTCAAAAGAGACTTCCAACAAGGAGAAAGCTCGAAGAAAGTCAGATGCTATAGGTACAACAAGCTTGGCCATATCAAGACAGATTGTCTTCTATTGAAGAACAATTTCAAAAGAAGATATCCGAAGAAGAAAGTAATAATGGACACATGAGATGACACATATTCATCATCATCTGAAATAAAAGAGGAGCACGTTGCCAACTTGTGTCTCATTACAAATTCAAATGAGGAAGATGTATCTGACTCACAAAGTGTTTTAGATTTTTCAAATCATAAAGAGTTAGAACAAGCTTTTGATAATCTACTCAATGGTTCTCATATTTTATCTCATAAATGTGCTTACTTAAAAGAGAAAATTTATTATGTTCATAAAGAAAATGAGAAACACAAAATGGACAATGAAAATCTTTTTTTTAAAAAACCATTGTTTGCAAAAATCTCATTTTAAACTTTCAAAACAATTAAAATTGAGAAGAGAGACTACCACAAAAGGAGTTATCTCTTTTGATCAAACTCAACTTGAAAATGTAAACAAGGCTTCGAAAGAAAAGGTTGAGATGCTATCAAATGATTTGGTTAACTTTGTAGCAACAATAAGCAATCTTGATAAACTGATTGAAGTTTAGAAAAGCTTTTTTTATAGAACTGGGTTAGGCTTCAATCAGAATCATAGAAAAGTTTTTCAAAAACCTATTAGGAATAAGATGGCCAAGAGGAAATGCTCTAATTGTAACAGATGGGGACATCATATCTCAAAATGTTACAAAAAGATGAACGTTCCTTTCAAGAAGGTACCTAACATGCAAGGACCCAATAAACTATGGGTACCTAATATCTTACTACTTTTTGATGCATGAATGTTTGTTCCAGTACAAGAAGAAAGATTTGTGGTTCTTGGATACTGGATGTTGCAGGAATATGATTGGAGACAAAAGCAAATTCCTCAACCTTGAGAATAAAAAGAATGGAGGATTTTTGCCTTTGGAGATAACAGAAAAGCCCTCATCAAAGAAGTTGGTAAATTTAGTAAACCAAACTCTGCTCAAATTGTTTATTATGTAAAAGGGTTGAAACATAATCTTTTAAGCTTTAGTCAACTTTGTGACAATAACTATGAAATTAAGTTTGAACCCAAATGTTTGTCTGATTAAAGAAGCATCAACTGAAAAAAATCCTATTCTCTAGGGTAAAAGAGAGAAACCTCTATAGGATTTTCCTAGAGTCTTTACCCAATCAGTCATGTGTTAGCAACTTTTGAGAATTATAAGTGGCTATGACAAAAAAGGGTAGATCATCTTAACATGAAAACTCTGTCCAAACTATCCAAGCATAACCTGGTGAGAGGATTGCCAAACATCAAGTTCAAAAAAGACAAAGTGTGTGAGGCACGCATCAAGGGGAAACAAACCAAATCTAGTTTTTAGCCTTAAAATGCAGTAATCACATATAGAGTCCTAGGACTACTACATAAAGACTTGTTTGATCAAACCAACACTCTTAGCTTAGGTTGAAAGAGATATGAATTTGTGAGAGTTGATGACTTCTCTAGATTCACATGAATTTTATTCATTTATCATAATGATGAATCTTATAAAGCATTCAGAAAGTTCTGTAAAAAAGTTCAAAATGCAAAAAAATTAAAAATTATTTCTATGAAGAGTGATTCAGGGGGTTGAATTTGAAAATACTTTCTTTAAAACCTTCTTTATTCAAAATGGTATCTCATAATTTTTCTTATCCAAAAATACCTCAACATAATGGTATTGTGAAAAGGAAAAATAGATATCCTTACAAGAAAATTGTAACGCCCCCTCAGCGAGAAGGGTCATTACTAACCACAAATTCATATTCAAGCAAATAATCAATCAGAGTTTAAGCAGTTTGGAAACATAACTAAAAAGTGACATTATCAAGGGTCACTATCATAACACTGTACACTATAATATGGTGAATATACAACAAAGTTCCTCTGTACAGTACAAAACTATACAAATATCCCGTCAGGGTACATCAAAATCCATAACCAAAACCAAATACAAAACATCTGAGCAACATGCTCAAGTCCTCTAGCCTAAGGTATCCATCAGCAGCTAATCCTGCATAGGCTTCTTGCCTTGGGATCTCTCTGCTACTCTGGAAGAATCACCTGCAAAACATAGCCCCACACAAGGGGTGAGATATAAAATCTCAGTAAACTCAGGGCCCTTGAAGGTATTTCCTTCCCCTGGTTCACTGACAACAGATACACAGACAGAAACATCATAATTATCATGGTCATCATCAACAATTCATTCAATCAACACATAAGCAGTCAATGTACAACCATCTGTCAATATCCATGTGATTCCGATGGTCATCACCATCTATCACCTATCATCACCATCCTGCGGAGGCTTTCATCTAGATATATATGCCGATCCCCACTCACAGAGGATCCAATATATACTAGGACATCTCATGGCAGGACATCACTATCTATCAGAGGCACCTCCGAAAATATATAGGTACAACCACGTCTGGAGGACTCCTATATACCGGGCCGACCTCTCTCATGAGCTACATCTCATATCTTGTCTCAATACAATTCGCCTGAGGAGGCTACATCTGTGCATATAGGAACATCTCACTAAGGAGGCTACGTCTATATCACAGGAAACATCTCATGTCAGGCCTATATCCATCACATGTCATCTATCCTATTACCATAGGATTCCACAATCAATCATGCTTATCTCAAGCCAAACAAATCATAACTATGCATCATAATCACCCATCTCTGGGTCCAGATCAAATGACAAGCATCACAGATCAAATCACAGTCATTACCCTCTCATAGGGCACAATCATCACTCCTCAGCCAACCAGACCAATAACCAATCAACAACATAGGCATAACAGCACAACAGAACCATCAACTCCTTAGGAGTATGGTGGAACACAGCAAAGGAATTACAAGCAAGAACCAAGAGCTTACCTGTTCTAGCCAAGTCACCGGCTCTCCCGGTCTCGTGGTCTACACCACCGGAGCTCTCACGCTCACGTCCTACACAAAACAAGCATATAACACCTTAAATACGATCCTAAACCGTTCAAACGAAAGGAAACTATCATCCTTTCTCTAAACATATACTAATCACTGTACAAGTGATCCCAGACCCTTCACAAGGGTCCTACTTAGCCTACACAAGGCTTCAGAGCCTCTATTAAGACTCTAATCAGGCTAACATAAGGCATATCTCTGCTTA
This sequence comes from Glycine latifolia, assembly GCA_013407115.1. Taxonomy (NCBI): domain Eukaryota; kingdom Viridiplantae; phylum Streptophyta; class Magnoliopsida; order Fabales; family Fabaceae; genus Glycine; species Glycine latifolia. Next base: position 9,348,233 of record CM023950.1, read on the forward strand.
CAATAGCCTAAACCCAACTTCTCAGCATCACCAGTTTCAACCGGTCAATCTCATCTATATAGTCTCCTGAGCAACTTTGTCAACTGCTCTAAGGTTCATACTAGTCATAATACTAGTCTTTTATCTCTGCTCATACATACTCAGAGCCAAAATCAAACTTCATCAGTAATGATGATTCAAGGCTCTAACTTCCTTAGAACAGTCCTCTGAGCATAAAACTCTACAGAGTCCGAGCCTAATTACGGCTCTAACACCTCCAAAAACACCCCTTAAGATAACCCCAAAATCACAAAATCCAATCCACAGAACCAACAGTTAGAGCTCGAATTTCTTACCTCTGTGATGTTCAGAAACACCAGGGAATCGCTTTCCCTAAGGTAGCTTGCTCAATCAAGGCCTCCTTTGCCTCTAAACTCCGAGCTCTCAAAGGTTCTCTTAGAGAAATCAAATCTCACTGTTTTTCAGCTATTCTCAAGAATCAATCGGGGGTTTTCTCTCCTCTCGGGGTTCTAATCACTTTCTCAGTTGGGTCGGAGGTGTTTAGATGAAAGATGGAGGAGATACGAAGCTCTCAAACTCATCAATGGAGGTTTGGGACGAAGGAGGAAGAAAATATCCAATTTTTCGAGCTTCTGGGCTTTTTATAGGCCCCAGCCCGCGTTCCCACGCTAATAGCGCCATCCCCACGCTATTAGCGCCAAGAATGCGCAAGAAATGGCTTCCAAGGCCATTCTGGCGCTAACCGCGCCATAATCCACGCTAATTGCGCCAATCAGGCGCGTCTCCCACGCTACTGGCGTGGCACTATTCACAGGCAAAATCCGTCGCTAATTCCGTCGCAAAATCCGTCGCTAACGCTTTTTCTGACGGAATTCAGCAAATTTTAAACTTTCTTTCTTTTTCTCTTAATTATAAACCTAGGTTATTATAAAAATGTTAATAAGGACTATTATTACTTTAGACTTACTTAGTAGCAACTCACTCTTATATATATATATATATATATATATATATATATATATATATAATTGCATGAGTAAAATCTTTAGCAACTAGCAAGTTGAATTGGCACCGAAATTGGTTTCAAAATACCATCCCAAAAACACTTTCATTTCCGTTTGGTTTTAAAATGGGATAAAATTAGTTTTCATTAAATTAATTTTAAATTAGACTTAAATATGTTTAAAGTCCTTGATAAATGATTGAATTTTGTTATGGTCCCTAATAAATTTTTTTGTTGTTTTGGGTCTCTACTATATTAAATTTTTTGTTTTAAGTCTCTACCATCAATGAAGTGATGATATGTCACCATAGAAATTGATAATACTATCAATGTTGTGATGGTACCATGTTATCACTTAATTTACGACATGAATTCAAAACAAAAATTTTAATATATCGGGACTAATAACAACAAAAAAATTATTAGAAACCCACAATAAAATTCGATTATTTATTAGAGACCTTAAACATATTTAAACCTTTAAATTATGATTATGATGTGTGTTTTTTAAATTAATTTTAGTCACAAAAAAGGATGTATTACATCATGGGAAACTAATCATGTAGAGCTTGTGGGAAAGAATCAAATAGTAAAACAACTTTAAATTATGGTGGTTACAAAATAAATTTAAAATAAACCATTCAAAACAATGTATGTTAAACAAGTGCATGAAAATGTTAATTAACTACACGACTGGCCAATGATAAAACAATTAAAGATTAAATTTTAGGCCTATAAAAAAATTCTTAATTTTAGAAAACAAAAAAGTCTTATGTGTTAGTAAAATTATCATATATATATATATATATATATATATATATATATATATATATATATATATGTGTGTGTGTGAGAGAGAGAAAAAAGTTCAGCATATAATTTTTATTTGAAGTAATAATTTTTTTTTAAATTATTTTAAATTTCACTTATCGTTTGATCGATCTTGTAATAACTTGTGTCATATTATTTTTATTTTAAAAATAATTCTCAATTATATTTATATTTTATATATATTTGTGTGAATATGTATATATATAAATATATAAAAAAAAATTAACTAAATTCTTATTCCTGAACTTTTTAGAAAATTGGTTTATAGCCTTTGAACAAAATTTTAACAAAGTCAAGGTCCTTAAACTTTCATTTTGTTACATGTTTTAATTCTCGTAGTTAGATTGTGAAAAAAATTGGTTTATAGTTTTCGAACAAAATATTAATAGGTCAAAGTCCTTAAACTTTCATTTTATTATATATTTTAATTATCATCGTTAGATTGTGACTTTAAAAGATAACGTGGTAAGATAGTTGTGTGATTTTTTAAAATTATTTAATGATAACTATTTTTTTTTTTGGATGATTGGCAAACTTGTTTGAAATGATTTTCATATAATACGAATTGCATTGTATGTAAAATCTTATCTACCTCTCGTTCATCTTACACTTTTTATGCTAGCTCAATGTCCACCATCCCTCCATGTATGGTAGCATATCGTCAATTCGTCATCATGCTTATTCTGGATCATTTACTTAAAGAATTAAGTCCAACAATTAATTTATCACTGTCACTTATAATACTTTTTTTTTCTCTCCAGATATTTCATTAAGATAAAGAACTGGTCAAAACCATTATCTCGAGGTCCACAATGTTGAAAAAATGCTTCGATCAGTACCTCCATGACTTTAGTGATAGCTTATAGATATAGTTTGTTGCTGTTATTTGTTTATATAGCCTTTTTATTAGAGAAAAATTAGTATGGTACCGTACGATTACCTGAGTGGCATTAGTTTTTTGTACAATATAAATGGCCTTTTATTGAATATATAGATATGAGATGATACATTAATTATAATTTTGGTGAGAATCTTTATCTATAATAATGAAAAAATAATTAAATCAAATATATTTTTATAAATATGATACTTTTTATGTTAGACTTTATAAAAAATGCTATTCATTTTTGTTCTCTCTGAATAAAATTATAGCATTCTTTATTAAATATAAAAGCTAATAAAAAAAGAAAATATTTATAAAAATTAAAATTAAAATATAATAATTTTAAAAATCAAAGCATATTTAAACCAAAAATTAGTGCATTACTTCCTTTTTGTTTATCTAGCTATACGGGGCATACTCCTCTGTAAGAATTGCTTTAACTTTCAATTAAGCAATTTTTAATTTTTTTTAAAGAATTAATTAAGCAATTCTTATGAGTTATGACTTATGGATCCTCCTAGCTAGTCTAGTCTAAATCAATTAAATACCTTGTAATGTTGGTCAATATGGGTCACTATAACGATTATCACTTTCTCCGTAACTTTAACTAAATAATAACATTTGATCATGGAAAACAATTTCTTGCACACTGGTATTGCCGGCTATAGAAATCCAAAGGATTTCCTAGCTAGAATGGGCTTTTCCGGTAGTTTTCAGTGCCATTCCATTGATCACCTCTTCTCTCGTGTCCCTGTCTTGAGAGAAATTAAAAATTTACTGGATCGCATATTGTTTCGGCTATTTTCTTCAAACCAATAGATTGCGTTTGTTTTCTTTCTTTCTATGTATGACTACATGACCTTTCTGTAGCTTCTAAAATGGAAAACCTGATAATTACAATCATGTATTCGTTTTGACATGGAGAAATCAGTATGGCTTAAAGCTCTGACTATTGAGTTTTGAATATGATGTTGAAATCAGATTAATTATTTAATGTTATATTTTTTGGTGGTAGCTTACATTGTATTAGTGGTACCCCCAAAATGTTTAACAAAAGGTAAATTTCATTAAAAAAATTAAAACAAAATGTAAATTCGAACTCTCCTTTCTTTAATAACTTGGGTTCTTAAAAATAAAAAATAAAAAACATGGGTCGTTAATAAGATAAATATAAATATTTTTTCAACAGTAGTTATATAAATTTTTTATATGTAGTATTTTTAGTCCAAACACTACTAGAAAAGGGGCATTTAAAGACGGACAATCGAAGGCGGTTATTATAAAACCGTCATTGAAGACCAAGCGGTGGCAAAC
>CM023950.1:9352363-9431691 GCA_013407115.1 Glycine latifolia
AAAACCTAGGTCATAACCTACGTAACCAACATCATAACCTTGAGGTCATACTTAATGATAATATGAGTAACTAATTAATAATATTGTAACTCAATAAACCTAGGTCTTAACCTACATAAATAACTAATCAAAACCTAGGTAAAAAAACTTACTTTATAATAAGTAACTATTTCCAACATAAGTCAGTAACAATTTTCTACATCAATATTAATTCTCTAAGACAACAACATAATATATTTCATGTAATTTAAAAATAATATGTTTGACTAGCGCTTACTTGCTTGAACTAAAATCCGAATCCAAAGAGAAACCACAGAACAAAAGCCTTCAGAGATAGCCAAGCCCTTTGCAAATGTTGAAAATGGATGCAAATAATGGGTGCAAAGGCTGAATGGGGGGGTTTATATAGGGATACAGAATCACATCGTGGGGCTACGTGATTGAGGCTGGGTCACGTCCATGGGGGATGTGAATGGGGCTGGATCACGTGGAGGGGGGACGTGATTGAACACGTCCATGCTGTACGTGATTCATCACGTAGAATCCATACGTGTTTGACCACCATAGATCCGTAAATACATTTTCAAGTACAATATTGCTGTAATTTTTTTTTAAACTACCATATTTAAATTCTTTTGCCCATTTAAAACTTTGAGCATTCTATGTAAACCCTTGTCATTGAGCTGGATCCAGTGGTCTACCTATTCATAGACTTCGTCATAGGTATTTATAAAAAATAATTCATAACTAAAATTAGTTGATACATAAGTTAAAGTTACCATTTAGAGAAGTTGAAATCATTTAAGTTTTTTTTAATAAACAAAAAAGTTGTCTGAGTGCAAGTGTGAATATAAAGTTTCATATGTAAAAATAGGTAAGTTAAGCATATAAGTGAGTATGACTCTCAAACCTAATACCTTAATAAGGTTTTAGATTGGGGTGCAGTGTCAAATTTACTTGTGTAATTTTCTTGTCTCATTGGTGAAGATCTAATTTGTGTTTTACTTTTCTTAGATTCCCAATAAGTGGTATTAGAGTCGATAGTTTGATCAGATAACTTGCTCGAACATGTGTAATGGAATTGATAGTGAATCCAAGTATAGAAATTACTTATATCAAAAGTCTTCTCACAGAGCTAGTAATGTGAATGTTAGGCTACTTGTCTAAGGGCCTAATGGCACTACAAGTATTTAGAGCATATTGATAGTTCATGGTTAAGCTCTAAAAGTCGTCATATTGAATACTGGTGGATGGAAAAATAATGTTTTCACTTGATGAGCTATCATGTGAAAAAAAGCTTATATTTAAGGGAGATATTGTTGGAGTGCAAATATGAATATGAAGTCTTACATTGTATACAAATGGATAAGTTGAGCAACATATAAGTTAAAAAGACCTACAAACTTAATGTTTTAAGGTTTTTGGTTGAAATGTGATATTAAATTCACTTATTTGATTTAGTTATAACTCATTGATGATGAAGATCTCCCTCTAGTGTTTAAGTGCTTAGGAAGATATATATTTTTTCAACAGGATCTTTATCTTTTTAACTCTTCGATTTTGTTTACTGTGTTTTTGTATTTGTAACAACTACAATGTTTGTATATATTTCAGTCTTGCGCTCTTATTGTCATTATTTTAAGTTGGAGAAATAAAATATTGTTGGTAGTAGTCATAGTAATATTATCAAATTAATTTCCTAAATTGTTATTGGGTGATTGCAATAATAGTTAGATGTCACGAAAGAATGAACGCCAATTCAAGAAACCATGCAAATGGAAACCATCAATCCAATATTGAAAACATTGTGTTCAGTGTTGAATTGTGAGGAATCAAACCTTAGGGATAGAATATTGACAAATCAACGGAGTTATCGTTATTCATCCCCATTTCTAACTCTCGTCTTATTTTTTTCATCATGTTTTGTTAATTCCCTTATGATTAGGGTTAAATGATCCTATCAGAATTTTTTTGTTGATGTGGCACTGGAAGAGGATGTGTCAATGACATGGGTGCTCATATGTTGCTTAGCACATATGTTAATAATGTGGTTTAATTACACTTTTGATTTTTTTTGAATTATAATCTTCACTATTAAAATTGTAATTAAGCCATGTCAACATGTGTTACGCAATATATTAGCTATCACATTATCATTTAGTGCCACAGTGAAATTTATTAAATATTTAATGAAAATTGATAACATGATCGATCAAAATCACACAATTAAGATACCTAGAGGATCCAATTTGCACAATTATAACCTGTAGGACCAAAATATCACGATTGTGATAGTTGGAGGAACAAAAGTGCAATCAAGTCTATATTAAAACCTTATTTTATTTGTTGTAAAATATTTTAAAAGGTATTTTGTTATAAAGTATTATTTTTAAAAAACTATTTTTAAAAAAAATAAAGATATAAAATAAATAAATTCCACAAGAGTAATAATATGTATTAAATGTTTACATTCTATATTGATGTTGATGGTAGAAATGACTTCAAGTCAACTATATGAGAATTGATTCGGTTTGAGATCAACTTGAGTTTGATATGCATCTTACTTAATTTTTAGCTTGAATTCAATTTGATTAAAGCTGACTTTGTTTAGTTTGATAAATTGATTTGATTTAAAATTATGATTATGTTACATATTTTTATTTATTTATCTCATACAAAAACAAAATTAATGTGAAATTAATTGAAAATGATAAGAAAAATATATTATGGGTTAGCTCATCAACCAAATTTAATGAATTAATTAAACGTAGTAATAAAGCAAGAAAGTATAAGCATATTTCAAATATAACAAATATAATTTAGTTAAAGAATTTTTTTTTATAAACTTCTTAATAAGTATTTATAAAAGAAGAAAATAAGAATATAAAATGAATTAAGTTTCTCTGATAAATTAAAATTAAATTATATATATGTCAAAATAAGTTTTTAAAATTCAATGTGGTTGTTCTAGTTGAATTAAGTTTAATTTTTTTATGTAAGGTTTCATTTTTTAGTTTTGTTGATGAAAAAATATGACTAGAAAAGAGACATTAATAAAGGTAATAATCAATTAAGTTTCTCATTAGAGATTAATTATCAATAAAGTTAATAGAAACGATCCTTACAATAATATGTAAAAAAAAACAGTTTTTAAAAAGTTAAATGAGAGAAGTTAAATAAAAATTAAGTTCATATTATTGGAAAATTAATTCCTAAATCCTTATGGTGAAAACCATCACCTAATAAAATCCCAGAAACATCATATTGGATCATTAAGAAATCTTAAACAAATAAAGCATACATGTTTCCATTGCAGCAGTGATTTGTCTTTTTGTTGTAGTCTTTTAGTTTTTCCTTATGAGTTTTAGTCTTCCTTAGTCAAATCACTCCTTAGAGATTATTCTCTCTAGATGGGAAAGAAAGAAAGAAAACTTCATTTGACCTATTGGGGACCATAACCATGTATATAGTGTTTTTCTTTATTGTTGGACCAGTAAGCTCTCATTAAACCTAATTGGTTCAACACTGGTATCCACCCATTTGTCTCATATTTACTTAGGAATCTATTTGAACATATTTAATTGATCACTTTAATTTACCCTATATATGTTAAATAGCATAATATAATTATTAATATGGTATGTAACACATTGTAACGTCAAAAAATTTAATTTCCTAACAGTCTCCCACTTGGGCTACATATTGACCTGAGCTAATTATATCATATATCCTTAGTGCGCAACTATATGCTATTTGTCCTTAGATTCCTCCTCAGATACAATTTGGTCCATCTCCTATATTAATATGAGATCATGGCGGTTTTTGTGACTATTAGGTGTAACTAAACCTTCCATGGCCATCACACCAATATATTCAACGACATAAATCAAGTATGGATGAGTGACATGGAAATCACATGCAATGTGATCTCTACCATGCCTATTTTCAACTGGTCATTCTTTAGTCCTTATGAGATCAATCCTTAATTTTCTGCATACACAAAGTAGAAACACAAGCACAAAAATTACACATTCAGAGGAAAATAACATCAAAATTTTTATTTTACAGAAAATAAACATATAAATGTTTTTACATAGAACACCAACATAAAAAAATCTCACTAAACCATAGTGTCATCAAACAAAATAACACGTATATGAGCAATATGCTCGTGAAAGACCTTAGGTACTAAGCCTTTAGTAAGCGGGTCCACAAACATGAAGTTCGTCTATATGTGTTCTATGGAAATCTGACTGCTCTGAACTCTTTCTTTAACAACCAGAAACTTTAAATTGATGTGCTTCAATTTTGAAGAGCTTCGATTATTGTTAGAGTACAACACTGCTGACTTACTGTCATAATAAATCTTTAGTGATCTTTGAACACCACTTACTATACGCAACCTTGTGACAAAATTTCGCAACCATACCCCATGGTTGGACGCCTAAAAATAGGCTACAAATTCAACGACCATAGTAAAGGAAGCTACAAGTTTCTGCTTAACACTCTTCCAAGAAATAGTTCCTCCACCAAACATGTAGACATAACCTGAAATGGATCTTTTACTATCATCCAGCAAAATCAGAGTCAATGTACCCGATGATCTCTAATTCATCTGACCTTCGATATGTGAACATGTAATCCTTTGCTCTCTTCAAATAACGAATAACCCTTTTATCTGCTTTCCAATGATTCATCCATGGGTTACTCAAGTATCTGCCCAATATTGCCACTATGAATGCTATGTTAGGATGAGTGCAAACTTGAGCATACATTAGACTTCCTACAACTAATGCATAGGGAATCTTTTCCATTTCTATTGTCTCAAGTTTATTCTTTGGGCATTGTTCGAGATTAAACTTATCTCCTTTAAATATGGGCATATCTCCTGATGCACAATCTTTCATGCCAAATTTTTCCAAAATCTTTTCAATATAGCTCTTTTGCAACAACCCAAGAATACCTCAAGAACGATCTTAGAGTATTAGTATTCCTAATACAAAAGAGGCGTCACCAAGATCTTTCATCTCAAAATTCTTAGTGAGAAATTTCTTTGTTTCGTGCAATAAGCCTATATCGTTGCTGCCAAGTAATATATCATCGACATATAAAATCAGGAAGATAAATTTACTCCCACTAAATTTATGATATACACAATCTTCCACCATGTTCACCTTGAAACCATAAGAGATTATAATTTGATGAAAATTGTGATACCATTGACTAGAAGCTTGTTTGAGATCGTAAATGGATTTCTTTAACTTACAAACCATAGAATTTGGATCTCCAAAAGCAAAGTTTTCTGGTTATGTCATATAAATTGTCTCATCAATGTTGCCATTGAGAAACACTGTCTTAATATCCATCCGATGTAACTCTAAGTTAAAATGAGCCACAAGTGTCATAATTGTCCTAAAAGATTCTTTCAAAGAAACCGGAGAGAAAGTCTCTTTATAGTCTATGCTTTCCTTTTGAGTGAAACACTTAGCGACGAGACGAACCTTATATCTTTCAATATTACCTTTTGAATCCCTTTTTGGTCTTAAATATCCATTTACAACCAATAGGTTTCACACCTTCAGGTAACTCGACAAGATCCCAAATGTCATTGTCTTTCATGGCATCAATCCACTTATGAGCATTATAATTGTCTAAGACTTGTTGGAAGTTGATTGGGTCATCTTCCTTTAAGCCTAAAATGTTATCATGATCTTGGAGAAAAAATATAATCATCTGAAATTGCACTTATCCTATCTCTAGTGGATCTTCTTAATGGCACTTCTTGAGGTTGTTGACTTTGTTCCATAGGTACTATTGGAAAAATTTCATTGTTGTCTTGTTCTGGAATGATGTCAGGAATAAGAGCCTGATCATTAATTGTTTGTATTGGATTTGCATCTTGAATGATGACAGCATGAGGAATAATGACAACGCCAGGAAAAGAAACAAAATTATCTTCCTCAAAGACAACATTTTTTACTTTATCTTCCCCTTCAAAGTCAACATTGTCAAGGAATCTCACATTTCCCGTTTCAAAAATTGATCTCGTAGTGGGATCGTAAAACTTGAAGCCTCGGGAGCATTCAACATATCCAACAAAATAACAGCTAATAGTTCTTGAGTCCAACTTTCTTTCATTAGTCTTATAAGGCCTTGCTTAAGCTAGACAACCCCAAATATGTAAATGCCTTATGCCAGGTTTCTTTCCTGTCAATAGCTCATAAGGGATTTTGGTCACTACCTTAGTTGGAACCCTATTAAGAATATAAACTGTAGTCTTTATCCTTAAGAGATTGACTAATCATGCTTCTCACCATATCCTTAAGAGTCTTATTCTTTCTCTTCGCAACACCAGTCATGCCAGGTTTGCCAGGCATTGTATATTGTGGGACAATTTCACTTTACTTTAGGAAGTTAGCAAAGGGTCTTGGACATTGTTCTTCTGATCCATCAGATCTACCATAATACTCATCACCACGGTCAAATCTAACAGCCTTAACTTTCTTGCCTAGTTGAAGCTCAACTTCGGTTTTATATTGTTTGAACATATCCAAAGATTGTGACTTCTCATGAATCAAGTATAGATAATCATATCTTGAATAATCTTCTATGAACGTAATAAAATATTGTTGACCATTCTAAGAGGCAGTAGGTAATGCCCACAAATATTCATATAAATTAGTTCTAAGACGTTAGTGGCTCTAATGACACCTACTTTCTTTGTGTTTGTCTGTTTTCCCTTAATACATTCAATACAAACTTGAAAATGATTCATATTAAGGGATCCAAGAATTACATCATCCATAAGCCTCTTAATTCTCAATTTAGAGATATGACTTAGGCGCTTGTGTCAAAGAGTAGCATAATGCTCGTTTAATTTTCACTTTGTACCTCGCGCATTAGAATGCAAAATTTCGTTATCAAAAGTAATAGTACCAAGCATATAAAGATTATCAATTAAAATACCACTACCAATAACGTTTGAATTTAGAGAAAGACTAACTTTATTATTGCCAAAGGAACAAAAATAACCATATTTGTCCAAACTAGAAATAGAAATCAAATTTCGTCTAAATAATGGTGCAACATAAGTCTCAATCAAATCCAAATAAACACCAATCTTTAATAATAATCTGAATTTCCCAGTAGCTTCTACTTAAACTTTCTTGCCATCGCCCACAAAGATGTACCTTTCAACATCATTTGGTGGTCGACTCCACAGGCAACCCTGCATAGACATACTTATGTGAGTAGTAGCACCAGAATCTACCCACTAAGTATTTTTAGGTACAAAAGCTAAATTAAACAAAAGTGAGAGTCTTACCCTTCTTTTCACACCATACAACATACTTGGAACACTGTTTGTTCATGTGTCCATTATTCTTGCAAAAATAGTAGGTAAATTCCTTATCATGCTTCTTTTGCTTCTTCAACATGGATTATTCATCTACAGTGTCCTTAGCTCTCTTCTTTTTCTTATTATGAGAGGTTGATGCCAAGTAAGCACTATTAGTCTTTTCTCGCCGAAGCCTTTCTTCCTCTTGCACACAATGAGCAATGAGCTCATTAAGAGTCCATTTATCTTTTTGTGCATTGTATCTCACTACAAATTGACCGTATTATGCAGGAAGAGAAATGAGAACCAAGTGCACAAGCAAATCATCAGATAGCTCTAACTTAAGTGCCTTAAGTTTTTCAGCAAGATTAGACATCTCAATAATGTACTCCCTAATGTTCTTATTTCCATTATACTTCATGGTTACGAGTTTTGCTAATGTGTTACTCGTTTCTGCTTTTTCATTTTCAGCAAAATATTGCTCAATTTCTTTGAGGAACTTTCTAGCATCAGTGCTATCAGTAATAGAGCCTCGAAACACCTCTAGAATGGAGCGTTTTATGATCATCAGACTTATGCAGTTAGAGCGCTCTCACTTCTCTATGTAATCCAAATTTGGATTTTCCGAAGTGGAAGTTGATTTTTTCATCCTTAGCGCAAGGTCTAAATCCATGCAACCAAGAACAATTTTCACATTCTCTTTCCATAATTTAAAGTTCACCCCATTCAACATAGGAATCATGTTCGCTTGAGCAACATAATTAACAATAGTAGCAGAAATTATATAGAAAACAAATAAGATAACATATTTAACATCCATGTCATACCAAATGCATAATTAAAACAAAATGCATATACATGACATTAAAAAATAATTCAAACCAACGCGGACCCATTTACAAGACACCTAGCACAACATTAACATTTGATCTTTGCACCAAAAATATCAATTTGTAAGTGGTACTCTCAACGCAGTAATCAAACATTGACAATAAATCTTGTCAAGCTATAGCCTTCATTTAGGCCGATTACTGCTTACATGAAAATCTTTATAATTGTCACATATTTATCACCACATGTATATATATTATTTGGCCAAATAATAATTTTCCTTTGGGCTGATGATTATTCGCACAAATAACAAATATACTCATATTTATACTTCACAATAAGGAATTATTCACAACAGATGTTACTTTGACAACAATATTGTTTCAATCAATTTTTTTATGAAATACAAGATAATTAAAAGCAATAATAATTAAATAAAAAAAAACATAAACCAAAAGTTTATTTTATTTAACTAAATGTCTAAGTTCCTTAATTTTATTGCTCTTAATTTTCTGAATGAGATTATAATAGAATTACCCAAACTTTATCATAATGAATTGAATGCATTTAATTGTTGACAATAATATTTTTAAATAAAAAATTAGTAAATTATTTGCCAACAACATCTTCTGATGCAGTATTACGTATGTGTTTTTAATACAAAAAATTCACGTGACACAACACATATCTATATTTATATTTTTTGTAAAACACAAAACTTTTCGTCTTAACTTTCAAAATACCAATTCGTCATCCTCAATTGAAGGCATATATGATAACAAATGTTATCATCAAGTGAAAACACAATAACCAAAACAGTATCTTCATAAAACTGTACGCATTTTGTATTTTCATAAAGTCGAGACACATTTTTCATTATAATATATATACATGTAACCAAAACGCATATGTCTACTGCACCTTTTCACTATTTCCGCGAATGCACAGTAAAATTAACAAAGAATTAATAGCATACCCCCCATAAAAAAATATAGGTATGAAAGGAAATTCTCATTCACAAAAAACAAGGGTTAAATTTACGAACTTGCTTACGCATAACACGTAATGAATGCAAGAAATCCACGAAGCAGAGTTCAAATTAAAAATTTTGCAAATCATTTAATTTCTTGATAATTCAATATGATACGATTCTGATACCAATTGTTAAAAAATTAATTCTTAAATCCTTATGGTGAAAACCATCACCCAATAAAATCTCATAAACATTATATTGGACCATCAAGAAATCTTAAATAAATAAAACATACATGTTTCCATAGCAGTAGTGATTTATCATTTTGTTCTTGTAGCCTTTTAGTCTTTCTTTATGAGCTTTAATCTTCTTCAGTCAAATTACTCCTTAGAGGTTATTCTCTCTAGATGGGAAAGAAAGAAAGAAAACTTCATTGGACCTATTGGGGACCTCCCCATAACCCTATATATACTATTTTTCTTTATTGTTGGACCAGTAAGCTCTCATTAAACTTAATTGTCCCAACACTAATATTCACATATTTATCACATATTTACTTAGGAATCTATTTGAGCATATTTAATTGATGATCACTTTAATTTATCCAATATAATTATTAATATAATATGTAACACATAATAACGTCAAAAAATTTAATTTCCTAACACATATGTTAATTTTAATTTATAAAGAAATTTTATTTATTTATTTACCACCTCCTACAACTACTTATTATATAAAAAATCAAACATAAAATTGTTGAATTGTATATATATCTTTTAGTGTGTGGTGTGCAACAATTCATTGAAGAGAAAACATAGTTATGATGGTGAACCACTATCCTTTGTTAACCAAATTGTTTTTTTTTTTAAGTTAAATTGTTTTTCTTTCTTTGATACATGTCTAACAAGGATAATCATTGGTCACCGGCATTCAAACCGGGCATGCTCGTTGTCCGTGGTCCCATTCCCACATTACTAGGAAAGGGAAACTCTGAGATGCTGTTGTGGGTCATTAGCATCCATCATTACGAACTTCTTTTTTTGGCAAAACCACTCACAATGAAACTACGCTGCACTCATGGTTTTCCTTTCATTACTAAAAAAAAAAAAAAGTTTGTTATTTATAGTGATCCTTTTCTCTAATAAAACTTTTGAGTTTTCATCTCAGCATGTCGATATAAATACACACAAGTTACTAAAATAAAACTTTCATTGTAATTATATAAATAATTTACAAAGACTCAAAGAATATATTAAACCTATGTATATATTTTTAAACATTTTTAATATTATTTTTTAACTCAAATTAAAATATTAATCTTTCATTGCAAATATTTATCCCTCAAATTAAAAAATTGAAAAAGTACTATACTTGATGTAAATACGCACTTAAATTTGAAATTAATTTCTATATCTTATTTATTAATATAAAATTATACTATAAAATAATTTAAAATTATATTAAATATAAATTATAAAGTAGTACTAAAAATTAGTAAACTTATTGTTATTCATAATAAAAAAAATTAATTATTTGCTGTCTGATCACAGTTTAACCAATAGGAATAATTTTTTTGTAATTGATGTTTTATTTCCAAAAAATATTTATTCAATTAATATAAGAAATAATTTCTTTTATATCATTCAGAAAGATTTCATTTTATAACTATCCATGAGACTATGACTATTTAATTCTAAGTAACTAACCTATTGAAATTATAAGATTAACTTGCTAGTTGAAATTATAAGATTAACTTCATAAAAAGAGAGAAATAATTTTGAGTTCAAATCTCTCTCATTAATAAAAACTAACTAATTAATCATTAACATTGATTGATAAAAAAAATTTGTAATTGGTATTCTTGTGCTAAATTGATAGTTTTTTTATGGTTCATATAATCATATTTCTTATTGACTTTATATATAATCTTATTAATTAGGTTTTCGAAATGAAAGCGTAAGAACTCAACAGTGGTTCACTCTTTCTTGAAGAATTTTAGTGGAATCTTTCTTAATAATTATAATCTTTTTATTCATATAAATTACTACAATTAATTTATAGGTGATATTTGTAATGTTTTTCAATAAAACTAAAATTTCATTTCAAAAAAATTGCTTACATTTAAAACTTATACAAATTACTGAACTAAAACTTCAATTCTTCTTTTTTTTTTAGACACCGTGTAAACAACACCTACAAAATTATATATAAATTCTGTCCTAAATCGTAAACCAGTATTCTTTTTCCCGTTGAACTACCAGTCCAATTTTTACAACATTCCTTTCATTACACCAAATTATAAATTCAATATTTTTTTCTACTTAAAAAACTTAAATTGCCGCACTGCAATAATAACACCCACATTTCCGAGGAAAAAAAACATCATTTTCTGTACAACTATCCATCTGCCACCTTTCAACCTCACCAGCAAACTCCATACAACGCAGGCCATCTATCCACCTTCTCTTTCCCCTTTTTCATTTTTCTTTTTCTTTTCCGATTTCTCTTAAATAAAACCACCATTTCCCATTTCACCCTTTTGGTTTTTTTTCCGTTTCGCGAGGAAGGAAACAAACGTCAAAGCCCCAAGAACCACCACCGCTCGCACAAAAGCAACAACTACGTTGTCGTGCTGTTTGTGTTTTTATTTTATTTTTTTATTTTTTTTAGTTAGCAAGATGATGGGTCTGAGCAAGCTCGGAACCGCGATAACGGCCATAACGGCCGTTACTCTGGTGGCCCTGTTCGCGGAGATCGTGTACGTGCTGTGGCAACGCCGTCAGAGGCTCCGTCCGCGTGTGCGCGTGGAGCCGCAAGAGGCTTCGCTCCAGTGTTCTTCTACCTCGTCTTCTCCGAGTGACGATGATGACGTGGAGCTCGAACTCGAACAGCACGTGATGAAGTGGCAGCAGTGTCTTAACGGTAACGGTCCCTCCAGGTTGCTGTTCACGATCAAAGAGGAAGAGAGAGAAGAGGTTGAGTCCGATAACGGCAACAACAACGGTAACGGTTTGTCCGAGGAGTGTAACAAAAGTGCGCGTGCGTGGTTGGATCATGAGCGCGTGGCGGTGGTGGACGAGGTTGTGGTCGCGGTTGAGGAGTTGTTGTTGCTGGACGAAACGACTACGCCGTTTTCGACGCCGTGTGCTTCGCCTCCGTACTACACACCCTACGCTTCGCCGAGTCGTGAAGAGTGTCGTAAAGATTCAAACGACGGTAATGGATGAGTCGTTTTACACTCTGTTACTATCACCTACACTCCTATTTCTATGTAATGAAAAGGTATTACTATTAACGATGAAATTTTAGAATGTTAAGATTGTGTTAGATTTAGATTATATTAGACTTAGATTTTTGGATTAGGGGGAATGAATTAATGGATCCAATGCGTGGAAGAGGAAGGGAAAGTTTGTGCAAAAAAGGAAATCAAAGTCCTTACTACTACTACTGTAGTGTGTTTGAATTTAGGGGTCGTCATTGATTAATATTATTACCAGCAGCGGTCATTATTTTTCTACAAATTCAAAGCAATTCGTACGAGAGGAAAGAACCGTGGATGTTAAATTTTTTTTACTACTACCACATTATTTTCTCTGTAAATTAAATGCGTGCGGACTTAGCCGTTTAGTACGTTCTTCATTTTTTCCGATTCATTTAATTATAGGCTTTATCACATTTTTAATTCTCTTGTATCGCTTAAGATTTTGGTTGTTATGGTTTTAATTACGTAGTAGTTTGACTCCTTCAACAAAAAAATCTCTTTTTAGCTAGTGGAGTACAGTTTTTAGCTGATACATCTCAAATATTGGATGAAATTAGGGTACCAAGATTTGATTATAAATAGGAGAAAATTTGAAACAACCAAGCGAGATATCTAGAATATATGAGCATTTTTAATTAGAGATCTTAGATTATAATTTTATACCACTTTTTAATAGATACACAGGACCACATAAAATTAAAGATTTTTTTATTTTTTCTTTAATTATAAATTTCATTTTAAGATCTTAAATAATTTTTAGTAAGTATTACATGGATTAACTTTTAAATATTTTATTTCTCTCTCTTGTCCCATCTCACCCACCCACCCTCCCTTTCATTTTTTTCTTCTCTCCCTCACACCCATACACCACATGCTCCCTCCACTTCCCTTCAACTTATTTTTTAATTTATCCCAAATCACACTCTCCTTCTTCCAACCCAAATCACTTTGCTTCTCTTTTGCCCCCCTCCTTTCCTTCTTCTTCCTCCGTTGTTGCCATCACCCTTCTCCTATGTTGACCCCACCTTCTTCTGCAGCCTCTCCATCTCCTACTCTTCCTTTTCCCTTTCCTCTCCACCCCACCTTCCTTCTCCGCCCTTCCACTATGTTTCAAATATGCTCAAGGGGACCGGATCTTTCGGATGGAGCCATCGCTGGTGAGAGCCACCACTTCTCCGCCATGCCTCTCTGTTGTTGTTCTTGGTTGGTTCTTTTGTTGTTTTGTTTCCTTCCTCCCCCTCTCCATTCTTCTCTCATTATTGATTTATTCGTTGGTTTCCTCGAAATACCGTTAGGGTGAGAGATTTTTTTTTTATAATTTTTTTAAGTGCGTAAATCTTCATAGTTCTTCTAGAAGAATCGATCTATATGGTTGAGATCTTTTGTTGCTCTAGTGTTGGATCTTCACATTTTGAGATCTTGAACCTAAGATCATGAGCCAGGAACCAACATTATTCAAGTTGCTCTAAGAAAACCAAAATTAACAATCACTATATGAGGAATAAAACTGTAACTAGTTCTTCTATCTTTGTTACTATTTTGCTGAATTTTGAATTAGAGAGTGACATCAATGAATGGTCACGTCCTTCTTGCTTTTTCTTTCTCTCTTGATCCATTCATTGCACTTTAGCATCAGACGCTTTTTCTTTTCCTTCTTTTAGTTTTTGTTTTTAGTTTAAAAATGAAAAATGTTTTTTTTTTACTTTTGGTTTAAACGACATCTCTTTTCAATTTAAAGAATCGGGGTTAATGCTATCCAATTCCTGCAAGTAAGTGGGCCTTGGCTTCATCCTTTTTGGGCTTCCTAACCCTGATTTTTAAGGTATCACTATTGGCACTTCCAGTTTTGTTAATGGCACTACCCATGTAGGTGTACTTTAGCCATATCCCAAAACTGTCCCCTAATAAATTGCACAACGGAATCGTGTTTCCATTGGACAATTTTTTGGGGGGGGGGGGTGAAAAAAATGCACAATGGAAGTACGTTTTCATTTTACAAGTGTACAACAAAATCATATTTCCATTGTGTATTTTTTTCACCCCTAATTGCACAACGAAAACATGATTTTGTTGTACAATGGGAGGTAACACAAAAGAAACGTGTTTACGTTGTGTTATTTGATTCCACCCTAATTAAACAAAAGAATCATATTTCATTGTGTTTTTTTTTTAAATTATTTTTTAAAAGTTAACTTTAATGTTTTTATATTGTGATTTAACAATCATGTTTATGATGGTTTGACAAGCCAACAATATCCTTATAGAGCTCGATACAATCTGAACTGTCTATTTTTTCAATGCAAAATTGATCATTGCTGATAATTGACTTACAATATATGTTTGATTGGGCTTACTCGTCCATTGCTGGCCCAAGCCCATTTGAGGGTTCTAAAACCCCAAACCTAATTCCCCACTATAAATACATTAGTTGAGGATGGAATTAGGTTAGACTTAGACAGGACTCAGATTGAGAATTGAGAGAGGGTGAGATTCCTCAGAGAGAGTGACTCCGCACATTTGATAGCCTCAAGTGACATTCTTGAGAGCATATTTGAGCAAGCCTTGTGCTGTGCATTTGAGAGATATTTAGAGAGAGTTTGAGTGAAACACTCTAGGGAGTTTGATATTCACCATTGTTGGAGAGGTTGAGTGAACCACCACCTTGGTGTATTTGATTCTTGTAACCTATTATTATTATAGTGGATATTTGATTATGGACCAGTGTCCCGTGAGTTTTTCCTCTCCAGATTGAAGGAAGGTTTTCTCACGTAAAACATATTGATTGTGTTCTCCTCTTGTGTTTGATTGATTACGTTTCCGCATTTGACACTGAGGGTCTATTTTGACCCAGCGTTGGTATCAGTATTTGACTTTGAGGGTTTGACGAAAACCCAACAATGGTATCAGAACCCGGTTTGAAGGGTTCCGAAGGAGACGAGATGGAGACCAGTGGGATCACCTATGATGGAGATATGTTCAAGTTGACCGCAGACAATTTCACTTATTGGAGACTGATGATGGAGGACCATCTCTATTACAAAGATCTGTATGAGCCCATTGCCCTTGATGAGACACCGGCTGGCAAAACTGACAAGGAGTGGGAGATTTTGAGTCGGAAGGCAGTAGCTACAATAAGGAAGTATATTGATAAAGGCCTCTTTGAGCACGTCTCTGAGTTCAAGAATGCGTACGAATTGTGGAACAAGCTAGAGTCCATGATTCAGAATAAGACTCCCAGGAACAAAGCACACCTGGTTCACCGGCTTGTGAAGCTAGAATACAAGGATGACATGAGCATGATTGAGTACCTTAATACCTACAAAGGTATTTTGAATCAACTCTTCAAAGCCAATATGAAAATTGATGATGAGATGCAGGCTTTGTTGTTGTTGAGTTCGCTGCCAGAAAGCTGGGATACTCTGGTAGTGACATTGAGCAATTCGGCTCCAGAGGAAAATTGATGATGGATGCCGTGACTGATAGCCTCCTGAATGAAGAAGCTAAGAGAAGAGAACGAGGTGTAACTAGCACGTATGAAGCCAACGTTGCTAAGAACAGAAGTAAGTCCGACTTCTAAGGTCATGACAGACGTGACAAATCCAGAGGATGGTCAAGGCCGAAATATGATTTGAAGTGTTTCTTTTGTGGGAAGGTAGGACACAAGAAGCCAGATTGCAGGACTCTGCAGAATGATGAACATAATGGTTGTGTGAAGCTGGATCAAATTGTTCCCAGGAAGAGGAATGATAAGAACACGACAGTTGTGGCTGCTAACCCGAATGCCGAGATATTCCTTCTTGGTGAAGATTTTTTGAATGTTTCCCATAATGATTGCACTTTGATTGTTGACTCTGGTGCCTCATTCCACGTCACCCCACATGAGGGATTCTTTTCTGCTTACAGGAAGAGAGATTTTGGTGTCGTGAAGATGGGAAATCAGGTGACCAGCAAGATTGTCGGTGTCGGTGATGTAACCTTGACCACAGATACATGGTGCTGACTTAAGCTGAAGGACGTGAGGCATGTACCTGACATGCATTTGAATCTAATCTCGGTTGGTAACCTTGATGATCCTGGGTTAGTAAACTACTTTGGTGATGTTAGATGGAAGTTGACCAAGGGAAACTTGGTCGTAGCCCGAGGTAAGAAAGAAAGCTCCTTGTATGTGATGCAAGGAAGGATAAATGGTGGAGAAACCAATGCCATCTGGGATGGAAAAAGCCTGGAGCTATGGCATAAGTGTCTCAGCCACATGAGCGAGGAAAAACTTT
Organism: Glycine latifolia; assembly: GCA_013407115.1. Taxonomy (NCBI): domain Eukaryota; kingdom Viridiplantae; phylum Streptophyta; class Magnoliopsida; order Fabales; family Fabaceae; genus Glycine; species Glycine latifolia. Next base: position 9,369,040 of record CM023950.1, read on the forward strand.
AGATTTTAGAGAAGAAAGAACTACTGACAATGTTGGTGAGTATCGTGGTCCCTTTGAAGCTTACTGTAGAGGAGTCGGGATCCGACTTGAGAAGACGCCTCCCAAGACGCTGTAGTTGAATGGACTTGCTGAGAGGATGAACCAGACTATTGAAGAGAATGTCCGAAGTATGCTATCCAATGTTAGCTTGTCGAAAGCATATTGGGGAGAAGCTGTCAGAACAGCTGTTGATTTGATTAACCTATCACCATCAAGACCACTTGAAGGAAACATTCCTGAAGAAGTTTGGACAGGTCGAAAAGCGACCTATGATCACCTGAAGGTGTTTGGATGCCGAGTTTTCGTGCATATCCCTAAAGATGAAAGGGTGAAGCTTGATGCAAAGACTGAGGAATGCATTTACCTAGGTTTGCCAAAAATGGACTTCAGGTTTAGACTTTGGGATCCGATCAATAAAAAGATAGTGAGAAGCCGGGATGTGATTTTTCATGAAGATGAGACTATTCATGACATCTCGAAGCCTAAAGTCTGGATTTCTGTCCGACAAGAAGAACCTGTCCCTCCTGTCCAAGCTGAAGCAGAGGGAGAGCCCAATAAAGAAAATGATGACCAGCCACAAGCTGATGAGGATCGAGATACTGAGGTCCGAGTTGATGAAAAGGACCGGGATGAGGATGACGAACCGGGTTCTCAAGCGGCTGATGAAGAACAACCGAGGTACCCCACTAGAGAAAGAAGGCCTTCTACAAGGTATCCTTCTGATGCATACACCATCATTGCTGAAGATAGTGAGCCTCAGAGTTATGATGAGGCCATAACGAGCTCAGACAAAGAAGAATGGTTAAAGGCAATGCAGAACGAGATGAAATCCTTGCACGAGAACCGGACTTATGAGTTGACCGGGTTGCCTAAAGGAAGACGAGCTTTGAAAAACAAGTGGGTGTACAAAATTAAACCTGAAGAGAACAGGCAGAAGCTAAGATACAAAGCCCAGATTGTAGTGAAAGGCTACAATCAGAATAAAGGTGTTGATTTTGAAGAAATCTTTTCTCCAATTGTGAAGATGACCTCTGTCCGAACTGTATTAGCCATGGCAGCTTCAATGGACCTCGAGGTAGAAAAGATGGACGTGAAGACAGCATTTCTTCACTGTAAGCTGGAGGAAGAGATATATATGGAGCAACCTGAAGGGTTCCAAGCTCCGGGATGCGAAGACATGGTATGCCTGTTGAAGAAGAGTCTATATGGCTTGAAACAAGCACCTTGGCAGTGGTACAAGAAATTTGAATCTTTCTTGACTGATCACAAGTTTGTGAAGACTGAAGCTGACCACTGTGTATTTGAGAAGAGGTATGAGACTGGAGATTCCTTGATTCTGCTGCTATATGTTGATGATATGCTGATTGTAGGGTAAGACAAGACGAAGATTGCCACCTTGAAGAAGGTGTTGAACTCGTCCTTTGCGATTAAAGACCTCGGCCCTGCAAAGCAGATCCTTAGAATCAAGATCATCTGGGATAGAAAGAAGAAGCTACTGTGGCAAAGTCAGGAGAAATATGTTGAAAAGATTTTGAAGAGATTCAACATGGACAAAGCCAAAACAGTTAGCACCCCCCTGCCCAGGCACTTGAAGCTGAATAAGAAGCAGTGTCCGAAGTCTGATGAAGATAGAGATGAGATGCTGAAGATCCCGTACCAATCCACAGTCGGAAGCTTGATGTATGCAATGGTTTGCAGTAGACCCGACTTGGCGTTTGCAGTTGGAATGGTGAGTCGGTTTCTATCGAACCCCGACAAGAAGCACTGGGAAGTAGTGAGGTGGATCTTCAGGTACCTGAGAGGTACAACCGAGTTATGCCTCCGTTTTGGAGAAGGTAAAGCTGAGCTGCAAGGCTACTCGGATACTGATTTAGGGGGAGATTCTGACTTGAGGAAGTCAACAATCGGATACTTGATGAGATTTGCTGGAGGAGCAATCTCTTGGCAATCAAGATTGAAGAAGTGTGTGGCACTTTCGACAACTAAGGCCGAGTACATTGTTGTGACTGAGGCAAGCAAAGAAATGTTGTGGATGAAGAAGTTCCTCATGAAACTCGGCCATGAACAAGACAAGTACGAGCTGAAATATGACAACCAGAGCGCAATTCATCTTGCGAAGAACTCGGCCTATCACTCCCACACCAAACATATTGGTGTGAGGTATCACTGGATCTGGGATGTGATGGAAACTGGAGACCTCGAACTTGCCAAAGTGCACACCGACCAGAATTGGTCCGATATGATGACCAAGCCGGTATCAGCAACGAAGTTTGAAGATTGCTGTGAAGGTGCCGGGTTGGTGAACCCGACGCATTGAAGATGTCGGGTTGTTGATTGAAGAAGTCGGGCTGTTGCTTAAAGAAGCGGGGCTATTATTGAAGATGTCAGGCTATGATTGAAGATGCAGGGCTGTTGTTTGAAGCCGACGCATTGGAGTCGTAGGGGGAGAATTATTGGATTGGGCTTACTCGTCCAATGCTGGCCCAAGCCCATTTGAGGGTTCTAAAACCCCAAACCTAATTCCCCACTATAAATACACTAGTTGAGGGTGAAATTAGGTTAGACTTAGACAGAACTCAGATTGAGAATTGAGAGAGGATGAAATTCCTCAGAGAGAGTGACTCCGCACATTTGATAGCCTCAAGTACATTCTTGAGAGCATATTTGAGCAAGCCTTGTGCTGTGCATTTGAGAGATCTCTAGAGAGAGTTTGAGCGAAACACTCTAGGGAGTTTGATATTCACCATTGTTGGAGAGGTTGAGTGAACCACCACCTTGGTGTATTTGATTCTTGTAACCTATTATTATTGTAGTGGATATTTGATTCTGGACCAGTGTCCCGTGAGTTTTTCCTCTCCAGATTGAAGGAAGGTTTTCTCACGTAAAACATATTGATTGTGTTTTCCTCTCGTGTTTGATTGATTACGTTTCCGCATTTGACTCTGAGGGTCCGTTTTGACCCAACGTTGGTATCAGTATTCGACTTTGAGGGTTTGACGAAAACCCAACAAGATAACAATACAAGATGATAATAAATACAAGTGGTCTAAGGAAGCTTAATGTATAGTATTGGATCTTTCACCATATTAGATTGAAGATGGAAGGAGTAGTTGTTGTTGTGTATTATGATGGTGATGTAGTATTAACTTCTAAGGAAATATTGCTTGAATGTGCGAATGATCCTAAATTCATAAAAATTAGAGATACTCATGATTTAGTTATTCTAATAACTATAATCATAACTAATTAATAACTAAATTACAAACAATTGTTATAATCATAACTATAACCAATTTTGTATAATCAATTATAGTTTGGTATAACTTGTTATTATTTTTAAAAACAAGTTATATAAATGAATACATAATTGGTTATATAACCAGTTATAGTTATATAAATAATTATTTAGCTAATTTCTATATCAAATTAAATTAATATTTTTTTTTCTTTAACTAATTGTTTAATTATCTAAATCTAAATTTATTAAAATTCACAATATCAGCAGCAATATTTATTATTAAAGGGGTGTTTTTCATTGTATGTTCGCACAATTTAAATTACTTAAAAAGAGTAAATAATTTCAATATTTTTATGTAACTATTCATTTTTTTATGCTTTCACTATAATAGACATTTTTAATAACTTTTATTTTAACTTTTTATTATAACACGGTACACATAATAAAGAAAGACTTATAATAACTTTTATATGTTTCAATAAATTTTTATTAATATTAAAGGTGTGCTAATAAGAATTTATTACTTATAATAATTTGTTTATGCACTGGTTTCATATTATTTGTACTAAGATTAAATCCACAATTCACAAAAAAGTTCCTCATGACTTGATATCAAGCCAAAGAAGGAATATGCAAGTATGCACCCACACAATTGTTGTCATATTCATGTTTACTGCATAAGACTGCAAATAAACAGACGGATATTCAATTTTCAAAGGCACACAACTGATAACACGCTCATGCAGTGAATAACAAGTTAAACAATATATATGCAAGTGAGAGCATAGGTGCACACAACACACCGGTTCATCCTATAAGTACATTTAATCACAAAATGTAACATACTTAACAAGTAAACAATAATTATTTTCCAAATTCTTCTTTTCTTGAGGCCCATATGAGTTTATTATATAAAAAACTTAAAACTCAGAATCCAAATTTGCAGGCACCATGTGTACTGTAACTAAGCAACGTAGGCACCTGTTAGGGCTCACTTCTTAACAGCATTTCAACAAACAGAGTAATCAAATTTGAAACTGGAATAAACTCTTGTATTGAAACAGGTAGAAACATAAATAATAAAAAATAGCAGCCAAAGAGAGACAAGACAATTCATAAATAATTCAGAGAGGAAAAAGATACCTGACAACTGACATCACACGTCCCTGAATCCCTGCTCCTTAATCTCATTTCGAAAACCCCTCATTCTTTATTTGGCCTAAATGTCATTTCGAAAAAAATAACTTCTTAATCAATAAAAGACAGCAATATATAGAAGAGAGAAACAAAAATTATCTTTAAGGGAGCATATTTCAAAACCTACACGAAATGCCGAGATGCTCTTCTTCTTCCGCAAGGTCAATCCGAAACCAATGACCAATTTGAACCATAAAACGTAAACCTTAGCAACAATTGAGGGGAAGTAACATCTTTACCAGTTCCATGCGACATCTCTCTTGGTCAAATTTGACCAATGAAGGGGAAAAACTTCCACATTTTCTGTTGTTGAAGTTGAAACTTGTCCTGCATTATAGCATATCTTTGAATGAGATAGCATAGAACTTGTCCCATTATCGTACTTGATTAAGCTTTGACAATGGTTACATTTAGCTCTCTTATTTTCTGACTTAATTAGAGTCTATAGTGAAGTGATCCCAAACTCTAGAACGCTTTTTTCTTTGAGTGCAAGGTATTAACTCATTAGCGGAGGCAGCAGGTGGAGGGGTCAAACACTCAGCCTCCCTGAAGCTAGAAGGTCATCATGATCAACTATTATTTGCATAAAAAATTAGGATATAAAAATCAGTATATAGTATATAACAAGGGGATGCACTCAAAGAGCATAACAGTTTTACTTTTAGACTTCTTTTATGTCAAATAACAATATTTGAGAGACACCCACATTTGGACAAAATAGTTAAAATTTGTAGGAGACATGCCATAATACAAATACACTGTAGCCGTTATACAAATATCTTGAATATGTAAACTGAAGTACAGGAAATGCTGAGAAAGTCAGACTAGTTTTATAAGAAAAATACAGCATGTCAATTGATATTTGGTGAAGTTACATATTCAGATTAGCACCTTGATCCTTCTTGTCATGCATTCATTCATTAGAAAGTAAGTTCAAAAAGCTCCATGGCCTTTTAAAATGCAGTCGGCAGTACCAAAGATCTATTGTATATAGCCATGCATCAAAGTAATCCACTCAATCATATCAACCAGAAGAAACAATCCAAATAAATACCAACACACGGTTTTTTAACTCTAAACAAAGAAAATGAACAAATGATAGAACACAAATGAAAATATCAAATCAATCAAATTAGCAATTAGCCAAACAAAGCTAGAGGCAGAAGGAGGAAATCGAATAAAAAAGCAATCAATGTTATCTACTTATCACAACTATTGCCACTTCACTATTCTACAATGTGAGACTAAGTCACTTAGCTCAACATTGGGCATTGAGTAACTTTTCTATCCATATTGTCTGTCTCAAATCACTATGAAGAGAGATAACCACTCCATCTAGACATATTGCACTTAATCAAATACTACTGAGCATAACCACTCCATCTAGACATATTGCACTTAAGTTATATATCCTTACTCACAGGCTCACAGCTGAATATGGAACACAATTTACAGATATGCAAAACAACACCCATGCCAAACACAAGACAGACTTATTATCAAAAGTGTAATAGTACGGAGAGGTTACCTTCAATGTCAAGTACACCTTAATAATGTGAGAAGTCAAGTAAATCTACAAGGATCGTTAGCATATTAGTTATGCAATTGCAATGTATAAAAAAGAGCATTTGAATGAGCATAACTTTTACTTTTTAGACTTCTTTTATGTTAAATGACAATATTTGAGAGACACCCACATTTGGAGAATATAGTTAAAATTCGTAGGAGAGAGTTCGTTTCCTATACAATTGGAACTGATTATTAACTAAAAAGTCATTTTTGCCGCTACTTTTCTCTGTCATTCTTATGATTGAGACAAAGATGTTTAGTTGAGAGAAGCTTCACCACCAGTAGACCACAACATTGTGTCAAATTAATTATTTTTCCCAAAAATTGAATATACACACTCATTTAATTGATTATAATGTGAATTTAATAATTAAATTTGGTCAAATTTTACGCACACATGAAGGGTATAACAATATTTTTAATTTTTTTTTAAACTTTCTCATCCTATTTCATCCAAACCAAACAACTATGCAATATTATTTTCACTTTATTTCACATATTTCTCTTAAATCAAACAACTTATTCAACATTTAACAATATTTTCACTCTATTTCTTTTTTTCTTTAATTATCTCTGCTCAAGTTCAACAAGATTTCAAGTTGCTCTCTAAATTTTGGACTGATAATGTGGATGAAGTCATGGAGGAGCCTAGCCTAGAGGAGTTCCCCACTATCATTTCCAAGGGAAACAAGAAAAAGATGAATGCTAAGCAAAAAGCTTCATTCTCCAACAAGATTGCCACAAACCGTTTTTTCGTCGGAAAGAAACAACCATGACACTAGCTTGGTCCTTCAGCATTTTTTGTACTTTTGCTAATCTTGTCATCTTTATGTACAGGAATTAGGATAGATTAGCAATATTTTCTCCGGTTTAGGTTATGTTTTGCTTTATCCTATTTGGGTTTGGTTTTGCTCCCCATGGCTTTTGTTTCCTTTTTTTTTTTTCTTTTTAATGAATTCAGTCCTTTGGGCTTAAAAAATTCTTTTCTATTTTCATCCACTACTCTATGGATAGTTTGATTTACTAAAATTTATGATACTAGATAACACAAATATAATTGTTACTTATTTGATTTTAAAAAAATATCACGAGACAACCCATGTGAATTAAAGATGAACAATTGTGTGACCGCAAAATTCTCCTTAAGTTAAAAGGAAAATTCTATAGAACAGTTGTAAGATCAGCAATGTTATATGAAACAGAATGCTGGCTAGTGCATAGGCAACATGAGCATAAAATAGGGGTAGCAGAAATGAGGATGTTAAAGTAGATGTGTGGATATACGAAGATGGATAAGATAAGAAATGAGGATATTCGACGAAAGGTATCAGTGGTACCGGTATATGAAAAGATGAGGGAGCATAAATTGAAGTGGTTTGGGCACGTTATGAGACGGGCACTGAATGCTCCCGTAAGAACAAACGTTTGTTACCAAGAGCTCGACACAAAGAAAGGTAGAGGTCTACCGAACTCTTACATGGAAAAATGTAGTTAAACAATACCCAATGGAGTGAGATATAGATTAGCGGACGGTATGTCTTAGGACGAAGTGGAGAAAAGTTATAAGCTTGGTGGAGGGTTAAACTCATTAGTAGTTCTATGTTTCAGTCGTTCCCTTGTTTTAGTTCTTTTCCTATTCTTTTATCCCTTCTTCCTTTCACCATTCTTTTGTTTTAGCTTATTTTTTCTCTCTTTTGTCTTATTTATATTTTTTCTTCCCCTCTCCCTTTCTCTTTGTCTTTTTTTCGATTTATCATTGAATTCATCTACTACCGACCTTAATTAACTTGGGTTAGAGGCGCTGTTGATGTTGGAAAACTATGAGTCAACTTTTTAACTTGAGTTAAAGGTGTTGTTGATGTTGAAAAACTATGAACCAACTTTTTGTCTCATATATTTTCTCTCTCGCTCCCACTCTTTCACTTAAGAATGATCAAAGTGGTGCTCCAAGAAACTAAATTGTTTTGATTATTTTTTACTACTCACAATTCATCTTCCTATTGTCGATGATTCATATCCTTGATTCTTTTAGTAGATTAAGGAGAAAAAATAAACAAAGAAAAAACATTAGTTTGGCCAAAGGTTCAATCTATATTGGGGCTTTGCAAAGATTCACTAGGTGTCTTTCATACATACCTATCTTGGCCGTGTGACTTGCATTATTCAAAGAGGATATTACTTTTGTTATATTATTTTGTGTTGTACGTTGTCCACCCAATGGTGATTAATTTTCATTCATGATCTCTGAATCACTTGATTAAACATAAATTGCTTCACTTGTATCAACGTTGATTTCAAATTAAATATGCAAATTTATTGCCTAAAGTATCATGTTGTATAATTTTGTTCCTTTCAAAATCACTTTAGCGTGTTAATATCACAACTCAATTGTCACATTTCGCATCAAAATCCATTAAAAAATTAATGTTGCAACATAATTTGAACATTTAAAAAAATTTAAAATTTAAGCAATTAAATAGATAAAATCAAAATTACACATAGTATCAAAAGTAAAATTAACGCTACATATATATTAAAAATAAATTCATAACATATCGATCCATAAGGAATGACTACGTTTCAATCAGGGAACAAATGTCATCAAGAAAAATATACACCACCTAACAAAAATCAACAACAAAACAAGAAATTTCGCAAGGAATATTAAAAAACAAAAAGACCGGAATAATGAATCAATGGATCCACCACTTTTTCCCGTAATCCCAATCGCACTCAGTGGGTTGAAACGCAGCGTCGTCGGGAGAGGTTGTTGCGTTACGCGATTTCAGCGGCACGTGCAACGCACACCGAATCTTGGGCTTCAAACTCCCACTCTTGAACAGCAAGAACTTGAACCGAACCGTCATGAAGAGCTTCAAATCGATGGTGTAAACCCCAGAACCCTTTTCCTTGTCAAACTCCGAAACCTGGTCCTTCGCGAGTGGCGTCACGCGCTGGCCCTTGAAAATGGGACCCACGAAGGTGGTGTTCTTGTGTTGCTGGTAGAACGAACCCAAGGTCAGGTTCCCGAACAAAACATCCTCGTACAGCGCGAGCGCTTCGATTTGATCGTAGAAGACGCCGACCCTGCGGTTCGGGTTGCGGATCGAGACGTTGAGGCTGAGGTCGTAATGGAGAGTGTTGTTGGTGGTGTAGTCGAAGCGCGTGAGGGAGGCGTCAGTGACGTGGAATTTGACCTCGTTGGGGCGCACGATGAACCAGAACAGAAAAGCAAGAACTGCCACGATTATAATGATTGTGGTCAGGATCTTGCAGATTAGGCCGATGATGCAGTCGAAGATGCAGCCGCAGAAGCAGCTCAGGCAGCCGCAGCAGCAGCCGTCGCTGCCACCGCTGCGAGAGGGGCGGTGGTAGGATTTCGGCGGCGGAACGGCGGGGCCGTAGTACGCGCCGTTTAGATTGGACATTGTTGCCAACTGGTTTGTTTCAAAATTTGGGAACGTTGGGATTAATAAAGGAGAGAGAGAGAGAGTGGGTAACTTTTTTTTGAAGGGAAGTTTCTTTGTGCTGAGTACAGTGAAACGTGGTGAGTGGTGAGTGGAGTGTGGGTTTATATAGTGAGGAAGAGCGTGTAGCGCGAATGGATGATACTGTGATAGTGATGTTAACCACGAAGTTCAAACGGAGAACGAAATTACTTTTTTAGTGTTGGGTTTAAAGGAGAAAAATAGAATAAGGAGAAATAAAAAAGATAATTTAAAAATAATACTTGTGTATATTTATTTATTTGTCTAAAAAATAAAGAAAATCAACATTTGTTTCTTATAAATTGATTTTTTTTAATCAATTTTATCTAGGGATAGTTATATGGTTATAATTTGAATTAATCCAAATTAATTAAAATAGTTTAGATTGAATAACTTTTATGTTTGTGTCAAATTCAAATCAATTCATTTAAACTTATTGAGTTTTGGGTTGGTCACACAGGTTTTAATATCAAGATTCATTGATCCATTAGTTTGTATTAAATTATTATTTTTTATTATTTATATAATATATATTTTTAAAATTTTAAAATATAATTACTATTATTATTAGACTTAATAACTAAGAATGAGATTGTCTCTTCTTTTCTTAATTATCACGATTTCACTTAGTAACTCTCACAAAATTAGGATTTCAACTCTCATCTTCTTTTTGTCGCACCTCACCCAATTGTAACTCGTAATTGCACCTCAAACTTGGAAACACATCGAAATAGTACAACAAAGGTTAATAAAATTTTAGCTTATAAAAATATTGGATTTTAAATGTGTTAACAAACAAATTTAAATGTTTAAACTTGTTGACTCGATCCAACACAACTCAAACTCACTATAAAATGATTGGGGTTTGGGTTGGATTTGATTTTTTTTTTTTTACAAAAATCGACTCAAATTAACCCATTTAAATTTGATTGGGTTGAGTCATCCATCTCAAACCAACACGCATATACCCCAAATTTTTATAGCAACTAAAGATTTGTAACTTTACTATCTCCAAAATCACCCGAACCAAATTACCTGCCTCATTTTCTTCTTGGGTAATTTGTTTTTCTCTAGCCAAATTACCTACCTCATTTTCTTCTTGGGTAATTTGTTTTTCTCTTTATAACCAAAAAAACCTTTAGGAAGTTAGGAAAAAAAGAGAAAAGAAACTAAAAGAAAAATGAAAGATTAAGAAGAGTAATAATTTTTTGTTTTAATTACTCATTTAATTTTTATATTTATAGTTACACAAACTTTTCTATTTAGTCTTTATATTGAAAAATATCCTCTTTTTTTTTTTATCTTTTAGTCCTCATTTTAGGAATGTAAAGGAATGTTTTTAAGTATAGATGATAATTGTTAAGCATACGTAAAGTTACATGTAAATTACTTAGCAATTATCTATTCTTTTTCTCTTTTAATGCTTCTTTTTGTGATTAAAATATAGGAATTAGCTTCTTTTGAGTTTTTATTCAGTGGATGCTTAAACTAGTTGATTTATGAAGTGTTGGTTACATTTTTTTGTAGAATTCACTACAAGGGAATGAAAGATGGATTTCAAAATCTGGAGCTGCTCGCTAGTGCGTCACAAGCTCGTTTAGTGCGGAAGTAGTCACTCGCTCAGCACGTGGCCACTTATCCAGTTGGACATTTTGAGGCTCGCTCAGCGCGAAAAGGATGCGCTCAGCGAGCACCATGACTCAGGGCAGCGTTTAAGGCAAACTGGGGGGAAATCATAAAAGAATTTATTCGCAAAGGAAAGAAACACTCTCAGGAAGCTTGGAAGCTCTGGTAGGGCAATGAGAGACATCCTTTTATACGATTGGGCTTCCTCTTCACCTCCTTCCCTTCCATTCCATCTTACTCCATTACCCTAACCTCCATTGTTGTAAGCTCCTCACGGAAATGAGGAGCTAAAAACTCCATTGTTGGGAATTCACTAACCAAATGCTTTGATGTAAAGTTCTAACTATCTATTCAAAGTTATTTGCGCATTATTGTTATTTCTCTTAGCTTTATTCATGCTTGTGGTTTGATCACCCATTTGTATGCTTTATTTTAAGTTTTAACACATTGGAAAATGGTTATTGCTTTAAGAATAGAGAAATGCTTCTAAATAATATCATGTCTAGGAATAGAATGGTTTTGTTTAGCCCAGGTTACATTGTCATCTCTAATTGTAATACAAATTGATTAATGTGACTCTTAAAGGATTAAGGGTGAAATTAGGTGGTTTAGGTCTAACACTTGGAGAATCAAGGTTAGATATTTTAGTAGATGAAGGTGATTGCATTTAATATTAAATAGAGAAAAAATTTTGTAGCGCATCAAAGTAGTTTTGGTTGACGAACTCCCATCATTCTGAGTGTTTGTGTTCTTTCCCTTGTATTCATTATGCTTAATTTACATTTAAAAGTATAGTTTAATCTTATGCAAATCACTTTACAAATTAAATCCATTCATTGATTACTCGAAAACAAATGTGCATTAGTCTCGAATACAAGCAAAGTCCTTGTGGAAATCGACATCTGGTCTTATCATATCTTTATTATTTGGACAGTTTGGTGCGCTTGTTGACCATTTAACAATAGAGACTAAAGAAAAAAAAAGTTATATTTACAAAGATTAAATAAGTAATTGAACTTTTCAAAAAGCACGTATTGATTAAATTTTATTAAAATTATAAATTTACTAATTTAGTTAGAATTTAACCGTTATTCATAGCACGATCAAACAATTAAAAATTATTATTAGTATAAATGTATTGTCATTATATAATTTAATCAATTTAATAGTTTGTAGTTGAATAAGATTATAAATTATTTTATATTATTGATACAGAATTTATTTTCTAATTTACCACTAATAAGAAATGAAATTTTACTTTATTTTTAAGATTCTCTTTATGATTAGTTAAAATTTATTAAAAATAATTTTTTTAGATTTTGTTTCTCATTTAATTATCCTCTCTCCTTATTTATATTTATATTAAATAATATAAAAAACAAAACTTACTAAAAAATTGATAATTTTCAATGAACTTTAACAAATAATAAAATGTCTTTGAGGTCGAGTGTAGTTAGCATGTCTATGCATTTTCTCTTACAAACAATAATATTTTTTAATTAATAATAAATAATGTTTTTTATAATAAAAAAAGGTTAGTAACAGATAAATAATGGATTTAAAAACGTGCGATGATAAGATTTCTCAAAATTCAATAACCTTTACGATTTTATTTAAAAAGAAAACGCGTATACTAATTTGCTTTGATAAGAAATGTTTTAAATAGTGACTGACTGACTCGTTTTAGTGGAAAGGAAGGTCTGTGGTGAATAAGATAAGATTATTTTCAAAGGTAAATTAATTAGTTGGTTGATTTATGGATTGAACAGCAAGCCAATTCATATATGAAAGTCTTGACTTTAAAGATAAATTTCTTATAATTTATTTTTGAAAAATATCAATTTTAAAAAAAAAAATTTATTTTGATATTGAATTTTTATTGTCGACTCTTTAAAACTGATTCTATCACAATCACGTTGGGTAAAAAATGTACATTTGAGGCAAGTTATTGCTTTCGCAATAACATGTTTCTATAAAATGTTAGTAATTTCTATTTTTTTTATAATTAATAAATTTCCATGAATTACACATATATTTTTAAATCTACCAAAATTATATAAAAAAATTTAAAATATTCAAATTAAAGCACATTTTTATATTATGAATTTAAATTTTTTATTTTTGATTTGAATATATATATATATATATATATATATATATATATATATATATATATATATATACCTTTTTTTTCTTTGTGATATGTGACTTTGTTGTTTTTTTAGGAAGTGATTTTATTGCAATTCAACACTTATTATTCTATTTTTTAAGTCTGTCAGATTATTAATTATTTTCAAACTTCCCTTTCAGGTTAAGATTTTCTTTCTATATTAAAATTTCATTGTATGTTAGGATTCTAAATTTTCAAATCTCAAATTTACTTACTTTTAAAAAATTATTTGTATATTAAGATTTCATTTTTATTTTGAAATCTTGATTATTATACTTTGAAATTAATTATTTTCAACTTTTTTTTAAAGAAATCTCTTTTACTCTATATTTAATCTATTTATAGATTTTCTAGTTAAATTAGGACCAAAAACATCAATCTTTCAATTTTTAGCACTTATAGAAAGCTTGCTTGATTGGTTAATTTCAGAAGAAAGTTTTCTAACACCTTGAATCAATTTCATTTCATTGCTATGATATTTAAATCTAGGTTGTAATAACATAAAAACTTATTACTTATACTCCTTTTCTTTAACCAAAACCAACACTTGAGACAAGAAATCAAAACTAAATTTCCATTTGGTTTTACCATTTAACTTCTTGTAAGCTTGGGGATCAAAACACATCCAAATTATATATATATCCCCTTCTCTTTTGTTAACACCAAAATTGATTAAAAGATAGACAAAGTAAAATTCAAATTTATTTTCTGTTGAAACATAACCTTTTCTGAATCAAGTGTTTTAATGACAATAAATTTTAAGTAAAATCTATGTTATTTAGACTCATACTACTTTTGGTTTGTCATGAGTGCTTTAAAAAGCAAAACTTAATTCAGAAGCATGGAGACGATGTGAAGTATATTGGTCAATAGTGAAGGTTTCATAAGCTTGGGATCTATCCAATTTCAAAAGGAGGATACCATAAGCAAAAGGGAAATCATATCTTTTATGTGAAAGTACACATATCATAAGTTGTATATATGATTGAAGGCATGATTCTAGAGGTAGATTTAGTCAAGGGGTAGATATTAGAAGCTATGCATGGCTAAAGGATCATCGGCATATACACTATAGAAGACACGAGTGAAGACAAACATGTCTACACACCCCAAAACCAATAAAGTAAGATACCATGCCACAATGTATTGAGGCCTACATATCAAAAGACACGACTCATGCTAGAGAACAAAGCTTGTAACCATCTACAAGTCCTAATCAAAGCAAGGAAACCAGAAGACAAGAGAAGTGTTCTTATTAACTACCAACATAAGACTCATTTCTCTAAAGTAGCAAATTCATGATTAAGTTGTAGAAAGGAGAAAACAAAACAGGTTGGTCACACCACCTCGACCCACCTATAAACAGGCCAATCCAACCAAACTCACTTAAGACTGCTTCCTAAAAAATTGGCCCGGCTTGACCCATCACGAGTTGGTGGGTTAACCGGGTTGGTCCATGAACCCACCCAAAATTTTTAAAAATGAAAATTCAACAAAAAATAAATTTTTTAGAAAATTAAAATTTGGATAAATTAGGAAAATATTAGTTAAATTAAATCTTCCATTATCCACACATTACACCTACAACAAGCTAGAACTATTAATAACAAAAATTTAGAAAATCACAAACATTTCATGTTTACATAATAGTCTGGAATAAAATAGTCTTGAACAGGACACTAAATAAACAAAATTAAAGTCTAGAACTTTGAAGTCTTAAAACAATAAAATACTAAGAGTCTATTTTGTAGGTGGGTTAGGTGTGTCAACCCGACCCACCACAAGTTCAATCCAAGTGGGCTGGGTCAAGTTTTTCAATCAATTGCAAATTTTGTATCTTTTTAGGGCCTAACTCGGCCCAAACCCATGGTGGGACGTGTTGGCCCGTGGGTTTAGGCTTGTTTTGATGGCTATAACCATTAACATAAATATCACTAACGACTATAATTTAGAAATTTAAATTGTGTGCAAGCTATCATCTACCTAAGTGATAATTGCTATGTATACATAAATTGTACATTTAAATCATATAAAAAGTGTCTTCTTTCTCCTCTTTTGACACTTCTTTTGTGATTAAAACGTTAGGTATTTAGCTTCCTTTGAGCTTTTATCTAGTAGATGCTAAAATTAGTTGATTTATAGTATGTTGATTGTATTTTTTTTCTGTAGAAATGACACAATAGGAGACCTGGAAGATGGATTGAAGAGTTGGAGTATTGCGCTCAATGTGACAGAGTCTCTTAGCACGACATCACCACTCAGCGCGATAAGCCCCGCTTAGTGCAAGAAGCCAACTTAAGCCAGTTGTCACGTGCATGCACTTGCCGGCTTAGCTCACAACCAAAGTTGAAAAACATGACTATGTTGCATTTTGAAGATATAAAGAGGGGAAAACATTATTCCATGAGGAGTGGGGGAAAATAGAAAGTTAAGGCATGAATGAGAGAAGAACCCACTCCCTAGAAGCTTGCTTTACACCATTTTTCTTCCATCTTCTATTTTCTTCCATTTCTATTGCTTCCTTTTTTATTTGTAAGTCTCTCTTGACAATGAGAGACTAAACCATTGTTTGGAGCTCAACAACTAAAAACTCTTTATGTAATGATTCTCACTATCTATTTAATATTATTTTGATATTATTATTTATTTTCTAAGTTTATTGTCATGTTTGTGGTTTGATCATCCATGCACATGTAGTTTTATAGGGTTTATGCATTGGAAAATGTCTACATCCTAAGAACTTGAAAAGAACATCTAAGAAATTTTTATCTAGGAATAGAAAGGTATTATTTAGCCTAAAATATGCATCTTTATTCTTAATGCAAATTATTTGATTGTAGTTCTTGAGGGATTAGGAGTGAAATTAGATAATTTAGGCTCTTCCACATAAGGAATCATGGTTAGAGTAGGTTAGGGGATGAAGGTAATATGTGGAATAATGTTAAATGGTTGCATCAAGAGAGTTTCAGTACATTGAGCTCTAACATGTTTTGTATTCTGCATCAACTGTCAACTTACCTCTCCGAGTGTTTGTGTTTTCTCTCTTGCACATGATCTATTTCATATTTTAATTTTCGTTGAATTCATATGCATGCATTATAACTTTGCAAATATCAAAATTTAGTTTGTCATTTACTTAAAATTAGACGTATACGAACTCTGAGTACAGTCAAAGTCCCTGTGGGCTCGACATTCGGATTTACCGTTTTAATACTACTTGGACAAATTGGTGCACTTGCCAAGGAGTTAACAAGTTTTTGGCACCGTTGCTGAGGACATTGTCCTTGTACTCGATAGTTTTCATATCTTAATTTTAAGCATTCATTTTTTATTCTTTGATTCTTTATCTTAATTCTGTTTTGCATTTAATTCTTGAACCTTGTTAATTTGTTTCTAGTGCTCCTATTCTTGTATGCGAGGTAAAACTGTGGAGGACGGTCTTGTTCCACTAAACCCAGAGATTGAAGCTACCTGTCGGATAAACAACGCCTCAAGGAAGAGACAAGAGCAACAACAGAGGCAAGCTAGACAAGGAGAAAGATAAGCCTCTTCCTCTACATCATCTTTGACTTATCCTTTTACATTGAAGGAACCAACCGTGTTCACCCCTCATCCTATCTTTGAGGAGCCTCATATGGCAGGAGACAGACCACCAAGAATGAAGTTTGAAGATTATTCTAGCTCCACAACGCCATAATACTTCACGAGTATTGTGTGACCGAAGGTTCAAGTGGCCAATATCTCATATCCTCACTCACTCATCCCGCTGATCCAAGGCAACCTTTTTCATGGCTTTCCTAATGAAGACCCTTATGCTCATCTAGCCACTTACATAGAGATATGTAACACGGTCAAGATCACTAAAGTTTCAGAAAATGCTATCCGACTCAATTTGTTCTCCTTTTCTTTGGTCGATGAAGCAAAAATATGGCTACACTCGTTCAAGGTTAACAGTTTGAGAACATGGGAGAAGGTAGAAGAGATGTTCTTAAAGAAGTATTTTCCCGAACCCAAGACAACGGAGGGGAAGGCAAAAATTTCATTTTTTCATTTGTTCCCTGATGAATCACTCAACAAAGCTTTAGATCGCTTTCGTGGGTTGCTTCGCAATATTCCCACTCATGGGTTCGGTGAGCCAATTCAACTTAACATGTTCATCGATGGCCTGCGACCCCATTCAAAGCAACTTCTTGATGCATCTGCTGGTAGTTAAATTAAATTGAAGACCCCTGATGAAGCTATGGAGCTTATCAAGAGTATGGCAGCAAGTGACCATGTTATCCTTCATGATAGAGTATATACCCCTGCCAAGATGAGCCTCCTTGAACTCACGTCTCAAGATGCATTGTTGGCTTAGAATAAACTCCTGTCCAAGCAACTTGAGACTATCACAGAGACATTGAACAAGCTCCCTCAACAATTGCATTCAATTCAACCAGCCTCACCTTCTATGATTCAAGTTTGAGGATGTGCCTTGTGTGGCTGGGCTCATGAGTACGGCTTATACATGACTCAAGAGGAAGCATCGAAGGAGGTTAATTATATGGCCAACCCAAACAGCCAAGGTTATCACCAGGGGGGATCAGGTTATCATTAGGGTGGTAACTGCTTTCAGAATCAAGGGTAGAATTGGAGGTTCCATCCAGGGAATAACTTTAACAAGGACTAAGGGGGCTCGTCCAATTGACCCCTTAATCAAGGTCCTAACATTTATGAGAGAACCACCAAGGTGGAGGACACCCTGATAATCGATTGTTGCATCACTTCAAAATAATTAAACTATGTTAATTCTATAGCACATGATTAACCTAGGTTGACTCAGAGACACGATTAATTTGGTTACAACTTAAATTCACTAGTAAACAATAGGGGATTTTTTTTTATCAAATAGTTTGCATGCGATAAACAAAAATTATGAAAACACAATCTACAATTGAAGAAAAATGTAGAAACTAACAGAATTGATAAGAGGTATTATAAACAAATGAAAGAACATCAATCCAATTCACCAAACCAAGCAATGCGAATTATCATAGTTCTCAAATAATGATCTTGTTATGAAAGTTCATTCAATTTCATTAAAAGCAGTTCAATCAAATTAACTTCTAAATTAATTGAAACCACAAACCTAATTGAAATATCATCCAAATAATTTGTGATTAAAATTAAAAATTCAGAAATGTATCCATAACCTAATCCATTTTCAATCCTAAACACATTCATAATCATGAAAATTGAATAGAGGATTGAAGAAGAAAATAAAAATTCACACAAAAATTAAAATATCAAACCATAACTCAAATTCTCCTTACTTGGACTAGATCCTTGGATTGATTGATTTTTTAGCCTTCCATAATCATCATCAATGGAAGACCCACGAAACCAGTGCAAGAAAATGGAAGAATAGAAATGAAAATAAAGAAGGAAATGAAGAACAGTGAAGAACAATTGAGAGAAAATGTTTTAATTCTAAAAACTTCTAAAAGAAACTACAAAATCAGTTTGTACTAAAATGAAGTGTGTAAAAATCCACTAACTAATTGCACTAATGTATAGTGACTGAGTCAGTAGGAAAGGATGACCTATGATTAGGTCCATCTAATCTAACTAGTTACAAATTACACCAATTCGCAGCCCAAAATTCAAGTGCAGAAGTTCTAACTTCTAAGCCTAAAATGACCCTCAAAATGATAGAATTGGCTTCGTCTTATCTCTAACAAAATTGTATATTTTTTCCTTGTCTTTCCAGAGACTACTCATTTGTGCCATTTGAAGTTCTGTAGGGCTCTCTAGGTCCTACACAAGGAAGGTAGGTCAAGTAAGCAATCCGAAAATAAGCAACAATAATCAATTAAGCCCACTTGTTTGCCTAAGAGAAAAACTGAGTTAGAGTAAGAAAATAAAAGTCCAAGAGAAGTCAAATAAGCTAAGAAGAATAGAAAAATATTAAACTAAAAACACTCAATCACACCCTAGCTTAGTTTATCCAAGTCTCAATATCTAATTATAAGAGCACTGAGTCAGCAATTAAGAACCTTGAAGTGCAGGTATGCCAGCTGGCCAAGCAACTGGCCTAGAAATCCATCGGGAACTTTGTGGCTAACATAGAGAAAAACCCAAAGGAAGAATGCAAAGTGGTGCTTACAAGAAGTAAGAAAAAATAGAGTTTTTAGGGGAAAGAGAGAGTTGAAGGAGTAGTAGAGGATACAAGTGACAGGGAAGAAGATTTGAGAGAAAAAAGAGAGGTTGAATTTCTCCAACAATTGCCAATGTACACCAAGTTCCTGAAAGATCTTCTCACCAAGAAGGGCAAGTACATCAATAACAAGAGTATTGTGGTAGAAGGAAATTGTAGTGTTGTTATTTCAGAGGATTTTGCCACAAAAATTCAAGGATCCTGAGAGTGTGACCATTCCATGCTCCATCGGGACGGTTCTGTTGGGAAAGCTCTCATTGATCTGGGGGCAAGCATTAACCTGATGCATTTGTCAATGTGCCAAAGGATTGGCAATTTGAAGATAGTTCCAACCTCCTCTACAACTAGCAGATCGATCTATCACGCAACCATATGGTGTTGTGGAGGATGTATTGGTAAAGGTCCAACAATTCACCTTCCTAGTAGATTTTATCATCATGGACATAGAGGAGGACTTTGATGTACCCTTGATTCTGGGTCAATCATTTATCCTCACAGCTAAATGTGTTGTTGATATGGAGAATAGAAATATGGTGATAAGTGTAGAGGATCAGAAGGTAATCTTTAACCTTTTCGAAGCAATGAAACATCCCAGTGATAGCAAAACATGCTTTAGAGTGGATGCAATTCAGTAGGTAGCAGAACTTACAATGCATCAATTTACCATGTAGTCACCGCTGGAAAAATCCCTTATGAGAATGCCATTGAGTGCCTCTCAATTGAATAGGAGAATGTGTTGGATTTAAAGGAAGCTGCAAGAAGATTGAAGCAATGATGGCTTGGAGTTTTTGCTTTTTACATGCCCAATCAAGTTTGAAGGCATTTGTAATTTGTCTAAGTGGCTCAAGTGCATAACCTTGTGATCTTTCATTGCATTTTCATTCTCATCCTATTGCATACATGTTATTGATTAATGATCTAAAGCTGCTCAAATGATTTTACAAGAATTCAAGTTCTCATGGCTAAGTTTTTGGAAAATGAAAACTTACTGCTTTAATCGATTACATGGTATGTTAATCAATTAAATGTCTTTGTTTTAAACCTGGAAAAGCCTTGAAGAATAGTTTAATCGATTACGGGCTTCTTGTAATCGATTACATAATGCAATATGAAAATTATACATGACTAGTATAATCGATTACCATTCTTTGTAATTGATTACACAGCCTATCTCATATTTTGAGCTTTACTGGTTTAATCGATTACCAGTATTACGTAATCGATTATTATGAATTGTTTCAAATACATATAGACTGCTTTAATCGATTACACTGCGTAATAATCGATTATTCTGTTCATAAACATTTTCCATAAAGCTGAGGAACAATTTAATCGATTATTTAGTTGAGTTAATCGATTACATATGACAAAATAATCGATTACACCAGCGGATTAATCGATTATTGTCAGTTAAATTAGTTTTATATAAAGCTTGGTGAGTATGTTTTCTATAAATAGAGATTGAATGAATCATTTCATATACATGAGTGACTTACCCAAAAGACATAAAGCTTTCTATGAGTTTAAGAGACTGATTTCTGAGTGAGAAATACATCTTGTAAAGATCAAGATTTCTGAGTTTTTGTGAAGATGTGTTAAAGAAAGGAAGTTTTTCAAGATAGTGATTCTGAGCATTTGATTTCTTACAACCTGGATTGTGTGGTAATCTCAATTCATTTCATTCATTCATACATGAAGGATCACATGAAGGATCACAGGTTGTGTTTATCTTGAATCTTTCTTTTTAGATGTTCTAATATTTTTGTTGTGTTATGATAAATCAATTTGATTCTTTCAAGCTTTCTAGAGTAGGGTTCTCTAGGTGAAAGATCTGAGTAGGGTTCTCAGGATCTTTGTGATTTGTATTCTAATAGGGTTTTAGAATTCAGATTTTTTTATCTAGTGTTGATAAAGATAACCACTTGTAAATTGCTTGTAAAAGAATATTTTGATTTAGTGAAAACTCTAACCTAGTGTTGGTTGGAAGACACTGGATGTAGCCTCCAAGTTTGTGAGGTAAACCAGTATAGATTGTTGTGTCTCTGATTCAAATTTTGTATATCTCTCATTGCTTATGTTTGGGTAATCAAGATATAATCAACAAGACAAAGTTTCTGTCATTACATGTATGACAAGGTTGATCTTGGTTGAAAGAAAAGTTCTGGTTTGGAAAAGGTTTATGTGATACAATCCAGATTTCAAATTCCACTAATTGTTTCAAGAAAATTTTTAAATACCTGTTTTAAACCAATTCACCCCTCTCTTGGTTTATTTGAAGAGTGTTCATTGTGTTTTCAGAATGACCTCAGGGCTTGTTTAGAAGATCTAGATAGAATGAAGGAAATTCCTCTCGGGGAATATGCCTTTGAAGAGCTAAAAAAGGACACTTTTTTAGAAGAACCTAAGGTTGATTTGAAGGTTTTACCTCCTCACCTTAAGTATGTCTTCCCAGAAACAGATGATGTCAAACCGATGGTTACCAGTAATGTCTTATCTTCAGCTGAAGAAGCATAGTTGGTGGAAATTGAAAACAGTATGAATAACACATAAGAACCAAGAGGGGGGGTGAATTGGTTGTTCTTGGCCAATTAAAATTTCTTAAACAATTAGAGTTAAAAAGGATTGTATCACAAAACAACCATTGAACACTTTCAATCAATCAAACTCCAATCTTTAAAGAATGCAATGACAACAAAATATTTTAGTTAATTATGAGAAGTTACACCAATGAATGACAATTAATAACCACAAGAAAAGATAAAGAAGAAGTAGTCAACACCAAGATTTATATTGGTTCACTTCTCAACCTAGAAAACCTACATCCAGTTCTCCTAACCAACTAGTTAGAAATTCTACTAATAGCAATATGTTTCTTACAAGCTTATACAATCACTCTCAATTAGACCTAGATTAAGAACAAGAAATCTAACTCCCTTAGACTCTTTGTGATCAAGACATAAAGAACACTCTTTTCTACTCTTCCTTCTAGAAACACTTATTCTAGACAAGCTTTAAGAAAGACTATTGCTTTAGTTACACAAAACAAAAATTCTAAAAAGAATTAAAACCAAAGTAGTATGAAGAGAAACAACCTAATGATCCACTACTGATGAATGCAAATGATTACCAAACTTGAATCAAGGTTGAAAGACAAATCTCAAAACATTCTCTCCAAGTTTTTCTTTAGAATGTTTCCCAAAAAGAAATCCTCTCAAGGAATCTTGAAGCTTGAGGATTTGAGGGTATAACGCATAATAACTCAAAGCATATTTTCTCTTTTCAAAAAGTTTATGAAACTCATTGATATTTCGTTGTTGTGTTTGGTTAAAACAATCAACATCTATGTATAGAAAACTGTTTTAACTATCAGTAATCGATTAAATCACTTATGTAATCAATTATATCACTTATGTAATCGATTAAAGTGTTCTTGAGCTTTTTGGAAAAGATTTATGAACAATGTAATCGATTAAATCACAATGTAATCTATTATCATAGGAAATCTTATTCAAAATCATTGTCAAATAATCGATTACAACATGGTTGTAATCGATTATCACAGGAAGTCCATTATGTGATTATGAACTGTGTAATCAATTACCACAATATCGTAATTGAATAAAATGTTCTTAGTTCTCAAGTAATAGATTATCACCGATTGGTAATCGATTAAACCAGTGAGAAAATACTTTTCCAAAACTTCAAACATTGAACACTTGGCTTTTTATACATTCATGAAAAGCCTTGTGTTTCAGAAAAGCTTTTTATGAAAACAGGAATGCAAACATGAATGAGTTTTATGCAATGGATCATAGGATGACTCATCTTAGACGTACACAATTTACATATGCCATTAAATTGAATTGGCATGTAAAAGCCTAAGCATTTCATAGTCTATGAACCTTAGCTTCTTGATCCTCTTTAGCTCTCCCTAAGTCTAACAGAAGTGCTAAAGAAGCATAAGGCAACGATAAGATAGCACATTTTTTATTTTAAGGGTATTAGCCCATCCTATTGCATGCATAAGATAATGATGGAAGCTGATTACAAACCAGTTAGGCAACCGCAAAGGAGACTCAACCCATTATGAAGGAGGAAGCATGCAAAGAAGTCCTTAAGTTACTTGAAGGAGAACTTATTTATCTTATCTCTGGTAGTGCTTGGGTAAGTCCAGTTCAAGTGGTGCTCAAGAAAGGTAGTATGATGGTGATTCGTAATGAGAAGAATGATCTCATTCCTACATGAACAGTCACTGGGTGGAGAATATGTATAGACTACCGCAAGCTTAATGACGCCACAAGGAAAAATCATTTTCCTCTGCCATTCATGCACTAGATGTTGGAGCGGCTACCTGGACAAGTTTTCTATTGTTTTTTAGATAGCTATTTGGGGTACAATAAGATAGCGGTGGATCCTAAAGATCAAGAAAATACCACTTTTACATGCCTGTTTGGTGTCTTTGCTTACAGAAGGATGCCATTTGGGTTATTTAATGCTCCTGCCACCTTCCAGAGGTGTATGTTAGCCATTTTTGCTGACCTTGTGGAGAAATACATCGAGGTTTCATGGATGATTTTTCAGTATTTGGCTCTTCCTTTGATCACTATTTTTCCAACCTTGAATTAGTGTTGCAGCGGTGTATGTAAACCAATTTGGTGTTGAATTGGGAAAAAATGCCAAGTTATGGTCCAAGAAGGCATTTTCTTAGGTCACAAGATCTCTTCCAGAGGGATTGAAGTGGACAAGGAAAAAGTTGATGTCATTGAGAAGCTACCTCCACTTGTGAATGTGAAAGGTGTCTGAAGCTTCATTGGACATGCTGTATTTTATCGAAGGTTCATCAAAGACTTCTCCAAGAATGCCAAGCCATTGAGAAATTTTTTGGACAAGGATGACATTTGCAAGTTTGATGAGGAATCTCTGTTAGCTTTTCATACTCTGAAATACATTGTCAGTGCCTGTAGGCTTAGTGCGAGGCTAGCACTAAGCGTGTAGGTAATAGCTGCAGAGCAGTTTCAAAAATCGCTCTGCATGCCTTCACCTTTACCCCACGCTCTCTCTTTTTGTGTTCATTTTCCATTCCCTAATCTCTCATCTTCTCTATGCCATTTTTGTCTCCTCTCCTCACCTTCCTGCACGTTCACGTGCCATTTGTTTTTCTTCCTCATCGCACTGCACTCTCTTTGCTCATTATCAAGTAAATTCCTCTATTTAGTTTATTTTCCTCTTTTTTTTTTTCGTTTCGTGGTCCTTTATTGTCATTTTAATTATGTGTGTCTTCTTTTCTGTTATTCATTACATCATATTTCTATATTGCATTTCATATAAGGTTGTATAATGGTGTGCATTGTTTGCAATTTGTGTTCTGCTAACTATTATTTGTTATTGTAGCTGCATCACATTTCAACTCTTTATGTTAGGCTTTTGTGTGTGTCTGGAACCAACAAACTCGCTAAGCCTCCATCACGTGCTTAGTGAGTTCATGCATTCTAGGTTCATGTCCTTCATGTTTTTCGTTGTATTACTACTAGTGGACTTAGCGCTAGCCACGAGCTAAGCCTGTATGACTTTTGATATTCCTTATGCAGTAGGCTTAGCGCGCACAATCGCGCTAAGCTGATACTCATTTTCCATTGTGTTCTTTAGTGCTTGGACTAAGTGCGCCATGCGCGCTATGCCCAAATTCTTCTCTGTAAGAAATTTAATTTCCATTGGGCTTAGCACACACTTATGCTCTAAGCCCCAATGTTCTCCGTTTTGGAAACTTTTGTGTTGGGCTAAGCGCGCCATGCGCACTAAACCCAATTAGCTTGTTGTTTCTCATTACGCCAATTAGGCTTAACACACACGCATGCGCTAAGCCCACCTTACACTTATGTTTGTTTTGTTTTGGGGGTTGCTAAGCGTACCCCTCCTATATGTCTTACTCCAATTTTTTGTTGTTAATTATGCATTTAACTTCACTGTTTCTTACCTTTTCTCTTATCCTTTCATTTTGTTGTCTTGTTTGCAGATGACTTCTAGAAAACGACAAGGGTCAACTTCTCAAAGTCGAGCCCAGGAATCTGATCCAATCCATGGTTCTTGGGATTCCACACAATTCACATCCCAAGTCGCATGGATTAGATACTTAGAGAACGTTCACATCCGGAACATCTTTCCTGAGAGGAACATGGAGCTTGCACTTGGACAATATGATGAGTTCTACAACAAACTCAAGAGAAGGCAATAGGATAAGAAGCTCACCAGGCTGCTCGAAAACAACATTGATGTGGCCTTGGTGAAGGAATTTTATTCAAATATTTATGACCCTTAAGGTGGATCACCTAAGCAGTGTAAGGTGTGGGGTAAGGTGATCAGGTTCGACGCTCAAATGTTGAACACTTTCCTCCAGACACCTGTGGTCTTGCAGGGGGATGACCGACTCACTACATTTTCCCAATTCCTTCACACTTATCTGGACCCCCAAGCCATTGATACGAAGTTATGCCTTCCAGGAGGCCATTTTTTGAACCATGTAGAGGGAGCCCCGTGGAAGATACTACGGAAGGATATGGCTACCCTTACGTAGACATGGATTGTCTTCTCCTACTTCAACCTAACACTCACTTTTTACACATCAAATCGCTTAGTCCAACTGTTCTAAGCTTGGCTTCCCCGCTCTTATCAATACTTTGTGTGATGCCAATGGTGTCCATTCTGACACGCTTGATTTTGAGACCTTAGGCCTCGTGATCAACATTGCTTACATATGAAAGAACTGTTGGAACCCACCAGACCACTCTATCACCTTTCCAGGGCCACGGAGGGCTAGTGCTCGTGGTGCTATAGATGCTTCGCTAGCTCCTCGTCAAGACCTTACTCCTCCGTCACACACCTCTTCTCCTTATGAGCAGTTTCTTTCCATGCTGATGAGTCTTCATTTGGGGTAATATCTACTTATGTAGAGTCTTCATTAGAACTTTCTCCTTTAGTTGGTTATGACGCTAGCAGACTTCCTCGAGCGCGTTGCTTGGCCTGGGGACATGCCTTCCTCCTTCAAAAGGGGTGCCGCCTCTAGAGTTAGAGCTAACAAGGGACCTTCTGGTGATAATGATGATGACTACATTGTCGATGTCACAACTTCTTCGGGAACTTGAGACTCATAGTGGACCCAAGATTGAGGTTATCTTATTATGGACTTATTTTTATTTTTTTGTGTTTAGGAAATTTTATTTCTGCAGTTTACATTTCGTTAATTTTGCATGATAGACATTTACTCTGATGATACATTTTGGTTGACTCTGATAGTTAACACATTTTGGGCATGTTCTAGTTGAATTGGTTGCATTATTGAGATATTGCGTACTAGTTGTTGATGTTGTGAAATTTTGATTTTTGAGTGAGCACATGTTGTCATTGATTGATGGTTTTGTGAATTGAATGTGCATGAATGAGTTGGTTAGGTTGCATGACAGAAATTCTTGTGAAAGAAAAACTAAATGTTTCACGTTATTGTGTGAGTCGTGTGCATCTTAATTGTTATAGAACGATTGGTTTTGCATGATTCTTAAACTGTTTGAGTGTATACATGATGTGGATATGATCAAGGCCTTGTTGGTTAATTTATTTTCAGCCACTTAGCCAAAAAGACAACCCTGAAAGAAATGAATGTTGAATCCCTTACACCACTCTTGAGCTTAAGCTATGAATCAATCTTGTTCTTGAACCCTGAACTAAAAGTATATGCAATTATGTGCACCCTACTTAGGTTATAGAGAGCATTGTTATGGATCAAGGCAAATTTGTTCCAAAATTGGAGGAGTGTTTTGAGGTAAACTCTTTTGCAAGGATGAAAGTAAGAAGCACACACAGGACCAAAACTACAATGTACCTTTGGTATATAAAAAAATCAAAATAAGAACTGAAAAACCAACTCATGTCAAGAAAACCTTTGTGTGCTATTAATAGTGGCATGTTAATAAATGGCTGGGAGGTCAAGAAAAAGCGGTTTCCTTGAAGCAAGTAAGGAATGGGTGAAGGCTCTCCTAGAACCTAAGTGTTTTGAATTTCGAGAAAAATCATGATTTCTTGTTAGCCCAGCCACGTTACAAGCCTAATAAAGTCCTTAGTGGTCCATGTTGTGTGTGTGTGTGTGACTGCATTGAATGAGATGATGTGAAAAGCTGAGATTTGTAACTTCAATTGGGTTGAGTAAAATACACATAACTGAAACATCTATATTCTTGAGAGAAACACTGGCCTTGTGAGGAGTGAAGCATGGGTTAATCTTTCTTTGATAGTTGTCATTCTTGCTAACCTTTTTCAATCACCATATGCATTTTTGGATGATTCCATCATGAAACCATAGTGAGTGTGAACTCGAGGATTGGAAATTGAAATTGTTTGGGAAGTATGAAATTATGTCAGTTGTTGTGATTTGGTGACATCCTTGACATTGCCATTGATCTAACTTAGTTTAGCATTTGTTTACTTTTGCTTGAGGACAAACAAAGCTTTAAATTTGGGGGAGTTTGATAATTGCTATGCATACATAAATTGTACATTTAAATCACATAGAAATTATCTTGTTTCTCTTCTTTTAATGCTTCTTTGGTGATTAAAACGTTAGAAATTTAGCTTCTTCAAAGCTTTTATCTAGTAGATGCTAAAATTAGTTGATTTATAGTATGTTGGTTGTATTTTTTTTTTGTAGAAATGACACAACATGAGATCTAGAAGATGGATTGAAGAACTAGAGTAGCACGCTCAGTGCGAGAAGCCTCGCTTAGCGCAAGAAGCCAACTTAAGCCAATTGTCACGTGCACGCATGCTAAGCACACATCTAGCGACTTAGCGCGTGGCCACTTACACCGGTTGGACTCTGCATGTGCGCTTAGCACGCACTTGTAGGCTTAACGCACAACCAAAGTAAAAAAAAAAACACAATGGTGCTGATTTTTGAAGATAAAAAATGGGGGAAACACCGTGCCATGAGGAGTGGGGAAAAAGAGAAAGTTAGGGCACAAAGAAGAGAAGAACTCATTCCTTAGAAGCTTGTTTTACACCATTTTTCTTCCATCTTCTTCCATTTCTCTTGTTTTCTTTTTGTATTTGTATGTCTCTCGTGACAATGATAGGCTAAACCACCCATTGTTGGGAGCTCAGTAACCAAAAACTCTTGATGTAATGATTATCATTATCTATTTAATGTTATTTTTATATTATTGTTTCTTTTCTAAGTTTATTGTCATGTTTGTGGTCTGATCATCCATGCACATGTAGTGTTATAGGGTTTATGCATTGGAAAATGTCTACATCCTAAGAAACTGAAAAGAACATCTAGGTAATCCATATCTAGGGATAGAAAGGTATTATTTAGCCTGAAATATCCATCTTTATTCTTAATGCAAATTATTTGATGTAGCTCTTAAGGGATTAGGAGTGAAATTAGGTAATTTAGCTCTTTCACGTGAAGAATCATGGTTAGGGTATGTTAGGGGATGAAGGTAATATGTGCAATAATGTTAAATGGAGAAAAATATTTAATATTGCATCAAGAGTATTTTCAGTAAGCTTAACCCCATCATGTTTCATATTTTGTATCAACTGTCAACTTACCTCTTCGAGTGTTTGTGTTGTTTCTCTTATACATGATCTATTTCGTATTATAATTTACGTTGAATTCATATGCATGCATTATTACTTTGAAATAATGTTAAATGGAGAAATTTAGTCAATCATTTGCTTAAAATTATACGTATACGAACTCTGAGTACAGTCAAAGTCCCTGTAGACTCGACACTTGAATTTACCATTTTAATACTACTTGGACGAATTGATGCACTTGCCAAGGAGTTAAGACTAAGGAAGATGGATGGGCCAATTCTTTCGACAAAGACAACACAAAACAGATGTCCTTGGCCATCAAACCTCTCAAGAAACCAACAACAATCATCTACAAGCTCTATATATGAAGGAAAATTTGTTGAAGCTCATTACTAAGAAGGAAATTAGGATAGAGAGGGTAAGATCAAGAAGCCGAGTTGTACATGGACATATCATTTTGATTTTTATTTAGTCTTAGTTAGCCCGGTCTTTATAGGACTTTAGAGCCAAATCCACTTAGCCATAGAGTGTCTCTAAACATCCCTTCACTGGAGCTTTACTAATGAGTGCTTTCTAAAAGGTGTATTAGGTGCTTGTCCTTAAGCAAAACCCTTTTAGGATAAGTAACTTTAAAAGAACAATCAGGGGATTCTTGCTTCTAAAGGTCGAGAGAGTACAAAAAAGTGTTGTGTGAGTCAAGTAGTTGTTGTTACTTTGGGTTTGAAGTTCAAAAAGACTTTTTGAAGGCTTAAAGAATATTGGGGTGAAGCCTGGACAAACTTTTTGAAATAATATTTGGGGGAACCTGCGTAAGCTTGGCGAATACTAGTTATAGGAGCTTGTGGAGACTTCAAAATAAAGAATACCATAGTTTATGTTCATGTTAGTGGAAATCATCCTACATGTGTAAGGATCGAGCATAGCCAAAGGTTGTGGTTAAACCTATATAATGTGAGAAGAAAATTCAGAAGCTACGTTCTCTTTTGCGAAAAAAAAATACATAGTCAATCAAGTATCATTATTCAACGAATCAACCCCTTTCTAGTGACTTTCTGATCAACTTCATCTTCATTATATGTTAAGTTTTGTGCTAAGGAATCAATACAACCCAAAGTGACACAAAACCAAATTTATTTTCCCTTTTTATTGGACTAGTTGAGAGCCATGTAAGGCAAAATATGGTGATTTTTCATTTTTAAACGACAGCACATTATTTAAGTTTAGGATGTGTTCATGGTCCATAAATCAATCAAATGTCACCCAAATCAAGCAAAAAATTGGACATAGTCTCCACTTAATATTTAGACATTCCCAATTGAAAAACAATTATTTTTCAGAAGAGAAAATTTTAGCCACTATTCAAATACATCAAGAGAAATCAAAACAAGAACTTTGGTAGTGAAATCATCACTATCAACATGTAGAAAAGAAAAAATGAAACCATTTCCCATTGCCCCCCCTTCTTTATACCTCTTCACGTGCCAAGCAAGGGAGGAAAGTGAGGTTTGCTAGCTTGCAAAAAGACTCATTTGCTTGAAGGAAGAAAGTGCCTTGAATGGATGTTGAAGATGAAAGGAAGGTGGGTGGATGGACAAGCTTGAAGTGAAAAAGAAAATTTAGAATTTTAGTGTGTGCTACAAGGTGTTTCATTATCATGAGAGAAACAAGGGAGAAATTTTTAGCTGGTTGTGTTGTTTAAAGAGAGATAATGAGTTTAATAGAGAGAAACAAATTGAAATCATGCATATTATTTCGTGGTATAATTAAGCTTATTATGATATAGGGAACCAATTTAGCAAGTGTTAATTGTGAGAAAAGGGGAGACGTGCAATCAGCGGAACAGTGGCCAAAATGCCACTTTTGGCAAAAAAATTATCCAGAATGCCACAGATCCGAAATTAATTGCTAAACTGCCACGCCATGTATTTCGCTGGCCACCTCAGGGAATTCCATGGGCTGACATGGCGTCGCGTGAGTGGAGGACCAATTTCGCTGGACAGAGGGGCGAAATAGGTATGCCACGTGGCAAAGTTCCAAAATTGCGTATAAACTTTGAACGGTCATAACTTTTGACTGGAACGTCCGATTGAGGCGAAATCGATGGCCAAACGCTCGAAATTGAGAGGAGAATCCCTTGGCAAATCCCCAAAGGTCAATTTTTTTTCCAAAAAAAGCCTCTAAGTGCCTCAAAATTAGGATTTAAGATTCAATCATCCAAAAAATTCATTTTTGTCTGCTTTTTTAATTATTTAATTAGTTAATTTAATGTTATTTTTTATTTTTTCAATTACTTCTACAAATTTCGAGCGTTTTGACATATTGTATGCCTCCATCGGACATTTCTATCAAAAAATATCACTATTTGAAGTTTATATGCACTATCAATTTTATATCGTAACTTTTGAAATTAATGTCCGATGGAAGCATACGATATGTCAAAACGCTCGAAATTTATAGAAGTAATTGAAAAAATAAAAAATAACATTAAATTGTCTAATTAAATAATTAAAAAAGCAGATAAAAATGAATTTTTTGAATGATTGAATCTTAAATCCTAATTTTGAGGCACTTAGAGGCTTTTTTTGGAAAAAAAGTTTGACCAAAGTGGGGATATGACAAGGGCTTCTCCTCTCAATTTCGAGCGTTTGGCCATCGATTTCGCCTCAATAGGACGTTCCAGTCAAAAGTTATGGCCGTTCGAAGTGTATACGCAATTTTGGAACTTTGTCGCGTGGCATACCTATTTTGCCCCTCTGTCCAGCGAAATTGGTCCTCCACTCATGCGACGCCACGTCAGTCCATGGAATTCGCTGAGGTGGCCAGCGAAATACGTGGCGTGGCAGTTTGGCAATTTCTTTCGGATCCGTGGCATTCCAGGATTTTTTTAAAAAGTCTGTGGCACTTTTGCCACTATTCCTACAATCAGCTAGAGCAAAGACTCCTCTGCTCAGGTCTCTAATCCTAAAGATCTCTATGCATAATAGTGTTGTAAAACTCCAATCAAACCAACCGATATGATCAATTTAAGCGACAACTAGATCTGTATTTGGTTTGGTCTCTTTAATGCATCAGAAATGCACTAAAATCGGCTAAAACTAGTAGACTCATACCTAAACTGATAAAAAAATGGTGAACAAGGTAACAAGTTTTAAAGTAAGTTACATGTTGTATTGTTTCCACTCTATGACTCTGCAACACATAACCTAACACATTTTCTTTAATTTAACATGCTTTGAACAATCCATATTGCAACATGTTGCTTTGATTTGAATGACCTCTAGTACTGGTACACTTATTATATTTGAGACTTGGTCAGTATATGATAGTAATTATATTTGGGAATTTCAATAAAGGGTTATTGGTTTTTATATTTGAAAACTTTAGGCTCCATTTTGGGTGGTTACCAGTTTCAGGTATTTTGTTTTAAAAAGCAACTTCGAAACAGAAACGTGTTGGGAAAAATAGGATGATTTGATTTTTTTTACTTCATTTCACAACATTTTGAAACTCATTTCAAAAATAATGAAAATAGGTTCCCTGATTATTGTTTGTAGTTTTACACTCTTACACTTCTCCATTCATGTCCATTCACCTCCACCGCCCTCTATTGCCTCGTTGTTTCCCAACGCCAATCATCTACTAGAGCAGTGACGACATCATTGTACCTTGCAACTTCGCTTGCATCCTCATTGCCTACCACAACTGCACCACCATCAGTCTCCCCTTTACTAGATCTATTCACCCATGCAAGGTGTCTAATCAATGTTCTCTGCCAGAAACAATTGTTTGCAATGCTATGATGGCCGAGTTCCTAAGGAACCAACAACACATGGAGGTTCTCAAATGGGGTCTTGCAATGTAGAAATTGGTACTTATATGAGTATGTTTGCTCTCAAGGCCTCCACCAACATGTTGGATGATGAGATTAGCATAGACATTGTAAGGACTATTTTTAGAATGGGGTTTCATTTGCATCCTTATGTTCGTAGTTTGATGGTTAATTTTTTGGTGAAGTGTGGTTATCTTGAAGATGCACAAAAAGTCTTCGATGGGATGTCAGAAAAGGATGTTGTATGAAGGAATTCGATCATTGCCAAAAAAATATTTTGAAGTTCCTTTTCTATTTTCCAATGGATTTTGAAATTAAGAACTCAAAACTAAAATTGGTATTGATTTTACAAAATTTCAAAACTAAAAACATAAAACGATCCCCAAAAAGGGCTTTAATAAAGAGTCTTTATGTTTTAGAATTTCAAGAGTTAAAAGATAATAAAGAGTTTTCCCTCCTGTCACCTTCTATATGGATTGCTCCTAAGAACCAAATTAAGATTAAAAGTTTTGGTCCTCTTCCTACAAGTTTATACCTAGCCATCAATTTTAGGACCTCCTTCCATGACTTTCTCGATTCCCTCTCCCCTATCATAATTATCCCTAAGCACTCTCTACCATAATGAGTTATGCTCTCTTTTAGACACTATCACCATTTTTATAATAAAGTTAAATTAAACGCTCTAAGATTTCTTATTCCTAAACATCATTATTCCCTTCCCATACAAACTTTGTCCTACAAAAGAAAATAACATAATCTAATCAACTTTTAAATTCATATAAGACTTAAATACATTTTTAGTCATTCAAATTTAAGTTGCTTTTACTTTTGATTTCCTAATTAAAAATTTATTCTTTTTAGTCCCTCAAATTACTATAATATTGTATTTAATCCCCTAGAGTGAATTTGAGGTACTAAAAAGAGTAGATTTCTAGTCCTCCAAATGAAGTTTAGAGACTCAAAGCAACATTCCATGAATTTAAAGGACTAGGAAGAACCTATTTTTAATTGAAGGGCCAAAACTAAAAGTACCCCAAATTCAAGGAATTAAAACATATTTAAATCTTCATATAAAGTTTTCTATAATTAAAAAGATTAATTTCTTACAATATATATTTGAGAAAATAATGTGATAAATTGCATTCTTCAATTATATGTGTGTGTGTGTGTGTGTGTGTGTGTAATGCTAATGTACTCATAGTCTTTTTCTAGTATGAGTGTCTTAACAACCAACACCATAAATTTTGGACAAAGAAATCAATAAGATTTATTTCATTGTAATGATTTTAACTTAAGGATATTATAGTACTTTACAATTCAATTTACATAATCATTTCTCTTTCTTCTCTAACCAACATTAATTTTTTAAAACACTTTCCTTTCTCATAAACATTAAATTTCCAATCCAAAAGAACATTGGGTCAAAATGCCTTTGGGCCCACTTAAGCGCTGAGGCCATTCTAATCCAAGCCCAATAAACGATAATGTGGCCCATCTGTTTTAGGTTTTCAACTTTGGGACACTTGATTAGTTGATTACTCTATTCGCTCTCAACCTTCAACACTCCGCGTTTATGATGAAATAGAAACCATCACTCACCTCAATCTTGAAGCTCCATTCTAATGACATTCATGTTTTAATTAGCTTAAGGCTTTCTTTAGCTGAAGGTTCATCCAATATGGAATGCTATTGATTATCGCTCCTTTCCTTAAACCCTAATCCCATTTGCCATCGTAAGATCCCTAATTTGCACTTTCATTTCATAGTTCGAAATTCATGTCATTTTGTGCATATGATTTCCCAATTAGGCTCTCAAAGCTCTAAATTTGTTCCTTTCCATTTATTTATTTTTCATTTTTTTTTACTTTCAAGAACTTCTTAAAACTATATATTTCAATATGGAATGCTATTGATTCTCGCTCCTTTCCCTAAACCCTAATTCCCCTTTGCCATCGTAAGATCCCTAATTTGCACTTTCATTTCATAGTTCAAAATTTACGTTGTTTTGGACATATGATTTCCCAATAAGGCTTTCAAAGCTCTTGATTTGTTCCTTTCCCTTTATTTATTTTTCATTATTTTTTTTACTTTCAAGAACTTCTTAAAACTTTATTTATCACAACTTTTCCTTAAAAATATAAGAGAAAAAAAATTATATCAAACATTATCCTTAAAAAAGTTAAGATGCCTTATTTTATTATTATTATTGTAACTTAATTTTACTTAACAAACTAATTAGGTATATTATATATTTTTTAATATTGTCTTTTAATTTTACCTAAATTTTAAAATGTCCTACTTGCCATTGGTAATTTTTTTAATTTACATCTCACACATTAGCATAAACATCCATTTTGTTTTTGCTAGAACAGTACATTGAGTATAACCATTTTCGGTAATTTGGGGTCTTTTTTTCTTAAGCTTCAACACCATTTGCAACATTTTGACCTTCCATATTTTCTAGTTGAATAACCAATGACCATTGTTTTTATATCAAATTTTCAGCTTGTGTGAGTTGTTGTAAACGTTTCGGATATTTGTACGTGCAAAAAATCAAATTTCCGGCATGGATAAATCAAAGTTGAGCATGATGGAGGTGAGGGAAGATTTCATGGTTTCAGCAACTGGTGACAGTGAACCAACTTCGAGAAGTGCTTATTTTCTGAAACCCCTTGCAAACTCCCTTGATGGACCAGTTTCTGAGGTAATTTCATCTTCTATGGCTATGCCACTGCCACCTGTGTTTGATCCAAAGCAGTGGCCTATGGTGGTTCGTTACAATGGATGGCACCACCCAAACCAGAAGTGGGTTGAATGGGTGGATACCCTTCAACTTAGATATCAATCAGTGTGGAAGGAAGTTGGCATATTTGATGCCATTATGAGCACCAAGTGCGACATAGCGAAAAACCAAAACTTGTGTGTTGGGATTGCTGAGAGGTGGTGTCCTGAGACAAACACCTTCTTGTTTCCATGGGGTGAGGCAACAATCACCTTGGAGGATGTGATGGTGTTGGGGGGTTTTCCTGTTGTTGGCGATCCTGTCTTCACCACACTTCAAAGCCAGGAAATGAGAGAGGTGGAGGAGAAATTGAGTCTTGCAAGAATGGAACCTTGGAGGAGGAGAAAACATAAGGTCACTACACAAGAATGGATGAATCTTTTTGTCAACAGTGGGAGGCGGAGAGAAATAGAGCATGAAGCATTCCTTTCAACTTGGTTGACAATGGTTGGCTTTTCTCACAATGGCTTGGTGAATGAGTGTGTTTTCCCTATTGCCATTCTTCTTGCTAGAGGGTATCCCATTGCTTTGGGACCAGCAGTGTTGGCTAGGATATACCGTGATTTGACTTTGTTGAAGAAAACAATAGTTGGTTTGGCAGAAAAATCAGTACTTGATGATAAATTGGAATTGGAGACAACTCTTCAGTCTCCCTTTTACTTAATTCAAATTTGGGTGTGGGAAAGGTTCAAAAATTTGCAACCACAGCCCAGGTTGATCAACAATGAAGACCCTGTGTTGTTTAGATGGCACAAGATTAAGGCCTTGGAAATTGATAATGTAAGATTGGCAGTGGAATCGGCTATGGATCATTTTCGATGGCGCCCTTATGTGCAATATGCTGGCATTGGCAAGTTCAAGGTGTATTATCCAGAAAATGAAACTTTGGTACTACTTGATATTGATTTGGATGAAGAACCTACAGGACTACTAGCCTCTTTTGTTACATGCTTGAAAGTTTCTTTGCTTGTTGGAATTCAGTCTAATATAGAGCTGTATCTGCCGCATAGAGTTGCTATGCAATTTGGAATGGATCAAGATGTTCCAAGTTGCGTGCCTATATTCTGCGGGACTAAAGAAAATGCTTGGAAAAATTACTGTCGGCCAATATCTGATACAAATTTGTATTTTCCTGCTAGGCTTTTTGAAGGAGACGTAACAACACGTTATGCAATGTGGTGGAAGCAGTTAGTACTGAGTTGTCATCATGATTTTGCGAAGAACATTGTGAGGCGAAAGAGAAGTCTGAGATCTCATGCATCAAAAGCAAACAAAATTTCTGGTATTGATGCTGATGTTCCACCTGCTTTTTCCCCTTCCAAAACTCTTCCTTCTGGAAAGTCTGGTCAAGATGATTTGCAAGCTAATGAAAATATTGATGCTGACACTCCAACAAGGTTTAAGAGTTCGTCGAACCCAATTTCTTCAGCCTCTACTGCAGATTATGAAAATGCTAAGAGGATATCATCACTGACAAAACCAGTTGCAGAAGATACCCCTGAACCATTGATGAGTGGTTTGGATGAGCATTTTGAAGATGCAAATGGGAGCAAAGAATCAAGGCCTAGTGAAAGCAGTAGTTATGCATCTAGAGTAAATGTAATGGATCTTGAAGAGAGAATTAACAGACTGGAGGAAGTGACTAAAAAATTAAAGATGGAAGCTTTTGGTCATTGTTGAAAAATTATTAGTGTATCAAACTAAATGCTTAGCACTTGTTAATACTACAGTTTTTACAAATACAACATGATCTTGTAGGATTTTAGTGCTGGTATTTTTTTGTCTTGGTTTCACAGTATTATTCACCAACATGTTTATAACTTAGTAGCTAATTTGTAGAATGCAGCTTAGCTATTTGGATCTTTGCTTATGGAGGTTCGAGGAATGCTAGCAAAACTTCAATAAAATATTATGAGTGAAAATTCATGAGACCTTCTATGTATGTGATTCATTGAATATGCGTTAGGTTGTTTTAAACATGGATTTTTAATTTTAACTAAAATTGGGCCCATATTTAGTTCATGTGGTTTTGCTTTTTACCGTCTGTGTAGCACGATTCTAATGCCAAACTTGATTCTGGTAGGAAGCAAGAAGCTTGTTGTTTATGCAATGAGTTGGTCCAATTTTTTGCTTCTCAACTGTAATTTTTCTTCCCATTCCCATTTTCTCCTCCCTTTTCATGTTTTGCATGATGTCTATTAGAGGTCCACATCTGACTTGGCTTTATTTTTTCCACCTTCTCACATTGGTTCTTGCATCTGTTTTCCTGCCTTTTAGCCAATACATGTTTTTTTCCTTTGTCTTCTCTCACTTCTAGGTTCTTTAAATCTCAAATTTTTCCTTCACTTGCATTTCATATACTGCTTTGTATATTGATCAACTGGAATCAAATGGATTATTTTTTCAGATCAACAAGGATTACTACCGTGTGCTTTTGTAACTGGTTGAACTGTATTTTCAATTTTATTTTCTTAGTTTCTGTAATTGTAGTGTCATTTTCTTTGTCTAAATTTCTGTAAACAGTAGTGCAAGTTTCATTATCTAAATTTCATTGGAAAACAGATGCATTCAGTAACACATGCTATTGTTTGTTTTAGTTTAAGGTTAAGGTTTGATCTATCTATGCTGTTTTACCTTCCAATTGCTGGTTTAGCTTTGCTGTTGCTGTAGATGCATGAACTAAATCAGAAATAAAAGAAATCTTGCATGTGTAGATAGACACAATTGAGCATCAATCTAGCTTTTTAGGCTGAAAGAAACTAAATCTGGATTGAGAAAATGAAAGATATATCTTGGATAATAGAATGGGAAAGTGCCTGTTAATCTAGCCAACTACAATGCCATGGTGGATTTTACAGGTTCTAAAGCGTTGTTATTCATTCCACATTGTTAGAATGCAATATGTTGAGTAATTGAGTAACTGTACTCATTGCATGGTAGATTTTTTGTATTTGTACTCATTACTAATTAGAATATACACACTGTTATATCTCTGTCCGATATGGGTGTTTTACTTTTTCCTTATCGAATAAGATCAGGTACATGTGTGTGTGTATATATATATATATATAGTAATGATCAGCATTTATATTTCATGATTATTTCTCCAAGACCAACATAAGATGCCAAAGATATAAACATGGACAATTCTGCATCTTACTTAATGCTGGTCTGTTTTGCATGTTCCTATGAGAAAAATTGCCTACCCAAAACCAATAACATAGTTTGTGGATAAGCATGGATTTCATGCATCCAATTGTAAGATTATGCTTCTCAACGCATGGTGTTGCCTGAGTTGCAAATAACACTAATATGGGAGCTAATTGGTTGGGAGAAACAATTGGACCAACAGCCAGCGGTGTTCAATTTCTTGAAATTGTATTAATTTAAGGAATTACTGTAAAGAACTTGATGGTTTTCAACTATCCAAAATGACTTTGCAAATTAAACCCTGACACTATATTATATATTCATAATTCACTTGTGTTTACCGATACACATAAACGTAGGACTATATTTTTTACATCGTCACAATTCTAGTGAGTATTTCTGAATTTTGAAATGGACGATCTATTTTGGAAGGAAGTTGTTATTGGCCCCAACTTCATTTGTTATTGGTTCTGCAAACATGAGAATAGACATTTTTATCCCTTCCTTTTCCCCTCCACCTTCTTCTCACCCCACCCAACCCATCACCAACGCTGCGCGCCACCACCTACATCCAGATCTGAACCAGCGACCCCAATGCCGCTTCAACAGTGTCCCAACAGCCACGCGCGTCGCTCCTGACCACCACACCGCTGCAACACCACGCGACCCCTTGGCCCTACACCTTCGTCCGCGCCGCTGCAAATTCTCACCCCCACCGTGATCAAACACCTCCGATCTGCATTAATCTCGACCCATCGACCCAGATCTTCACCACCATCATTAGATTTGTCCTCAAAGTTCATAGAAAGAAGAGGGAAATGGAAGCATAGTTCCGTTTTTGGAAAAAAAATAAAAACATAATCACGATTAGTTGCTTTTTTTTTTACCCTTTTTCAATAATAGAAATACGATTTTATTGAACAATTTATAATAGAATTATATTTTTATTATTTATTTTTTTTCACACCCTCATTAATAATAAAAATACAATTTTATTATACATTGTCTTTATGAAAAAAAAATATTTTTGAAATAAAAAGTGGTATCAATACATTGATGGGGCAATAGTAACTCCCATTTTGGAAACCACTTTCTAAGCCCATGACACCCAGTGGCAAGTCCATTCCTTTTAGTCTACCCTTTGATTTTTTTTTTCTTAATTTTGTTTTGCTTGACATGACCCATGAGGCCCCGATGGCCATACTCTTAACTTATTGAAAGAATGTTTTTTCACCCGCTGATAATTGAAGATTCTTATCGGAGGAAGGAGGGAGACTTGATAATTTTCAAGTTGACAGATTCTTTTGAGAGAAAAAAACTGATGTAATTATTAGAAGCTATCCTATGTTATCTTGTGATTTAGAATTTGATACATGTGATGATATGATGATTCCAAATTTTGAGTGATACGTGTCCAAAAGTTTAGGATTTAATTGTTAGAAATAAGACTTTATAAATAATTGATCTTTATTCAGAATAAGGAACTAGATTGCATTTTCTCATACTCTCTCTAACCTTAAAGTTTGCAAATTCTAATGAGTACTGACTTCTTGATATTCAAGTGCTAAGATTAATGATATATGGGTAGTGTGGCTCTTTTCATTTTGTATTATTGCTGATCTGGGGTTGCCATGGGCTCATTTGGCTGGGATGATGATGGTATAGAATGTGTAGGGATAGGGTGGGTGCCTTTTGTACTGTTTCTATCTGTAAATATAAAGATGAGGCAAGGGTATTGCATGACGAAGACGCTAGCAGTGATGGTGTCATGCGTATGGAAGAGGGAGTGGAATAAGTTTCCATAACTAAAAGGGGCTGCCCAAAAAATTTTAAAAAATTATATGGCTTTATAATAATTCTTTTATATTATTGGATGTTATTTTTATAATTAAATTGAAGTTATTATTTTATTTCACATCTTTTTTTTTTCAAATTAAGATGAGACAACATGTGATTAAAAGATATTATCATATTTCTAGTTAGTTCTTTTTATGTATTACCTTTATGAGTCTATATTGAATGAATTTTCAACTCACTTTGACATAAACATGTAGGCTTAACTATAAATTTTATCACTCAACCTTCTTTATTTTGTAAATTTTATCATCTAAATTTTATTTTCTCAAATTTTATCATCCAAAATTTTAATTTTTATGCATTGCCCCATCATTGATGAAAGATAGATGATTTATAATTAAGCCAAACATTTGTTAAATCTATGATAATATATTTAAAACATTCTTTAAAAAATATTTAAAAGATTTATTTTTAAATGAATAAGAAACAAAAACAAAAACTCAAATTATAAAGGAAATAAAATTAAAGGTTAGTATATCAATAAAGAATAAAAAATAAAAATATATGTAAACTTTAATGTGAGATGATATTTTATTGATGGTGGATATGTTAGGGACCAGATTAGATAATTTTTTTTAGAGAAATTATAAAATTAAATTAAATTAAAAATATAAATATAAAATTAATATTTTAAAATATATAAATGAATTAAAATTAGAGAAAAATGTGATGGGTTCCTCATAGGTTTATCCAAATATGATAAAACTCAATCAAGATGAAGACTACTTTAAAATTATAAATTTGTCTCTTTTAAACCTAAACATATCCTATCTTCTACATGGATGTAAACAGAGATAGTCAAATTTATCTCCAACTTGGATAATTCTCAAATAACTAAAAAGAGAACAAAGCCTTTAGTAGCTATTTCATTTATTGAGTGGTCTTTAATTCCCCTTCTTGCTTTCTTTATAATTTATTTTTTAGAATTTTCTATAAAAGAATTGATGAGACAATTTGAAAATGGTATTTACTTGTTCCATGATCTTTTAGCTTTTCTTTGAGTCATTGGGTTTAGACATTACTATGGGAATCTTAAATCTTTTCAAAAATGGCAGCAACATACCATTTTTTCTTTCTATGAAAGAATCATACAAATAGAAGGTTAATTCATGCACTACACTTTTGATCAAAACCATTTTGTCATGTCTATCTTATATATAAATTTTGTTATGTAATTTTTTTGAGAATAAATTAAATAATAGATGATAACATAAGAGTAAATTAAATAAAAATGTGATATATCTTTTTGGGATTATTAAAGCTATGATATTCATTTAACGTAACAAATTAAACATGTAATTTTTATGAAAATGATGTGTCTATTTTTTATATAATATATATTTATATTTTCAAATCGATGTGATCCCAATTATGATAGATTTGTTGCAATCGGGGTCGTGACACAAATACTTAAATATAAAATGACCCAAGTTTATTATTTCACCTAGGATCTATACAATTTTAGGACTGCCTCTATTTCTTCAAATGCTTTATTATATCCACCTTCTTCCCCCTACTCTCTCTCTCTCTCTCTTTTATTTTTACAGAAACAAACACATAAAATTTCATTCATAATTAAATCATCAATATAAGAAGGAATACGATCAAAATAATGGAAACTAGAGAAACATGGGGTCACTTTTGCAAGAGCATGAACAACACCAGTTCCTTATCTTCTTATAAAACCTAATTTAAATGTTGCATTAGAAAGAAGTTGTTTACAATCATCAATAAAAACTACAGCTTCTAATTCATCTCTCAACTGGTTACAAACTCTATCCACAACATATTTGCTATCCATTTCAAAGATAACATTAATATATCAAAATTGCATCACGAATTGGATAGTTATAAATAGATTTATGGTAACTTTCAATATGTAACTCCATCCACTATTAATTTAATTTGGTCTTTTTGTTGAAAAAAAAGTCTATTTAATTTTTTGCCTTTTTTTTACAATTTTTAATTCATTTCATTTATCATATTTAATCTTCAATTTTACTTCTTTCATAGTCTAACATTTTTAATTTTTTAAATTCTAATTAATAAA
Source organism: Glycine latifolia (assembly GCA_013407115.1). Lineage (NCBI taxonomy): Eukaryota > Viridiplantae > Streptophyta > Magnoliopsida > Fabales > Fabaceae > Glycine > Glycine latifolia. Next base: position 9,411,819 of record CM023950.1, read on the forward strand.
CCTATCTTACAAAAATTGTTTAAACTATTTAATTAATTTTAAGTAAAAAAAACATGTAAAACCAACACAATTTTCCATTATTTTTACAAAAATATTGGAATAAATGATAGAGACACTAAAAGCTTGTACTTGTTACACCCCAACACCTATCTACATGTTATCCCTACAAAATATTCTTTAATTTTTCACCAATGGCTACACCTAGCCGGCCCCCTCCCTATTTAGACTATTTAAATATTTGACAAAGACGGAACCATGTGGGTTGCACATAAGATTTAATCTATTTTTCTTTCCTGAAATACCTTCTTCCTAGAGCTGGCAAAATGGAACAGACTAGTTGGGTTGAGAAAATGTTGACCCAAATAGAATCAAACCTATTTGGGTTAGTCCGATGAGCCCGTCAGGCCAGGCTAGACTCAAGAAATATAGGGTCAAATTTAATCGAACCTAATATGGCCTAATATTTTTATTTTTTCTTCTTTAGAGTTTATATAAATTTAGACAAAAAAGTAAAATGGACAAATATGGGCTGACCTAATGGGCCACCGGGCTTGGTCGGACTTCAAAAAATGAAGCCCAAATAGAATATGGTCTGTCCCAGCCCATTTTTCTTGCTTGGCCAGATGGATTGGGTCAGGGTGGACCGCCTCGCCCATTTTGCCACGCCTACTTCTTCCTCCCCTTAAAACAAGGGATATTTAGATGAAAAAAAGAAAATAAAAATAAACTTTTGTTGATAGAAAAGATCCAAATAAATAAAAGAAATTATCTATGTTGAATCTTCCGGCACTCCATGCATTAGCAACGTTTTAGCAATCTCACTCACATCTAGACATTTTTTAACAATTGAACTTCAAATCTTTCGTATATCTCTCATTCATTATAACATTGGGACTTGAGGAATCAAGTTGTAGGTTCATCAATTTCTTATGGAACTATGGATAATTGGTATTTACAAAAACTTCAACTCAATTTAATCATTCTACTACTTAACAACCACCCCAACAAAAAAGAAAAAAAAAACTTAAAAATACATTACAAAACTAAGCATAAATGGTACTTCCTTTGTCCCAAAATGACTATAGTTTTAGTCTTTGAAAAAAAATTCCAAATTGATTGATGTTCTTTTTTCAATGAGATATTAAAACATATATTCCAAATTTTCCCTATAATAAATAATATTGTCTTGGAAGACTTAATAATACATTCATTGAAATTAAGTGAAAGAACAAGGATATTTTAGTAAAATTGTTCCCTAATAAATGTTAATTCGCTTGGAATTATCACTTTAGTGGTCTGTGTGAAAACAACCTTAAACATCAGTCATTTTGGTACGGAGGGAGTATTCACATAGTTCAGAGCATCCAACAATGTCATTCAGAGAAGCATAAAAACATATAAAATTTATTTTTCATAAATCAAATTGTTTATATTTTTTCTATCTTCCTGCTCCCTAAAAAAAAAAATTTCTTCTCCATTTTCATTCCCTCCCTCTAAGCATCCATACATGTAAGTTTATCATTAAAAAAAACAAAAATATCAGAAAGGGATTCCCAACGCATGATCTTTGTTTGGTTGAGCTGGAGCTTTCACCATTAACGTTGAAGACAAGCAGAGTGGAGGGAGTATAGGAGTTGGAGGAATTAGGTAAAGAAGGAGATGTCACCCTAACCTTAATCAGCAATGTTAAATTAGAAGGGGAGATTTGGATTATCATAAAATCATGTTTTATTTGATTTTTTTTTAAAATAACTTAACAGAACTAGATGATGTTTGGTATAATGAGTTAAGACTAATGTTCTAAAGCGAAAGGGTATTAAGTGTAATAAGGAAAAATCTTGGGATAGATGAGTGTAATTAACTCAAAATATTATATACAACTAACATACATCATCACAATTTCACAAAACAATGCACATAGAAGAAATCATAAATCCACTTCACACTTGGTGGGGTCAAAGTCAAATGCAACCATTGTTTTCCCATTATAATCAGCCAAAGGAACCTCGAGCTCACACATGGCTCTAAAAATTGAAGTGCCCAGATGGATGGTTATTAAGCCTCAACCTAATTCAAAAAAAAATTAACATATAATAATGTGGATTTGAATCTAACTTAACCCTACAAAAGTGGCTTGTAAGGTGAGGATTGCTCGTTAATGTTCGACTTCAACATGTTCCCTTTTTTCCGCGGCTACCCACCACAATGTAAGGCTTCAGCAACCCCATTATCTAAGGTGGCCACAATTTAGGTGGCTTTTAACATTCCCCTTCACTCTCAAGGCTCTTTACTTGTAGTGCGACAAACACAAGAGACTCATCAATGGATCACATATAGACTTTGATACCATCTTAGAAAGTGAGTTATGAGTTTAACTCAACTCTAAAAAACTAACTTGTAAGGTGAAGATCTCTTCCCACTTATATACTTTATCACATTAATATCTTTAGTCATATGAGACTTCAACACGTCCTCATTTTGCCCACAACTACTCGTCACAATGTGGGACTTCCAACATACGACTCTACCTAGGGGTGATCACGATTAAGGTGATTTTGTACATGCTTTGATACCATGCAACAACAAGTTGATTTGAGCTTAACTCAATCCTACAAAATTGACTTATAAAATAAGAATTATTTTTCACTTATATACTCTATCTAGACATTATTTCTAATCAATGTCCAACTACTACATGTCTCCTTTTTACTCAGAGTTACCCACCATAATGTAGGACTTCAACATGGCTAATGGTGATCATAACTAAGGTGACTTTCTAACAACATCAATAGGTAAAACATTATCCTTATTATCTTTGCGAAACTTCGAAACCTGGTTTGGTTTTAGCAGCACTACACATTGTTCCAAGAAAACAATGATGAATTGGTTAGTACCCTTCCTGTCCTGAAGGTAGGAGTTCCATGGCATGTTGACATCGGTGGTGGAGAACTCCACGCACTGGTAGAGCGTATGGGCTAGAACGACGTCGTAGTAGATTTTGAGCCTCTTGCTGGGATTGTGCGCGATGATGTTGAGGACAAGGTTGTAACAAAGGGTGTTGTTGTTGGGGGTGTAGTCCAATCGCGTGAGGTTTGCGTGGGTGACGTGGATCTTGAAGTAGCAAGGTGTGATATGTTGATGTACAAGACTAGAATCACGGGCATGAAGATGATGACTATGAGGACGAAAAAGATCAGAAGGTTTGGCAGAGGCAGTTACAACATCGAGTGCCGAGGCGCTCCTTCGAAGAAATGATGTCATTTGGTTGCTGCTGTGCCATTTAATAGGAATTTTATTTTCATTTTTTATGCTTTGTATAAATTTCTAATGAAGTGTAGTTTTTTTTGAAAAAGTTTATTTTTAATTGGAATTGATACAAATGAAGTTTACTAATTTTCATGATAAGTTGTGAGATCATTTTTTTTTGTTTTTTATAATCGAGATTGGAGAAGTAAATTGAAATTTCATATATTATTGTTTTTTATAAAAAATTTAAAATAATTATCACTGTGATTCTTAAAATAATAAATGAAAAACAAAAAATCATCTAAAAAATGACAGAGAAAAAGAAAAAGAAATAGTATACTGTATTTCTTATAAATTGGACCATTTTTGTAAAAGTATTTAAATAGTTTATTACTAAAATCTAAATTCTTATTAAAAAAATCCTATTGGCCGTGAAGTATTAATTATATTTTATTTGCTAAGTCACTAATTGTCATTAATTTATTCCTAGAATATCAATACCCATTAATTAAAACAATCGAAATTTATAAGCCATGTTGGATAAAACTGGCTTAAAAAGTTGATTGGAGGGAGAAGCTGGTAGGATAAAGGTTTTAAGTCAGTTTATTAAATCATAAAAATTTGATAAAATTAATTTTTAGAGTAACTAAAAATATAAAATAACATAATATTTTTAAAAATAATAAGAAAATTAATCATTCATCTTATTTTTTTAAATTTAATTTAATCATTTATCTTTTTTAAAGTTAATTTTGATTCTTTATTTAAATTATTTAACTTATGACATGTTCATATATTTTCTTCGACTTCAATTCCTCGGTTAAATACAAGGTTTAACTCAAAATATCAAAACCTATTTACATACTACATATAAATATAAATAAGAGTAATCTAAAGAATTAACATAATACAAAATTTCTTTGCGTGCATGTGAATGTGAATAATCGGAGAATCATCTATAAAATTTATTTCGACTCATGACAATATAAACTGCAAACAAAATTAGTTTATAAACAAATACGTTCAGAGACCCATGATCTTTTGATTCATATATATATATATATATATATATATATATATATATATATAAGGAATCCGGGTATTTGGAGTTACGAAGGTATGGCCGGAGCACATATTGTGTTTTTGAGCTTGTGCTTTTTAGCGGCTATTTGGCATTGGGTTTATTGGGATCTAGAAATCTTTTATGATGAACGTACTGGAAAACCTTTTTTAGATTTGTCCAAAATTTTTGGAATTCATTTATTTCTTGCAGGGGTGGCTTGTTTTGGTTTTGGCGCATTTCATGTAACAGGATTGTATGGGCCTGGAATATGGGTGTCCGATCCTTATGGACTAACTGGAAGGATACAATCCGTAAATCCCACATGGAGCGTGGAAGGTTTTGATCCTTTTGTTCCAGGGGGGATAGCTTCTCATCATATTGCAGCAGGAACGTTGGGCATATTAGCGGGTCTTTTCCATCTTAGTGTGCGTCCACCCCAACATCTATATAAAGGATTACGGATGGGAAATATTGAAACTGTCCTTTCCAGCAGTATTACTGCTGTCTTTTTTGCAGCTTTTGTCATTGTTGGAACTATGTGGTATGGTTCAGCAACAACCCCCATTAAATTATTTGGTCCTACTCGTTATCAATGGGATCAGGGATACTTCCAGCAAGAAATATATCGAAGAGTTGGTGCTGGATTAGCCGAAAATCAAAGTTTGTCAGAAGCTTGGTCTAAAATTCCCGAAAAATTAGCTTTTTATGATTATATCGGAAATAATCCAGCAAAAGGGGGGGTTATTTAGAGCAGGTTCAATGGACAATGGAGATGGAATAGCCGTTGGTTGGTTAGGACATCCTGTCTTTAGAGATAAAGAGGGGCATGAACTTTTTGTACGTCGTATGCCTACTTTTTTTGAAACATTTCCGGTTGTTTTGGTAGATGGGGACGGAATTGTTAGGGCCGATGTTCCTTTTCAAAGGGCAGAATCGAAATATAGTGTCGAACAAGTAGGTGTAATTGTTGAGTTCTATGGTAGCGAGCTTAATGGAGTCAGTTATAGCGATCTCGCTACTGTGAAAAAATATGCTATACGTGCTCAATTGGGTGAAATTTTTGAATTAGATCGTGCTACTTTGAAATCAGATGGTGTTTTTCGTAGCAGTCTGAGGGGTTGGTTTACTTTTGGACATGCTTCATTTGTTCTGCTATTCTTTTTCGGGCACATTTGGCATGGTGCTAGAACTTTGTTCAGATATGTTTTTGCTGGTATCAACCCAGATTTAGACGCTCAAGTAGAATTTGGAGCATTCCAAAAACTTGGAGATCCAACTACAAAAAAACAGGTAGTCTAACATTCTTTTGTTCTTTTTCGACTTTTTTTATGATTTTTAATTTCACATAGAGAACTAGATAAATCTTTATTTCAACCATTGCAGGTACTCTTTTTTTTTGTTGGAAAATGAGCCCCAATAAACAGTTATGAAAGCTATAATTGTAAACCACAATCAAATCTATGGAAGCATTGGTTTATACATTCCTCTTAGTCTCGACTTTAAGAATTATTTTTTTCGCTATCTTTTTTAGAGAACCCCCTAAAGTTCCGATGAAAAATGGTTAAATAATTTTTTATTATCTTAATTGAAGTAATGAGCCCCCAATATGGAGGGCTCATTACTTCAACTAGTCCCCATGTTCTTCAAATGGATCTCTTAGTTGTTGTGTGGGTTGCCCAAAGGTAGTATATAAGGCATACCCAGTAAAACTTACAAGTAAACCAGATATAGAGATGACAATTAGGGTTGTTGTTTCCATTATTATAATTCTAAAGTTTCAAGATCACAATAGATCTATAGGATAAGATCCTTATATTTACAGTGAAATGGTATACAAAGTCAACAGATCTAAATGAATAAAAAATAGTATTTATGGCTACGCAAACCGTTGAGGATAATTCTAGATCTGGTCCAAGATGAACTGTTGTAGGGGATTTATTGAAACCATTAAATTCAGAATATGGTAAAGTAGCTCCGGGGTGGAGAACTACTTCTTTGATGGGTGTTGCAATGGCCCTATTTGTGATATTTCTATCTATTATTTTGGAGATTTATAATTTGTCCATTTTACTCGACGGAATTTCTATGAATTAGATTCACAAGAATTGGGTAATTAGTTTTTCAATAGAAAGGAAAGTTAAGCATTTTGGTTTCTTATTGTTTGTTAGCCTATTCCATTTTGATTTGGTAGTTTGATCGTGGAATTTCTTTGTTTTTGTATTTCCGGAATATGAGTGTGTGGCTTGTTTTAATTGATTCTATTGAAAGTACAGAACATAAAATGGATTTGTCATCTTGATAGAGATGGTTTTATCCCGTTAGATATTTATTCTAGTATCTGGAGCATGGAATATAGAAAATGGATTCTAAAAATATTAGAACTATGATTCATACTAAATATTTAGACCTCGCAACCGGACTTAAAAAACTTTTCAAAGAGTTGTAAAAATAAATGGAATAATTTTCATTCTTTAAAGCTTCCGGAGCTTATCTTTATTTTGATCAAAGGATAAAGGTTTCCTTGAATTTTTTTCATTATATCTATTCATTGAATAAGTGATGATCCAACAGTTCTTACTCAGGGAATTTTTGGACTTCGATTTAAGGTTTTTTTGAATCATCGTGGTTATAGTATGAATCTGATGTTTTTTTAATTGATTCATATGGTCCTAACAAGAGAATTCCTATCAATAATAAAAATTCAATAATAATAAAGAAGACAACAGTAAAATCACATTATACACAATAAAAAAATGAAGTAAATAGTAGAATATTCAAGAGGCCTTAAAAGATCAAGATAAAGACGAGGGAGCCGACTTGAGATTTTAGCATTATAACCAAAAAGAATAGCTTTCGGATCTCTATTTTTTATTCTCGTCAAAGAAAATTAGAATCATAGGATTAAATAAAGAAATTTCAACCTTTCTATTACACATATCTGTTTTCGTTACAAGCAGTATTTGGGTATTTTTGTTTGAGCCGTACGAGATGAAATTCTCATATACGGTTCTCAGGGGGGGTCCGTTGGTTTACCTATCTCAATAAAGTCTATGATTGGTTCGAAGAACGTCTTGAAATTCAGGCGATTGCTGATGATATAACCAGTAAATATGTTCCGCCTCATGTGAATATATTTTATTGTTTAGGAGGAATTACACTTACTTGTTTTTTAGTCCAAGTAGCAACGGGATTTGCTATGACTTTTTATTATCGTCCGACCGTTACTGAAGCTTTTGCTTCTGTTCAATATATAATGACTGAAGCTAACTTTGGTTGGTTAATCCGATCCGTTCATCGATGGTCGGCAAGTATGATGGTCTTAATGATGATCCTACACGTATTTCGTGTGTATCTCACAGGTGGTTTTAAAAAACCTCGCAAATTAACTTGGGTTACGGGTGTAGTTTTGGCTGTATTGACTGCATCTTTTGGTGTAACCGGTTATTCCTTACCTTGGGATCAAATTGGTTATTGGGCAGTAAAAATTGTAACAGGCGTACCCGACGCTATTCCTGTAATAGGATCGTCTTTGGTAGAGTTATTACGGGGAAGTTCCAGTGTGGGACAATCTACCTTAACTCGTTTTTATAGTTTGCATACTTTTGTATTACCTCTTCTTACTGCTGTATTTATGTTAATGCACTTTTCAATGATACGTAAGCAAGGCATTTCTGGTCCTTTATAGCGAATATGGATCATAGATATTTGTAATCACAATCATTTTTTATTTTGGGGAGGAATTTATTTCATTGCTACAAATATGGATTATTTAAAAGAATAAGACATGTATTTGGATATTTCCCTTCAACTTAACAAAAATGGAATTTTTTTTCCATACACGCACGAATAGTTGAAGGGAACTCTCCGAAGAAAAAATGGATTATGGGAGTGTGTGACTTGAACTATTTATTGGGCCACGCAGATATATGACTTTATCTTATCTGCCACATTTGAATTTAGAATTAAATGTGTCTTTTTTCCAACCACCAAGTAAGGCTCTTACAGAGAGGGTAGGCTGGTTTTACTTGAAGAGAATCTTTTCTATGATCAGACTCGATTATATTCTGCATGAACAGGCTCCGTAAGATCCAGTAAAATAAGTAATGTAGTATAGTCTGAATTATATCATATGTTTTTCAGTAAACTTAATAGTATGACAACGCATTCATTTCCTATGCATTGATTCGATTTCTTATACTATCGGAGTGAAAAAAGTAGATCTAAAGAAAAACGCGGGTTGGATTATATTAGTAACAAGTAAATTCTTTGTAGGTAAAAAGTTCCAAGATTTTGTTGGACAGAATAACAATTGCAAAGTTTGAGATCACCCAGAAAGCATTATCCATTTTAAAAGCCTACTCGGGTATTGAGCGTTTATCAAAGTTTACTTAATAAGAACTCATTTTTTTTTTTCAATAAAGAATTGTTTGTAACTTCGGAAAAAGAGAATCTAGTTGATTTTCTTATATAGAATCCTCATATATGTGTGAATAACACATACATTTTTTCTATAGATACATTCGAAATCTTTGATTAGTGCTCGAGCCGGATGATGAAAAATTATCATATCCGGTTCTTTCGGAGGATGGATCTATAAGAATTCACCTATCCCAATAACAAAAAAACCTGACTTGAATGATCCTGTATTAAGAGCTAAATTGGCTAAGGGAATGGGTCATAATTATTATGGAGAACCTGCATGGCCCAACGATCTTTTATATATTTTTCCAGTAGTAATTCTAGGTACTATTGCCTGTAACGTAGGTTTAGCGGTTCTAGAACCATCCATGATTGGGGAACCCGCGGATCCATTTGCAACTCCTTTGGAAATATTACCCGAATGGTATTTTTTTCCCGTATTTCAAATACTTCGTACAGTGCCCAATAAGTTATTGGGCGTTCTTTTAATGGTTTCGGTACCTACGGGATTATTAACAGTACCCTTTTTGGAGAATGTTAATAAATTCCAAAACCCATTTCGCCGTCCAGTAGCAACCACCATCTTTTTGATTGGTACTGTAGTTGCTCTTTGGTTAGGTATTGGAGCAACATTACCTATTGAGAAATCCCTAACTTTAGGTCTTTTTTAAACTTATAAAATTGATTCAATTTTGAAATAAAATCAAATAGAATGCCATGTGTATTGTGTATCTAGGGAGAATTCCTTTTGAAACGACTAATCCCTAGATACATCTATTCTATTTTAGGTCTATTCCGAACATATGGATTTGTTCTAAAGATCTAAATTACATATTTTCATCCTTATTGTAAGTTTCTAAAAAAAAGAAATCTGAAAAAATCCTATGCCAATGGATTTCAAATTTATGCAAAATGCTTTTCTATTTCTAAAAAGTCCAATATATATTTGACATCTTCTACGCGAAAATGTTCAAGTTTCAGAAGGTCTTCTTGACTGTTATTCAAAAGTTCTAATAATGTATGAATATTGGATCTTTTGAGACAATTATAGATCCTGGGAGGCAATTCTAATTGGTCAATAAAAATGGATTTCAATGCTATTTCTTTTTTATTTTTCCTTAGTTTTTCCTTAGTCAATATATCATGAAAAGTAAAAAGGGGCAAAGTAACTTTGTGTTGATTGTTTTCTAAATTAAAGTTATCTTCTTCTACGTGTAAAAAGGGAATAAATAAATCAATCAAATTTCGGGAGGCTTCATAAAGCGCTTCCTTAGGAGTTACACTTCCATTTGTCTATATTTCAAGAAAGAGTATCTCTTGTTTTTCATTCCCATTCACATAAGAATGAATACTATGATTTACATTTCAAACAGGCATGAATATGGCATCTATAGGATAACTTCCATCTTGAAAGTTTTTTAGTGTTTTTATACGATACCCCCGATTTCTCTCAAATTTTAATTCAATACACAAATTAACGGGTTCTGTTACGTTGGCTATATGTTGTGTATTATCAACGATTTCCACATAGGGTGGTAAAATGATGTCTTGAGCGGTTACATATCTAGGACCTTTGAAACAAATAGACACGTCCCGAGTTCCATACAGATTACTTCTCAATACAATTTCTTTCAAATTCATTAAAATTTCATATACTGATTCTTCAATACCTATTATGGTAGAATACTCATGCGGTATTTTTTCTGATTTTACACGTGTGATACATGTTCCCTCTATTTCTCCGAGTAAAACTCTTCGCATCACAATGCCTATTGTATCGGCTTGACCTTTCATAAGTGGAGACAGAATAAAGCATCCATAATAAAGACACTTACTGTTTATTCTTGATTCAACATACTTCCATTGTAGTGTCTGAATAGCTCTTATTTTGATCAAACCCTTGACTTGTTTATTTCTCTTGAAATCTTTTCAATGTTTCTTTTTAGTTTTACACCGTCTTTTTTTAGTAGACCTACGTCCATTATGTGCCATATATATATATATATATATATATATATATATATAAGGGCCCTTTTCAAGTACCAGACATTTATTATTAGTTACTCGACAGATGACACAATTTCACTCCTTTTTTAGTCACGCTGATCATCATCGTCGGGACTCTAATGGCACTTTGTGGGTGGAAACGCAGCGTCGGGGGAGGTTGTTGCGTTATGCGATTTCAGCGGCAAGTGCAACTCACACCGAACCTTGAGCTTCTGGCTTTCGATCCTGGCCGTAAGGAACTTCAAATTGAATCGAACCGTTATGAAGAGTTTCAAGTTGATGGAATAAACCCCGGAATCCTTCTTGTCCTTCTCGAACTCCGCGGCGAGTGGCGGCACGTGCTGCTGGCCCTTGAAAACGGCGCTGACTAAGGTGGTGTTTTTGGGGTGCTGGAAGAAGGGCACCCAGGTCTGGTACTCGAACGGGACATCCTTGTACAGCGCGAACGCTTCGATGTGGTCGTAGTAGACGCCGAGCACGCGGTTGGGGTTGCGGAACGAGACGTTGACGGCGAGGTTGTAGTGGAGCGTGCTGATGCTGTTGTGGGTGTAGTTGAATTCAGTGAGGGAGGCTTCGGTGACTTGGTGAGTCACATCGTTGGGGTGAACGATGAGCCAAAAGAAGAATCCGACAATGGCCAATAAGATTACCGAACCGACTACGTACACCAGGAATTCGAACATGCTCCACATAAGGAGGAAGCACCACGCTTCTCCCTCGTCCGAATCCGAAGGTCTGGACGAGCGGGACATTGCGAACTGGTTTGATATTTGGGACTATCCTATTTTTTTATCGGTGACAGAAAAAAAATACATAGATAAATAGAGGGCTAAGAGAGGGTTATTTGTGAACGGAAGTTTCTTTCTGTTTACCTTTTTTTTTTTTTGTTGATTATTACGTTTGGCCCGTAGCGTGGTCATATATTTTATAAATTTCAATAGTGTCTACATTTTTTTGGTTCAATAGTGTCTATACTAATAATCTATCTATATCAATAATAAATGAAATAATTTACGTTAAAAAAAAGGAATACTTCATTATCTCTCATTTGGTATCCATATTTTATCAAATAATTTATTTTTAAATCACTTATTAAATTTTTTAAATTTTCTTTTAACCTACCACAACTTCTCATTATTGTTAATTTTTCTATTTCTGCTACTTTTTTTATTAACTACATTTAATTAACTTCTGCTACTTTTATACTTTTATATTTTATTTAAAAAAATTAATAATAATAATAATAATAATAATAAATTAATATCTATTGCATACCTTGAGACACCCGTGTATAAGAGTGCTCAAATCAAAACCAATCCAAAATTAAAATTAAAAAATTATATAAAAATAAAAAATAAAATTCAAACCAAATTAATTTGTTTTTAGATTTGTTTGAATGATTTTTATTGTATATATGCAATGTGTGACGTATAATATAATGTGTATTTGTTAGGTGTGGACATTGGTTGGTATCTGATTTCTCTTATTCACATTCATCATACGTAGTCTGGTTGTTAAAAGACTAGTCTGCATGCATTTATCTGTTGACCAATTATGCATATAGTGCTTTTGGTGTGGACATTAGCAGTCTTTTTTTTTTTTATGCTTATATGTCATGGCAGTATATATCAACTATTAAAAGATCTTATTTTAGAAATATATTAATGTACTTATTAAAATTGGAGCTGTCTCACGTCAAGGTGGACGTGATCAAGGTAGATTTACTGATTTAGTACGTCAGACGGTGAATACCCTTTCTTAGGAAGACAAGAGGGAATACCTACAAAATAAAGGATTTCAACTTTCAAATAAGTACGTGAGTTAGATGAGAATAAGAGATGAAAAGAGTGAGGTAGAACCTGGTACTTATAGAGTGGAGTAGGACCTATGGGTCTTTATTTATATGGGTTGTTACAGTGGCATAACAACCCTTGCAGATAATTACTAGTTTGTAGATAATATCTAATAGATAATTATAGCTTATAGATAATGTGTATCTTATGGATAATCAGGTACCTGTCACTTGATAAAGAGGTTGCAACATTATCGTTAGTATTCAAATAATGAGGTATTGGAGATAACCTCTTTGGCCCAGTAACCCGACTATTGAGGGCGAGCCGTCAATGCTCCTGTGTTAGGGCTGCATAGAGGGTTGACGTGTGTATTGGAATGCCACATCAATTACGACGTGTATTTTGTGGATCATGGACAATACATAAGTCCTCCAAGCTCTGAGCCAAGTTTTGGGTGAAAGAGATTGTCCGATGTCGAGGGAGATTGTCTGATGTTGAGGGAGATTGTCCAGTGTCGAGGGTAATAACCTTGACAAGTAGGAGCGTCGCGAGTTTGTCGAGCCCCCAAGTGTGGACAAATGTTGTCCAGTGTCGATGGTGATGACCTCGATAGGTGTAGGAGTTGCAGGTTTGTCAAGCTTATCAAGTCCCCCAGCCTGGACAAGTGTTGTCTAGGTTGCTGCTATTAAGTTGTCGAAGGAGGAAATGTTTCTTGTTCTGCAGCCAAAGCCAGACGTGTCAAGTGAGTGAAGTGTCCATATTGGACAATCTTATCCTTTTCTGATCGTTGGAGAACGCATTGAAGACATGCGTTTCATTTGTCTTTTGCTCCAAGCGAGTGCAGCGCACGTGCGATACTCTTGCATATGTGTCACTCATGGAGTGGACAGTAGTGGAGACGCGGTTCGTGGGTGAGTAGGCTTGCCTCGTGGTGCGAAATTTTAGGAATTCATTTCAGCTCCCGCCAATTATTGAAGGGTCGTGCCTCCACTTTTGCTTTTTTATTTTTTATTTTTATTTAAAATATTTAGTGATAAAAAAAAGGACAGAAAGAGAGTGTGTATATAATAAATTAAAATAAAAAGGAGAGAAAAAGTGTGTGTATATAATAATAATAATAATAATAATAATAATAATAATAATAATAATAATAAATACCTATTGTCTACCTTGAGACACTCATATATAAGAGTATCAAATACAAACCAATCCAAAATTAAAATAAAAATTGAACCAAATTAATTCTTTTTGGATTTGTTTGAATGATTTTTTCTCAAATCAATCTGTTTGTTTTTTATTTATGGTTTGTATTTTTAAAATCGAACAAAACCGCAACACTTATATTACTTTAGTGTTATGCATTTTATGTGTATAGCACTTGAGTTTTATAGTATTTTGTAGTGTTATGTGTACAAAACTTATACAATGTATATCATTTTGTTTTCAGATGATTTTTTAAGATATGTGTTTGCTTTAAAATAGATGAAAATTTGAGAATTTTTTATTATAGAAGGTTTATCATAGTAATACATTTCGCAGATTGTTATTATCAATTTTTTAATTTAATAATCTAATTTAAACGATGAAAAGAAAGTATATAAACTTTAATAAAATAATATTTTAGTAAAAATCACAAAAAAATTGTACCAAATCAAACTGCAAAATATTGATTTGTTTTGGTTCAAATTTTATTTTAAATGAAACCAAATCAAACCGATTGACATATGTTTTTTAAGTTTGTTCGGATGACTTTTTGATGAAAAACCTAATCAAATCGAGCTACAAACACCCCTACTTGTACATTTCTTTTCTCTCGATTTTAGACTTTAGGTTTTCGCTATTTTTTACCATGACAGATTTTATATTTTATATGATATGTGTAATCTATTAATTGGTTGTATCTAAAAGTGAGTTATTAAATGTGTACTTATATAAGAATATCTTTATAGTGAGCGTAACATCTAACATGGTGGGTGGGAAGTTTGAAATATACATACATACAAGAGTCTATTATTGACTATGTATTTACAATATAAAACAGTTTTATATTGTCATCCAATCACAAATCATATTTAAATTATTTAAGATAATTATTTTAAAAGTTAACAAATTTATCATGCATGATAGATTATGATTGGATGACTATGAAAAAAAATTATACTATTAGCGCATAACTTTTTTTCTCTACATACAAAATAAAATTGACACAACACACATACATAGAATAATTAATAAAAAGAAGGAAAAGAAAACATGATTTCAATTATCATGTCACTCTTCAAGATTATCGTTAATCTATTATAATCACCATGACCACCCCATAGGTGTTGTCATGACCATTGTCATTGTCATTGGGAGTTGTGGCGGTCATGGTGGTGGTGGCGCACAACAACAATGATGACGATAATAACGATGGCAATGATCACAATGATGGTTGCAACAATAATTATAATAATGGTAGTGACAATCATGGTAATGCATTAATTGAGATATTTTAAAAAATGATAATTGAAATCTTATATATTTGATTTTTTTTATTTGGTGAATCTTTTAGAGATTTAATAGTTATATTAGATTTTATTTAAACTTTTAATTATTTTTTAATTTTAATTATCTATTATTTTAATCTTTATCTGGTCATTATTATTTGTTATTCTCATATTCTCACGTAAATAAATATTCTCACATGTTTTCAATAAATATTCTCACATGTTTTCAATATTATACGTTATATATATACATGAGAAAAAAAGGAGGGGACAAAAAAGACAAAACAAATAAATAATCTCTACAAATCTACCCATCTCTACGAGGAAAACTTGGCCAGAGGGTCCAAGAAATTTTTGAAATCTTCCATCCAAGTTCCCTCAACCCAAACCACACAAAAAATCACATTTCTCTTCTCTTCTCCTTGCTTTCCACTAAACCAAAAATGGAGGGTTAAGAATATATATTTTACAAAAGAAGATTAGTTAATATAGAAATAACCATTTGATGTCATCACATTCATGCTGATGGAGATGTTGATCTTGAAGCGAGCTTGTTATTTCTCTCAGTATAATATATTTATTGTTAATATTTATTATGTCTAAAATATAAAAAATAATTATGTTGTTTAATGTATGAGTACTTTTCTTCCTAAAATGTAGCATGCCAATTTCATGGAGTATTACTAAGGTTAAACTAGTGACAAGTAATATAAATTTATAATACTCTATCCAGATCTTACCCATTATTATTTCTATATATATATTTAAAATAATTTTTAAAAATATTTAGTAACAATATTTATCTTATGTACGGAATGAATTACACACTCGTCTAGTAATATATATTTATTTCTATATATATATATATAGTCTTGGCCAAGACTATTTTATCTTTCAACTGTTTTCAAAACTAACCACTAAAATAATCTATATTACATTTTTACAATCTCTTTTCTTCTTTATTTAAACTCTATCATCTCTACTCTTTCATTTTATTTCTATTTTATAAAAAATATAAAGAGACACGCTTTCCCCTATTATAATATGATGTCCATTTGATAGGAAGGATTTTCCTGGTTTCGTCACATATAGCATAATACAACGTCTATTCAATTAGCTGGATTATGTGAATTTTACGTATATAATATAATGACCACTTGAAGGGTAATGACTAAAAAGAATGACCATTTGACGGGTCACATTTATTCGCTACTGGTATTGTATATATTCAATGTGTGACGTATAATATAATGTGTATTTGTTAGGTGTGGATATTGGTTTGTTGGATATAAGGTGAGCAACTTGAAGTTTGAAGCTTAGGATTTGAAAGAATGTTTTGAGTTTTTCACATGCCTTGAAGAATGTAATTCAAATTGAAATGTATGAAGAGGCCAATCTGTTGATCATTGCATTGCATGCACTTAATCATTTACATGCTTAAATGTCTTCATCAAAGAATTAAAGTAATTTTTTTAAAAGAATTAAATAGGCAATGTTTTTGAAAAAATGCAAATCTTACTGTTTTAATCGATTACACTATGGTTTAATCGATTATTTGCTTTGATTTTAAATATGGAAAAGTATTGAAGAACATTTAATCGATTACCATTTCTTGCAATCGATTACATAGTGTTAAAAGAAAAAACATGCATTACTATTTTAATCGATTATCAGTTCTTGTAATCGATTACACAAGGCTTTTTAGAAAAACATGGTTTCCTGCTTTAATCGATTATGATGATTTGTAATTGATTACATAAGCTGCTTCTGTAACAATTCTTCACTGCTTTAATTGATTATCGCTAGGTTTAATCGATTATTCTGTTTGTTGTTCAAACCCAGAAATCAGCATGAACACTTTAATCGATTAAGTAGCAATTTAATCGATTACACAAGGCTTTTTAATCGATTATTTGGCGCGTTTAATCGATTATAGTTAGTTACAAAAAGCTGTTATAAATAGGAGTGAGGCTTGACTTGAGATCAGACTGGAATACTTTAATTTTCTGAATACATACAAGTATTCACAAAGTTAGAAAGTGATTTTCTAGGTTAACTAACTTCTTGTCCCACTCTTTAATCTTCATGGATATTGAATGATTTCTTGGGCAAGAGTTTTCAAAGAAGAATAGGAGAGCATGTTCTGAAATTCATTTTGTTCATTCAACTCTGATTGATAAACCACATGCATTCATATTCATTGGATCATCAGGTTGTTTCTCTCCATTCTCTTTGGTTGTAAATTTGTTTTTGCAATTTTTGTTATTTGGTGTTATTGTAAATTGTTCTTTGAAGCTTGTACTAGAGTAGTGCTCTCTAGGGAAACAGAGTAGTGTTCTCTGGTTCTTGTTCACTAGAAGTCTAATAGGGTTTTAGATTTATTTTCTTTATCTAGAGTTGATAAAGAGTGTTTGTAATAAAACTTGTAAGAACTGAAAATTTATAATAGTGGAACTCTAATCTAGTGTTGATTAAAAGAATCTGGATGTAACTTCTATTGAGAAGTGAACCAGTATAAATTATAGTGTTAATTCTCTCTCTTAATCTCTATTAGGCATCTTGTTCATTTATTCTTGGTATTTTTATCATTACTCAATAAATTCTGTTTTGAGCTATTGATTTCTTGAGCTGAGTGATTTGATTGATTAAAAACATTCTTGGTTTAAAAATGATTAAGATTTTTATTCTAATTTTATAAAGAAAATTTAAAAGACCAAATTTTAACCAATTCACCTTCCCTCTTGATTATTGTGAATATTCCTATTGTTTTCATATTTGGTATCTTATTTCTCTTATTAACATTCATCACATGTAATGTGGTTGTTAAAAGACTAGTCTGCATGCATTTATCTGTTGACCAATTATGCATATAGTGCTTTTGGTGCGGACAATAGCAGTCCTTTTTTTTTTTCTTATGCTTATATGTCATGGCAGTATATATCAACTATCAAAGGATCTTATTTTAGAAATACATTAACCAGCATTAAAATTTACACTGTATAATTATGTGTTTTTCAAATTCATCTAAGAATATATAATAGAAAATATATTTATACAGAAATAAATTATAATAAAATTTATAAAATATATAAGTTCACACCTCACCCACCACATTAAGCGCTATCCTCAGTGTAGTCAACAAATTAAATAAGTAAACACAGAAATTTCCCTTCACAGATCAGACTTTCTATCCCTCCTTTTTTATTACTATGTATGTGTAGTGCTTCATAACCAAGTCACGTACCAAAATCCCCAACCTCAAAGTTCCCAAATTTCAAACCAGTTAGCAATGACCCGCTCGCGCCCCGGCAGCCGCACACGCTCCTCCGGTGATACGACTGTGGATGACTTCAACAGGATTATGTTATGCAGAATCCTCGAACGTTTCAGCATTACATTCATCGGAGGGACCATTCTCATATTCATCGTGATTTTGATCTATCGCCCTGAAAATATCAAATTCCACGTCACCGAAGCCTCCCTCACGGAATTCAACTACAGCACCGACAACGACAGCACGCTCCACTACAACCTCGCCGTCAACGTGTCGTTCTGCAACCCGAACCACCTGGTCAACTATCAATACGACAAAATCAAAGCGCTCGCGCTGTACCACGATGTCCAGTTCGGATCCCAGACCTTGAAGCCCTTCGTCCAGAAACACAAAACCACCAAGTTTGTGAGCTCCGTTTTCAAGGGTCAGCTCGTGATGCCACTAGCGCCGGAGCTGGCTTTGAAGTTTGAAACGGAGAAGGGCTCCGGGGTTTTCTCCATCGATTTGAAGCTCCTCATGTCGGTTCAGTTCACGATGTGGTTCGACATCGATACACCGGACTACAATTTTCTGTGTGTGTTGCACGTGCCGCTTAAATCGCCTAACGCAACAACTTCCCCCATTGCGTTTCAATCCCAAGAGTGCTATTAATTTACTCAATCTTCCGAGGAGATTGGTTAATGTGGGATGAGAGTACTCATTACTCATTTTTTTTCTATCCTGATATAAATATTTGCTGCCAAAAATAATACTTAATTTTCATAAAAAATCATAAATATACATAAAATAAAAGTATTTTTCTTGTAAAATAATAAATTTCATAGCAGGATTTTAACCGTGGATGTTGTCATCATATTCATGTTGATGTAGATGTAGTGAGTAATTTGTTATTTCTTCCATTAGTATTATATATATATATATATATATTGTCAGTATGTACATACCATGTCTAAAATGTTTGTTGCTTAATGTATGAGCACTTTTCTAAAATGTGGCATGCTAATTTCAGAGTCGTACCATGATATGTTGTACTTGCTGCAACCTATGCTACATTCTCAAAAGTAAAACTGGCTGATATATAATTTTTCAACTGCAAGCTTCATCTGCAAAAGTCATTCAACCATTGATACATTTTTATAATAGCAAACACGACCAGGAAATTGAGAGACATTGATCGTACTGCCACAAAAAAAAAATAAAATTTACCTGAATGTCACGCGAGCGAAACTAAATACCAGACTGCCACGCGACATAATTCGCTGGTCAGTCCAGCGAACTACGTGATGGACACGTGGCAGGCAGGGACATAATTCGCTAAGGGACCCAGCGAATTAGGGGACACGTGGCAGAAATGCAGTAATTCGCTGGGCCCCCCAGCGAATTACGTGGCACAGCAATAAACACCTCAAAACTTCGGAAGGCCATAACTTTTGACTGGGATGTCCGATTGAGGCGTATGATATGTCAAAACGATCGTAATTCAGAGAAGATGCGGTTGGCAAGTTCCAGGCCAAAATTTTTTTCCAAAAGAGGTCTCTAAGTGCGCCAAAATTATGATTTAAGCTTCAATCACTTAAAAAAA
>CM023950.1:9432091-9447176 GCA_013407115.1 Glycine latifolia
TTTGGCCAACGCGGACTTGCCAGTGGCATCTCCTCTCAATTACGATCGTTTTGACATATCATACGCCTCAATCGGACATCCCAGTCAAAAGTTATGGCCTTCCGAAATTTTGAGGTGTTTTCTGTCATGGCACCCCCAGCGAATTACTGCATTTCTGCCACGTGTCCCCTAATTCGCTGGGCCCCCTAGCGAATTAGGCCCCTGCCTGCCACGTGTCCATCACGTAGTTCGCTGGACTGACCAGCGAATTATGTCGCGTGACAGTCTGGTATTTAGTTTCGCTCGCGTGGCATTTAGGTAAATTTTTTTTTTTTTTTGTGGCAGTACGGTCAATGTCTCGGAAATTGACAACGATATCAAGTAATAAAAAATGTGTCTAAATTTTGTGACAGCCTTTTTTTTTTTTTGTGCTATACTAGCTAGCTTTGTCATTATATAAAATACTATAATATCTTTAAATTAAAATTTGGAAAACAAAACAATCAATAATTTTATAGTCCAATTTTTTTTTCTCTGTTGAATGTTAATACACTCTAACTATGATGGATATTAGCATTCCCCATATATATAGTTTAGAGTTACTCCTCATCTTTACTATTCATTTTCTTGAAATTATGATTGTAATGAATAACTAATCTTAATCATTAGACTTCAAGAAAATAAATGATTAGGATAAAGAGTAACTATAAAAAAGTTATTCTTTGAGTAAATTGATATATCATATCTATATATTGGGAGCAAATCAAATAAGAGGAGGAGTGTTTGTATAAGAGGGTGAAAAAAGAAATCTCTAGATCATACAATTATATATGAATGGTTAAGATTAATTTTTTAAACCTTTGTACAATTTTATAATATTTTGGTTTAAATGTAATTTTAATCCTTCTATTTTTTAAAATTTATAATTTTTGTCTTCCTATTTTAAAATAGAGTTGTTTAGTCTCTTATTTTTTAAAATTCACAATTTAGTTTCACTATTTTAATATAGAGACATTTAGTCCTCCAGTTTTATAAGATCTACATTTTGGTCCTTTCATCAAATTCACAAAACATTGATTGGTAAGAAATTAAACTAATGTGACCCAAATTTAGTAACATGATACAAGATTATTTGTTTAATTTATGTCATAGTCAATGTTAATCTCTTAAAACTAACGTTTCCAATTAAAGGGAAGGACCAAAATAGTAGATTTTACAAAAATAGGAGACTAAATATCTCTATTTCAAAATAGGAGATAAAAAAATTACAAATTTTACAAAATATGAAAGAATATATAGGATAAGAAACTAATATTATCATTTTTATACTTTCATAAATTTATACAAGTAAAATATTTTAATTATTTTTAAGAATATAAAAATGTCAGTTAATTGGAAGAATGTACTATTTAATTTTAATTATACTATGTACTAATTACGTAGGTACATAAGAAAATTAACAAAGTCACAAATATAAATGAGTGTCTTACTACAAGTGAAAGAATGTTGTCATTTAAGTAAATATTTTTATTTTTTATTCTAAATTTCACTTCAATAAAAAATAGTGCTACAAATAGTTATTATCTTTTTTTTTGTTTATTTCAATTAAATTGATTAGATTATTTGTGTAATGAATTAAGTGATTTAATCTGTCATGAAAAGTTTGAAAAATATTTCATATATTTTATTTTACCTCAAATTAAATGAAAATACCTGAATTTCATATTGTAAATACATAAATAAAAGAAAAAAAAATTGAAAATATTTCATATATTTCATTTTTACCACAAAAATTAAATTAAAATAGTTGAATTTAGTATTTGTGAAGACAAGTTTTGAAAACCATTTCATGTACTTTATTTTTTTTACCACAATATAAGAGGAAAGAAAAGGTGTATATATATTGTATATAAATGGCCCTTTAATTTTTTTATTTGATTTATTTAAATATTTTCTATAAAATAATTCAATGTATTAGTTTATTTGATTTATGGTTTTTAATTTGTAAATACTTTCAATTATTTTTTTAAAAAACTTAAACAAATAATTTACTTAATAAATCTAATGGACTTTAACCACCGAGCGCTTGGATTAAATGTCATGCCACGATATTGCTCTATCTTAATCAATGTTTTTTTTAATCTGTGGGAATTGAACACCTACGGTATCAAAAATTTACAACACTTACTTATTCAACAAACTGAGTTAGACCTTCTTATTCTTAATCAATATTCTTGAATTTGAATCTCAAATATACATCCATGCTAAATACTTAAAGAATTTTATTTCCCATATGATCCTACTTATATAATCAGCTTAATTTGAATTGCCATTTCCCTTACTGATCCTACTTATATAATTACTTAATTTGAATTGCCTCCCATAGATCATAAATATGTCTTTTCTACCAAATAAAAAATTTAACTCACTTAAATCTAAAATTATTATTTAAAATATGACACAATATCATATCAACTAACTTACATAATAATGCATTCAATTTTGTTATAAATTTACAAAATGATATATCGTGAAATAAAAAGATAATTAATTAAATATTTATGTTCAAAATTTTGTTTCATTTTTACTATGTTATTTTTATTAAAATATAAAAGTATAAGTAGATTTTTCTTATTGTTTAGTTCTGGTCAAAATGTTTAGTTCTTTTTGTTTGACTACTATTCTTTATGATATGCTTTATTGTTTATTTTAAACAAATGATTACGTACATAAATAGTTCCACTGTTCCACTGTTCCACTGTTCCAGTGTTGAAGTTCGTTTACTACTTTACTAATTTCAATAAAATCACTCGTTAGAATAAACACTACTAAAAAAAGCCTTTTTTATGACACCAATTTAAAAATGGTTGTTTAAAAATCGTCTTCGTTTAAGTAATAGTGGTATTTTTGTAAATATTTAAAACTTTTCAAAATCGGTTTTAGTCCAACCTTCTTAAAATTATCTTTTCAAATACGGTTTTGTATCAAAACCTTCTTTGAAATTAATGTGAATGTGTCTTTATTTTTCATCAACCCATCCACATTCTTGCATTGACTTGTATTCAACTTTTCATTTTCTCTCGCACTCGTTCTTCTCCTCATCCTCAGATACCCCAACCCCAAATCCCTTCCCCTCCCCTCCCTCAACGTCACCCCTCATTCGCCTTCTTTGACGCTGAGAATCGTGGCTTATTGGACTGCTTTGCAATCGACTCTGGACTCACGTACCATCGGCGCGCTGGAGTAGTGCTCCGTCAACTTCACCAAGTATTTCACCATGTAGATCTAGTCGAAGCTGAGGTTGTCGGGAACGTTCGCGCAGCAGAGGGCATGCTACTTGTAACACCTCGTATGCATCTGGTTGTTAACATCCCATTATGATCGTTAAACGCGGTAATTAATTTAACAGAATTAATTAGGAAGCAGCTAATAAAATGACATCATCATACGTCCACAATTAATAAAAGTTGTGCATTATGTATAGTAATTTTTCACGAGGTTACAAACATATCAGGCCCCGGGTACGATCTCCCCTCAGGGCCGGGTTAAAACATGCGAAAAAATACATATAAAAAAAGAGCCAACATGCTTCAAAATAAATTAAGGTTCGCTCAGAACCCATCCTGGCTCGACCTGTTGTCCAGAATCCCTCGGACTGTCTCACTACCCGATCCTCTTGCCCTGAGATCCACCGTCCTCTCTGTGCTCATCGCCTGCAATAACATATAATCCCCAACTGGGGTGAGATAATAATCTCAGTAAACTCTGGGTTCCAGAAGGCTTCTCCTTTCCCGGGTTCACTTCCACGATACACAGCATCAAAACAGGCATTACGCAAGCTAGCCATCCCGGCTTTCATAAAAATACATTACATGTATGTAATCACACGGCTATAGCAAGAGAGATCATCCAACTTAATTGACACATTCCCTGTATATCATTGCATGAGGAAGATCATCCAATTTAATGGACACATTCCCCCAGGACTTCGGGCAGACACCACCTGAGGAAGATCATCCAACTTAATGGGCACATTCCCTCCGGGTTCTGCATGGACGTATATGGCTCTTCCAAGGAGGTTAATCCAACTTAATGGGCATTTTCTCTCAGGTTTTCGTATATATAATTGACCACTTAGAGTTGTTCCAAATCACTTTGGCTCTAAGGGAAGTTCATATTTGTCCATTCTAATTGCCAGAGAATCTCATACATCATAACATAGCATCACAGTGCAAAACATATACATGTTCACAATCAGAAAGCGGTAACACACAATTTCAATACATGCATCATGGTATACAATAACCATCACTCCCTTGGAGTATGGTGGAACACAGTCCAGAGAAGGACTCTCAAGAACAAAGAGTTTACCTGCTCTAAGCTCTACCTTGGTTCGCTCAACCTCGCAGTTCCGAACACCACAATCCTCAGTGTCACGCCCTACATATATGTGAACATGAGTTATGTAAGAAATGGCCAACTCGCACATTACTTAAATACTCAAGGAGTTAACGCACGTCGCATACGTCATTAAAGTCAACACGTGTCACTCAAATGACCTGGTAGTCAAAGCGGATCACGTGCATAGGGTAAGCTTGTGAAAGCACCAACTACCCGATTGGCGAGTCAGATACATATTACCCATTTAACATGTGACTGCCGGGTTGGTTTAATAACGTAGACTATGCGCAGGATATGATCCTAAGTATCCACTATTGCGAAAGCCAATGACCCGGGTTCCCGTGGATATATATATAGATATAAACAAAAAGGCGGCACCCGGGTTGGCGAGCCAAGCACATCTGACTTCCCCACTTAATATGCCTAGCCCAGACAACCTTGTCTGGGGTCCTACCCTGACCATCATTACCCGACCTCGTTCAGGTTCCTGCCTTCGTACTTCACAAGTCCAAGGTTCCGCCCTCTCCGTCCTAGTCCGACCTTATCCGCGTTGCCCCCCTATAAGGTGCTATTACCCTTCGTAGGGTCAATCCGATCACACTAACCCGGTTTCCTTGTCAACAAATGTTACATAAGTGAGAACTCGGATTTGTGTCAGGGTTTCTATTACCATAATTACTATGTAATTAAAATATCATAACATTAAAGTGTCACGTGGACACCTGAAGCCTTACATTCACCCCACCTTTTAAGGAATTTTGTCCGCAAAATTCAAAGAATCTTACCCGTCAAGTAACTCGAGGTACAACTGCACGAGCTCGTGTTCCCACTCCCAAGTTGCCTCATCGAGAGTCCTTCCTTCCCATTGTACCTTGACTATGGGGATAGTCTTACTTCGGATTTTTTTCTCCATTCTGTCCAGAATCCGGGCTGGCCGTGTGGGGCACGTTAAATTCTCTTCAATCTGAACTGTGTCCGACTCCACCACGTGTGACGGGTCTTGCACATACTTCCTTAATTGAGACACGTGAAATACATCGTGCAACTCGGACAGTTGGGGAGGCAAGGCTAGCTTGTAGGCCATCGATCCTACTCTTTGGAGAATCTGATAAGGACCTATGAATCTCAGGCTGAGTTTCCTTACTCCCAATGCCCGTCCAACCCAGGTGACTAGAGATAGTTTCATGAACACATGATGGATCTGGTGAAGTAGAGGAAGGAAGGGTGCACGAAGAGAGTTGAGCGTTGGATGGAGATTCAAAAGAGTGTTATGAGCTTGGTTCTCTGTCGCCGTTTTTGCTGGTGTTCGCGGGACACGTGGCACCCATTGAACACCGGTGGAGTTGGTAGGCACTATTGACGGTGGTGTTGCCGCCGGAACAGTTATGGTACAGGTACACTGGGGTGGAGCTCTGTTCCCGATGTGCTTTACAAGTGCTAAGAAAAAAATGGATGAATGTGAATGTGTGTATGTTAGTTAGATCACAGAAGTATAATATTGACCGGGTGTTTTCACTTTCCATGGAATATTTATATTTTGGGTAGCATTGTTTTGTGAACTAAATTTTAGTTATTTATATTCTTTTGCAGGGTATGTTTGTGCTTGCTATCCAAGGACAAGGCACTGACGAACAGCAGCAGAAGTGGTTGCCTCTACCTTATAGGATGCAAATAATTGGTTGCTATGCCCAAACTGAATTGGGTCATGGGTCCAATGTTCAAGGGCTAGAAACAACTGCAACATTTGATCCCAAAACAGACGAATTTGTTATCCATAGCCCCACATTGACTTCCAGCAAAGTGAGTGAAATGGGTTATCACTCCTGTGAGCCTCTACTGGTCTTTTACTTTTTTTAACCGTTTAATATTCCACATCTTACAATGTTACCTAGTGCTTTAACAAGTAACAATTAGGGAAAACAGTTGTACCTTTCTTATGCATTCGCTATTTGTAAGTATATTTTGGATTTATATCATGCTTCTGACATTGATTTAAACAGTGGTGGCCTGGTGGATTGGGTAAAATATCCACCCATGCTGTTGCTTATGCCTGTCTAATTATTGGTGTTGAAGACCATGGAGTGCATGGTAATTGTCAAATTTAGTCATCGAAGTTTCTGGTGTTAGATTGAGAGGCAAATTAACTAATTATTTGTACAATTTGAAGGTTTCATCGTCCAGCTGCGGAGCTTGGATGATCACTTGCATCTTCCAGGCATAACTATTGGTGATATTGGGATGAAATTTGGAAATGCAGCATATAACACCATGGATAATGGAGTTCTAAGATTTGACCATGTACGAATTCCAAGGAATCAAATGTTAATGAGGTATTTCAATTTTACATATTGTCCCTTCTCTAGCCTCACCATAACGGATTTTATGGTTCTAATAAGGCATAATACATGAATGGTCTGTGGGGGTAAAATGACAAAAAATTAGAGCACGGGGCAGCACATTAAAATTGGGTGAGGTGAATTCATAGGGGTAAATTCAATCTAACTCTAATAATAACAAAAACTTAACAAAAAAATCTTTAGTATCATTATCTTCGGTGAATTTTTAAAGTTATTTTCTCCATGAATTTGAGAGCATTGTTCTACCACCTGCATTTTGGTTTTAAGCAGAAACAAACTGTTAAATGCTCAAGAATAAAAAACCATAACAATCAAATCTTGAAACTGCAACATCTTTGTTTGCCATATTTCCTGTTAAATGTTTCCTTTTAGATTGTTTACATACGTAACTAGGTAGAAAATATGGTTAAGAATAGCTAATTGCCATTAACAAAATAGAATCAGGAATAAAGGGTTGTGCTCATCCTGTGTTGAACTCATCAGTACTTGTTGAGGGTGAGGGAAAGAGGAGGATCTGTGACAAAATGAGCATATAGTATCATGACTTTTTATAATAATTTTTTAAATATCACAATGAGCTTGTTAGTTTTTACCAATGGAAAATACTAGTGCCTAACCCTTTGACACACTTTTTTTTCTAGCACTGCAATAATTGGGTGAATTTCATTTTAGCCCCACTAAAGAGAGTGGGCCCAGGCTTTTGGTGTGACTCACATGAAATTTATCCCATAATAAAGATAAAGAATGTGTTGAAGTGAATGTGTCAAAGGGAGTGTTTCTAGCATTGCTCTTTTGCCAATAGATTCATGGGGTGACTGCTCTGTTCTATATTTAGATCTATTGTCTGGTCAAAATAAAAAATGTGGTTTGAATTAGTTTCATTCCAAATGTAGTTGTGCGGTTTTGCTTTTCCATTTAGGTGATTGATTACAAAACACAGCAGGCTAGGCTCTTCCCTTTGCTAGCTTCTGCTTATGCTTTCATATTTGTGGGTGAGTGGCTGAAATGGCTTTATATGGATGTGACGGAAAGATTGTAAGCTAATGATTTTTCAACATTGCCTGAGGCTCATGCATCCACTGCTGGATTGAAATCCTTGACTACTACGGCAACTGCTGTATGTTATTACTTCTTTTCATTTCTCTACTGATTGGTCTTATATTTAGTTTAATTTAATTAACTATTTAGCTGCTTTAGATAGAATTTAATATCTTGAATGAGGCTAAAGCTATTTTTATGCAGCTCAAGTTGGTCGATCCAAGTTTGGATATTATTCAACATATCATTCACTTTACAGGTTCTTTGCATAACAAAATCTGTTCTACTATGTTTGTTTTTCTCACATTAGTTATTTGTAAATAATCAAGTAATCATTGATCCTTTTGCCTTTTTTATCCTTCGTGCATGCATGTGCTATATATATAAACGTGTTTTTTCTCTCTATATATACCTGTGATGTGTTGTTTTTTGTTCTAAATTTTATACAAGAATAATACTTACTGGAAATATAAAGAAAGTAAAAGTGACAGGGGCACACATCAAGTACTCTTTCCAAGTCTGGTCACCATAGTTGTGATAGGACAAAATTGATACGTTTATGTTGCCTTATTTGAAAATTTTGTATAAAAAAATATTAACTAAATGAAACTTTAAGTAAAAAAGTCCACTTAGACATGTATAGTTACTATAGATGTTTTTACAATTAACTATTCATTTTAAGAATTATGCATTTAACTAATTAAAAATAATCAATAGATTTATATTATATTTTCTCTTTGTTCTTATTTACAATAGTCAATTATCATCAGCAATATTAAATGAGGCAACCCCCTCTTGAGAAGTAATGGGTTCTTCAGGCTGTTCCTATTCCATCAGGTGGACTTGGCTTGAGTGTTCATACTCCCATGTAATCTTTTTTGCTTAATAAAATATATTATTTTTCAATTTAATAAAAATATGATAATACTTTATAATCTTTTGTAAAAATAAAGTAAATCATACTTCTATTTTCTAAGATTATGTTTAAGTTCTTTTTCCAAAAGATTATGTTTAAATTGGCAGAAGGAGATGAAACGAAAATGTACAAAAGTCAATAGATTTGAAGTTTTATACTTTGTGATGCAAAAGTTGGGGCTTTTTTAAGTGTGTTTTTTAAATGACATATGCTTGCTTTTTTTTTTAATCAAATAGTGTTGTACGAAAGTTTGGGCTTAATTTGTTTCCTAGAAAGCGTTTGGCTAGTATGATATATTTTTATTCTTACTTGTGAATAAAAATTGAAAAGAAAGATGTTACTAGATGATGAATTAGATTTTTTTAATGGAAACTATATATCAACAAAGTCTATCAATAGATTTTCACATATATTATGGAGAAAAAATAAGAGACTTTTATAACTTAAGTAGAATTAAAGAAACTATTGTAATATAAGTTACCTCATTACTTTGTTTTCTTATGTTGTCACATTATATATATTAAATAGCTAATGATTTCCTTCTTGTGGGTTATATATGAACTCTTTCATTTCCTCTATTGGCAGCATTTAGTTCTAAGTAGTATTTATGGAGTTGCTTCAGTAAGTACAGGGTATGGAGTTGCTTATATTGTTTTCTTTATCACTTATATGATTTTTTAATGAAATTTTAAATAGGAATTAAATGGTATTTTAAAATTGGCTCATGCTTTTAAATAGGAATTAAGTGATTGCAATTTTTACTATGATATGCTAGTGGTATTTGATTATTTTTTTATTTTAAAAAACATATTCTAAGACTATTATATAGGAAAAACCGTCTTAGAATGTCACATTCGAATACGGTTCTTCCTAAACATCGTCTTAAAAATACTATAAATTTTTTTTTATAAAAAACCAGTTTCTAAGACGGTTATAGTGAAAACCGTCTTAGAAATACTATATATATTTTTTAATGAAAACTAGTTTCTAAGACGGTTCTTAGGAGAATCGTCTTAGAAAGTGAGCATTACAAAGACAGTTTTATAACCGTCTTCGAAAATAACGATTTTCGATGACACTCAATACAAAGACAGTCGTACAACCATCTTTGTATGGGGTATAGAACCGTCTTTGAATAGCGCTTTTGAAGTAGTGAAACCAATTTCAATAATATACCTATTTTCTAATATTTTTGTAGTTAATTACTACAAATGTGGTAAATAACTGTGTATTCGAGACAAGAGAAAAGGATTGTTCTAGAAGACTAGAATGATGATATATGAATGCAATGCCATGGCAGATTTTACAGGTTCTAAAATATTTCTCTTTATTGCACATTACTTGTTAGAATGTAAGATGTTGAGTGATTAACTATTTGGAATCTTTCTAATTGTACTCATTACTAATTAGAATGCACACTGTTATATATATATATATATATATATATATATATATATATATATATATTTCACTATTACAAAAGCGCATTTTTAAGACGGTTATTTTATCCATATAAAGATAGTTCTCCAACCGTTTTTGTAGCGAGTGACGTTGAAAGGTAAGTCTTTCGAAGACGGTTATTGAAATGTCTTCGTATCCAAGGATTCTAAGATGGTTATGTCCCAAAACTGTTTTAGAAGGTCTTTAAAAAAAATCAACATGAAATCTAAGACGGTTTTCAACTAAAAACACCTTAAAATGTCACCATTCTAATACGATTTTTAGCTTAAAACTATCTTAGATTTCACGTTGAAATTTTTTTAAAGGCTTCTAAGACGGTTCTCCTAAAAAACGTCTTAGAATATCAACATTCTAAGACGATTTTCATAAGAATCGTATTAGAAGTAAGTTTTTTTTTAAAAAATTAAATAAATTTAAATTAAGACTATTTTTCCTGGAAAACCATCTTAGAATGTGAATATTTTAAGACGATTTTCCTTAAAACCGTCTTAATTAAAGGGATTTTTTTTAAATTAAATAAATTTAAACTAAGACGGTTTTTTCAAACAACAGTCTTAGTTTAAATTTATTTAATTTTTTTTTACAAACATGATGGGTATATATATATAGTCTGTAAAGTGACAATCTAATTAATCAATAATAATCATACTTTCTTTAAGATAATAAGGTTATTATCAATACTTTCCTTAACCAAATAACTTTGGTTAGAAGAAGAAGAAAAACTGACACAGGCCCTAGAGAGTAGAGACAACCAATTCATACAGTACAACAAATCAGGTATTAAGATTCAACCATTTTAGAGAAAATATAAGAGATTAAATGGTTGTAGTCATTTATCATCTAAAGAAGTATAAAATAGTGAATCCAAAAAAAGAGACTTCACCCAATTACCTCAAAGCTTCTTCATTTACTGTATGTTTGATGTAAATGTTCCTGCATAAGCAATAACTTAGTTAAAATCAGTGATTTCAAGAAAAGATGCATAATAAGAATGAAATTAATAACAAAAATGACAATAGGGATAATTATATAGAAAAATTAATTGTTCAATTGAATTATTGCTTATTAAGTCTATAAGATTAATCATGAACACACGTGAAAAATGCTGCAGAAAAGGTAAAATTATAGCTCTTATAAGACCATGTATTTCCACTTGCTGACACAACAAACAACATTATTTAATTAGACAAATGATTTAGATTATAAAAGGTGTTTACATTTATATTATAGTAAAACAATAATGCCCACATGACAATAAATGTAAGTAAGGTGACAATAATATAAGAATGTTATTGCCCATTATTACAGTACCTAATAATCAGGAACTACTCGTTATGGATTCTTACGTGTTATTTTGTTCAAAAAAACATTGCCTTAAGCACACCATTCAGTTAAGGATATTTTGAAATAAAATGAAGAGAAAATTAATTCATTTTTTCAATCAGTACTGGAAGTGAAAATAGAATAAAATGATAAAATAATAATTGAAATTCTCCTATTAATTAGAATTAATTTATATATGGCAATCTATGGAGAAATTAGAAAAGAATGTTTTTTTTAAGGGGAGAAAAGAACGTATTTGAAAAGGATGAAATATATAAATACACTCTTTCTTATCTTATATTATCCCCCTATCCTGCAAGCAAAAATTCCCCCATCATCAAATACCATAAAAAGAATGAATCCAAAAAAACCAACTGCAGTGAGAGATCTTCAAACATAAGCAATTGCTTTAAAACATCCAATACTATTTTAAAGTTAATATATCTACTTGAATAATTTTACAGTTCATGTGTTACTTTTTTATATAATTGAGTATAACAAAATACCCCAAAGAACAGCTCTACTCTCCCAAAAAAGCTTTACCAAAATCTATTTTTCCCACCTACCAAGCTACCACTACCAGACATTGCTTATGATTTTTTTAAGCTTGTAACAATATGAACAATATATATAAAATTACATCAGTTTAGCTAATTTAGGAATTGTACATACTAATTATCCTTTCATTTTTAAAAATCATTTGAATAATACTATATATTCTTAAAATTTTGAGGGAAGTGTTGGCCAGATAGTACTAGGAGATATTATGAAATATGAACTACACTTAGAATGGTTGAGAAGGAAAAGACAATTAAATAACATCACGTTATACTACTGGAATAACAAGTATAGTGAACCTGTGAAAGAATCAAAGAAGGACAAGCAAAGTCATCCCCCTTTCATGTGAATTCAAAATTTAAATTTAACAAGGTTGTTTCAGATAGCATACAATAACCAATAAATGCTGCAGAACAATATGTGTCAGTAAACCCTCAAACTCCAAATATTCAAGAGACCTTTGGACTCTCCCCTAACTTCCTCTCTCAATTAATTAGTCACTGTTAAATTGTGTAATTTAGATTTCAAATTATTATTAAGATTTGTTAGGTTGTTACATTTTGTTAGTATTATATTTGAATATGAATTAGGATTAGATTAATTTGTTATTATTCCGTATTATTAGCAGTTTGTTGAAACTCTCTCTTATATATAAGAACCTCATATTGAGGGAAAATATATGAAAGAGAATGGAGTGAGTGAATAAATGTGAAATTATTATTTCAATTTATCCATATCTGATTTTTAACATGGTATCAGAGCAATGATTTCCTCCATGAATGAGAGTCATGATTCCCTCCATGAAAAAAATTATCTTCCGCTGTCATAAGAGTTTTTCTTCTTCATATTCTCAAACTTTCATCTCTTTTTTTCTTCCCGTATCAATACCTATATTTCACTTTTATTTCTCATCCTTAACCTTCACCATCTTTGGTTCTTCTACAAATTATGATTATTATTACCATGAACTCCATCTTTGCCTCACATAACCTTCTCATCTTCGGTTCCGGCTTGAATCCTTACCCGTATCTTAATCTTCTTCCCAAAAAAAAACACAAACGACATAACATAAATTCATTTTGAATCCTTCTCGTACCTCATTATTGAAGCCTCCATGCACCTATTCCATTTGAAGGTCATTGATGTGAAACTCGTTGGATTGTTCTAAATACTTCACAAACCAACCTTGAAGTCTATTGACATGAACATGTGATTGTTCCGAATCTCTTCTCGTATCTCAATTCTTCATGCACGTATTCCATTTGAAGGTCATTGATGTGAAGCTCGTTGCATTGTTCTGAATCATTCATAGACCATCCCTGAAGTCTATTGACATAAACATGTTGTTGTTCCGAATCCCTTCCCGTATCTCAATTTTCTTTCTACCTCAAATAATCGAAACATTGAAGCATCTCCTGAACCTATTGCTGATCAAAGTCATTCTTGGAAAAGTGTTTGAAGAAACAATTGGCAAGTTGGGCATCACTGATATTCATGTACCAACTTGAGGGGAAGTGTTGAATTGTGTAATTTAGATTTCAAATTATTGTTAGAATTTGTTAGGTTGTTACATTTTGTTATTATTATATTTGAATATGAATTAGGATTAGATCAATTTGTTATTATTCCGTATTATTAGCAGTTTGTTGAAACTCTCTCTTATATATAAGAACCTCATGTTGAGGGAAAATATATGAAAGAAAATGGAGTGAAAGAATAAATGTGAAATTATTATTTCAATTTATCCATATCTGATTTTTAACGGTCACAACCAGGTATTAAAATCTATATGATCCATTGTATCATTTTTTTACTGGTCGAGATTGTAGCATACCGCATAGTTCATGCAGATATATCGAATGATAGAATGATTGGAAGCTTCCAAGTTGGCATGGCATTTGGCCAATGATTAACAATTAACCAATATACTAGAAACCAAAGATTGACATAATTAATTGGAATTCTACAATTATTTTTTTATATCTAAAAAATACTATAAATCGTCAAAATGGCCAGCTTTCTTGAATAGATAGCATGTTGGACAGTTGTGAAGAGTGACTTGTGACACCCCTACGTTTTAAATTTATATGAAGTGCAATACTTCAAGGGAGGAAAAGCAGAACATAACATTATAGAGAAAAGAAACGGAAATAAAAGTAAAATTAAACCTGTATCTCTTTTTCATGTTGTTTGAGAATATTTGATGCACTAAGAAGCATAGTGACGTGACCATCATGACCACAGGCATGCATCTTTCCAGATTTAAGTACAGGGTAACATATTATTGACCAATTGCCAAACTATATTTAACCAAATCATATCAGGAGAGAAAGTGAAAAATGAGACCAAACAACTATACATGGATGTTAAAGATTAAATTTAAATCATATATAACTTTTTAACTACAGATTCATTAACTTGTTACATTCAGAGTTTTTTTATAAAATTCTATCAACCTCCCCCAACCAATAAACAAAAACAATTGAACATAAAACATAATAATCCAAAGATGCAATCAAAGAAAATAGTGCAAATAACCATTTATCTTGCCTAAATAATCTTAGTTATATCACATCAAATCAGTTAGGGGTATTAATATCTCATAGATGTAGCTTAAAAGAAAAGGAGGAACACACGGGTAACTGAAATCTTACAAATCCATCCTCTGAGATGTCAATGAGCTGGTAGTCAATGAGATTAACATGAGGAACCTGTTGTAACCACATAATAAGCATAAGTGGCCTAATAAAAAGAACAAAACCAAATCCAAAAAGCAGTCTCATACATTCATCACAGTTATGGGAAGATGGGACAATATCCTCAAGCTTTTTCCCAGTAAAGATGTCAATTGCAACAAAGTGACACTTTGCGTATCCATGCTTGCCAATTTTGGAAGTTGAAACCTCCGCAACCTGTCCAATCAACACAACCCCAGTTTTGGTAAATAATGAAAATCGAAACACAGATAAATCTGAAACAGAATCCTGCCATACAAAGCAAAAGAGAATTTGTAGTGATAATAAGAAATTGTAGAAAAAATATTCGATTTCTC
>CM023950.1:9460150-9534355 GCA_013407115.1 Glycine latifolia
TTTTCATCCTAGGGACATAACCGTCATTTCTGAAATTGTTCAGGGGCATAATCGTCATTTGTCCTATATCTTTTGTACTGCCCCTAATTAATATTTCACCCCAGTAATTGACTGTTCTTCTCAAAATTTTGGGGTGTTACAACGACAATGTATTAGGCCTCGATCGTCGATAGTGTCACACACTTCTGCAATTTTGATTGCCAAGAGATTGCTCCTCTAGTAAATCTCATCAGATATCCGGTCGTCGACTTCCTCGAGTCGGAATCTCCCCGTAAATCAGCATCTTGGTAGCCTTGCAGCTCGGCTTCACCATCTCCAAATCGGAGGCATAACTCGGTCATTCCTCTCAAGTACCTGAAGATCCACTTCACTGCTTCCCAGTGCTCTCTGCCGAGGTCCGAAAGAAACTAGCTCACCATTCCAACTGCAAATGCCAAGTCGGGTCTAGTGTAAACCATTACATACATCAAGCTTCCGACTGCGGATTGGTACGAGATCTTCAACATCTCGTCTCGGTCTTCATCAGATCTCGGACACTGCTTCTTATTCAACTTCAAGTGCCCGGCCAAGGGGGGTGCTGATATGCTTCCAGCATATATTAGTTTTTAGGAGTAATTAATTAATATTTTGTTTAATAATTAGTAATATAAATTAGGATTAGGTAAGTTTATTACTTATTTGCATATTACTTTAATTCCTTATTTATTTTGTTATTTAGGAACCAACAAGAGAGGAAAAGAAGCAAAAAAGAACAATCTAGTGCTCTCGACCAAGCCGCGCGAATCGCGCCAATTCCCACGCGATCAGCGTCAGAGTGTCAAGATCAAATACTCAGTTCGAAGACCCCGCGCTAGTAGCACCATCCACCACGCCAATCGCGCCAGATGCTTAAAACCAACCTTCCAACTCGAATAAGCCACGCTATCAGCGTGGCCATCCATGCTAGTAGCGCCAACATATCAAAATCAGACAGTCAGTTCGAATGTCCCACGCAATCAGCGTGGGACACCGCACTGTTAGCGCCAGAGTTCCAGAACAGCTTACTCAATTCGAACATCCCACGCGATCAGCGTGAGACTCCGCGCTAGTCGTGCCACAATCACGATATTGCCTGATTTAAAAGATCTGATACTGATTTAGCTTGAGGAACAGTTCTTTGTTACCTAAATTAAATCTAGAACGTATAGGTGATAAAAGAGAACCTCTGGGACACAGAAAAAGACCTTCTTCTGGACTTTGGAAAGACTTTTTGCAGAAGAAGACATTGAAGAAACCTTGGAGAAGATTGGATTCATTAGGGTTACTGCAGAATAGCAACTCTGCTTGTAATTTCTTCTCTTCCTCTGGTAATTCCTCTCTAGGCCCATGCTAGTTGTAAGATTAATGTCAGTTCTGAGCATGCTTGGCTAAGTTCTTGTATTGTGGTTAGAGCAAGAACCTATGTGAACTCCTTTATGTCTTGATTGGTTTTAATGAGAATTATCATAATTGCTTTGTTTTATTCTGTTCTTCATTGTATTGTTCTTAATTGGGACTGGTCATTCTATTAAGATGCTTAGGGTTAGGATTCACAATAGGGATATTGGGATTCTAGTTTCTGAAATGAGTAAAACAACAATTTATACATTACCTAGGGATAGGAATGTGTAGTTGCAGCAACTTCAGGATGCATTTGCTGAATGTTTGGTTTAAGAGGGAATCACTAAGGGATTAGGGTTTCTAATTTCACTAAAGGGTTAAATTGCTAAGGGATTAGGATTTAGCTAATTATGTGAGAATACATCAGCTGAGCAATTAGAAATAATTCAAATTAATAATCAATCTAAGTATAGAAGGTAGGGATCATAGGGGAATTCACTTTAACCACAATTGTTTCTCATCACTGCATAAGAATCGAATTAAGTTTAGTTTACGTTCTCGTTAATTTTCTGTTATTTAATTTCAGTTACGTAATTACACAAACTCAACCAATTCTCTCAATTTATTATTTGTCTTCCAATTTTTAAGACGTTAAGTTACAATAAAATTGCATTCAATCCCTGTGGAGACGACACTTTACTTACTCACTTTATTATTTGAAACGAACGGTACACTTGCCGATTTCGCAACAGGTGCTGACTGTTTTAGCCTCGTCCATGTTGAATCTCTTCAGAATCTTCTCAACATATTTCTCTTGACTTAGCCACAGTAGCTTCTTCTTTCTATCCCGGATGATCTTGATTCCGAGAATCTGCTTTGCAGGGCCGACGTCCTTCATCACGAAGGCCGAGCTCAACGCCTTCTTCAGGGCGGAGATCTTCAACTTGTCTTGCCCTACAATCAACATATCATTAACATAAAGCAGCAGAGTCAGGGAATCACCGGTCTCATACCTCTTCACAAATACGCAGTGATCGGCTTCAGTCTTCACAAACTTGTGCTCGTTCATGAAAGATTCAAATTTCTTGTACCACTGTTGAGGTGCTTATTTCAAGCCATAGAGACTCTTCTTCAACTGGCATACCATGTCGTCGAATCCCGAAGCTCGGAAACCTTCAGGTTGCTCTATATATATCTCATATTCCAACTCACCGTGAAGGAATGCGGTCTTCACGTCCATCTGTTCTACCTCGAGGTCCATCGAAGCCGTCATAGCTAACACAGTCCGGACCGAGGTCATCTTCACGACAGGAGAAAAGATCTCTCAAAATTAACACCTTTCTTCTGATTGCAGCCTTTCACTACAATCCAGGCTTTGTATCTTGGCTTCTGCCCATTCTCTTCAAGTTTGATCTTGTACACCCACTTGTTCTTCAGAGCTCATCTTCTTTTAGGCAACTCGGTCAACTCATAAGTCCGATTCTTGTGCAAGGAATTCATCTCGTCCTGCATTGCCTTCAAGCATTCTTCTTTGTCTGAGCTCATCATGGCCTCATCATAACTCTGAGGCTCACCATCTTCAGCAATAATGGTGTATTCATCAGAAGAGTACCTTGTAGAAGACCTTCTGTCTCTAGTGGGGTATCTCGGCTGTTCTTCTTCAGCTACTTGAGAACCCGGTGCATCCCGCTTCTCCACATCAACTCTAGCCTCAGTATCTCGGTCCTCATCAGGTTGTTGCTGGTCAAAATTTCTTTCATTGGGCTCTCCCCTTGCTTAAACTCGGATAGGAGGGTCGGGTTCTTCACGTCGGACAGGAACCCGGACTTCGGGCTTCGAGATGTCATGAATTGTCTCGTCTTCATGAAATACTATATTTCGACTTCTCACTATCTTCTTATTGATTGGATCCCAAAGTCTGAACCCAAACTCGGTTTTCGGCGAATCGAGATAAATACATTCCTTAGTCTTTGCATCGAGCTTCGCCCTTTCATCTTTAGGGACATGCACAAAAGCTCGGCATCCAAACACCTTCAGGTGGTCATAGGTCACTTTCCAACCTGTCCAGACTTCTTTAGGAATGTCTCTTTCAAGTGGTCTTGATGGTGATAGGTTAATCAAATCAACAACTGTCATGACGGCCTCTCCCTAGTATTCTTTCGACAATTCGACATTGGATAGCATACTCCAGACCTTCTCTGCAATAGTCTGATTCATCCTCTCAGCAAGTCCATTCAACTGCAGAGTCTTGGGAGGTGTCTTCTCAAGTCGGATCCCGACTTCTCTACAGTAAGCCTCGAAGGGACCCCGATACTCACCACCATTATCTGATCGAACCACTTTCAACTTCTTGCCAGTCTCCCTTTCCACCATAGCATGAAATTCTTTAAAACATTGGAGTACCTGGTCTTTAGTCTTCATCAAATAAACCCACACCTTGCGAGAATGATCATCAATGAAAGAAACAAAGTACTGAGCTCCTCCAAGCGATCTCTTGGACATGGAGCAAACGTCAGTATGGACGAGGTCTAAGATCTGCCTGTTAGTATATGGATGTCCTAGAGACAATCTTTTCATTAGATTAGGACGTACATGTACTTTTCATATTGTCATGAATAAATTATAAGCGCTCTTTATCTTGTTTCATATTCTGTCTCGATATCATTATTAATATATGAGTAACTGGATAAAAACCCTTGGAATAGAATAGGTATCTCTTGAGTATCAGTGATGGGATCACGATCATGAGGATTCAAGGATACCAGATGTCTACTCCTAAATTTTAAGTTCCTAGTCTAGAGACACTGAGCATGGGGATCAGTGATTTCGGGTAAGACTAGCACGGCTTAACTACTTGTATGCAAATACAAGGTAAAGACCTCATGAGCTACAGACATGGAGATGTCTTAGCTAAAGTCGTGGGTGGACTTATAAGGGTATAGCTCGCATTGAACGGCCTCACAAAGAGACTCTATGAGGAAATCTCACAGATAGTATCATTAGAGTAGTCTCTTATTATTTGGGTGTGTCTTTTCTTAGACCAGAAGTTTTCACCTAGACTGTGTTCTAGAAGACATGCTTTGATTGTATACCTCGTATGCCTGAAACATGGAGACACATAGGTATACCTTTGGGCATGTCCTGAAAGAACACAAGTCTAGGGTGACTAGCTGAAGGAATTCGTCAAATCTCTGTGAGAGATTAGGTTATCTGTAAACTGGAGAAATCGGGATGACATTTACGGGACTCGGGAATCTATGCATAGTAAAAGAAATCATGAGATGATTTGCCTTTAGAGTCAGTAAAATTGGAGACTCCCTATTTTGTATTAAAGCTTACCCTAGACCGTAAGGGCTGATACGTTTCCTTACCCTAGGTTTTTGGGAAGGTAACCGAGATGAAAGGAAATACATATGGAAACCAAATAGATTTAATAGGATGATCTTGTCATTTACCTAACTAGTTCTGGGGCAACAAAGCATTGTTAGTGCTCTGTGTTGTCATTAAATGGGTAGTGGCCTTGTTGGGCCCAAACTCATTTATGTCAGTAGCTATGTTGGGCCTAATGGGTCACACACTAACACTTTATTGTCATGACATTATAGCATTAAAGGTTTTGGGCCTAATAATGGTTGTTGGCCCAAAGAAAGAGTTTGGATACTTATCTTAAAGAGAGGGGTGCATGAATGGAGTTAATGGGCTTGGATAATCCAAGACATTATTAATTAATTTAAATAGTTAAATTAATTATCTAATATTTAAATTTGATAATTTAAATTTTGAATTTAAATATGAATTAACTATAGTAGTAAGTTTCATATCAAAAGGAGAAGATAAGAGCTAGATTTGAATTTGAATTCAACTAGAATCTTATCATGATCATGTCCTAGATTTTAGGAAGAAGTTTGAGGGCTAATTATAGGCATATACACGGCTGATATATGATTATCTTTTGGCAAAAAAAATAAATCCCAAGTAATTGACTTGGTCTTAGGAGGATAAGATAGGAGGTTGTTGGCAATTTTTGAAATGCAACAACACTATCTTATCTTCATGTGTGTGGGATGCTTCATGATCAGATTTTTTGGTTAAAAATCTGACTCAAACTCTTCTATAAAATGTGCTATTGTGATCGTAGTTCGATAATAGTTTTTGAGAGGAAAAACCCTAATCTACTTTCCTCTATTTTCACGTGCCCCTTTGTGTGAGTTTTGGCTGAAAATTCAGCCACCAATATCATCTATTGGTGAGTCTCTTAGATAAGTAAAAACACTCTAAAACCTAACATTCTTCCTCTCCATTGGTGCGCCTAGCTTGCCTCCTTTGGTGTTTGTTGGTGGCCTTCAAGAAGTGTTCTTGAGTCTTGACAAGAAGTGGTGTGGATCAATATTAGAGGGCTTGTATCTTCAAGCCTATCCTTGATCATCAAGTTTCGAATATAAACAAGGTAACATCTATGTCTTAAAGAATGATTCTTGTGTGGTATGTGTGTTTCCGCTTGGAAAAATTTTGTTTTTTCTTCTCACATGCCTTCAGGCTTCAAAGTCCTTTTCTTTCACTGCCTTCGTCGCCTGGGTTGATCCGGTCTCACAAACGAAACCCGGTGCTGCTTTCCAGCTAGGCAATGTGTGCAACTCTCCAACACTTGGCCTTTCAACCCGGTCAATTGTTCTTTCTTCTCCAAAATCTGGAGTCATTTCTCGCTCATGTGGCTGAGGCACTTGTGCCATAACACCAGGCTCTGTCCATCTCGGATGGCATTGGTTCTCCACCAATCATCTTTCCTTGCATCACATACAATGAGCCTCTTTTCTTACCTAGGGCCACAACCAAGCTTCCCTTGGTCAGCTTCCAGCTACTTTCTCCAAAGTAGTTCACTAACCCAACATCATCTAGCTTTCCAACCAAGATCAAATTCAAGCGCATGTCAGGTACATGCCTCACATCTTTCAACGTAACCCAACACCCTGTATCTGTGGTCAGGGTTACATCACCAACACCAACAATCCTGCTGGTCACCTGATTTCCCATCTTCATGACACCATACTCTCCCTTCCTGTAAGTAGAGAAGAATCCCTCATGTGGGGTGACGTGGAACGAGGCACTGGAATCAACAATCCAGGTGCAATCATCATGGGCAATGTTCAACATTTCCTCACTGACGATGAATATCTCGACATTCGGGTTAGCAGCCACAGCTGTGGTGCTTCTTTCATTTCTCTTCTTAGGAACAATCTGATTCGGCTTCACACAACCGTTTTGTTCATCATTCTACAGAGCTCGGCAGTCCAGTCTCTTGTGTCCTACCTTCCTACAGTAGAAGCACTTTAAATCATGCTTTGGCCTTGACCGGCCTCTAGACCTATCTCGTCCATCTTGATCCCAGCTCTTGCTACGACCCCAGGAATCGAAATTTCTTCTATTCTCAACAACGTTAGCCTTAGACTTGCTGGTTACACCTCGTTCTCTTCTCCTGGCTTCTTCATTCAAGACGTTGTCCATCACAACATCCATAT
The DNA here is from genome assembly GCA_013407115.1 of Glycine latifolia. Taxonomy (NCBI): domain Eukaryota; kingdom Viridiplantae; phylum Streptophyta; class Magnoliopsida; order Fabales; family Fabaceae; genus Glycine; species Glycine latifolia. The sequence continues at coordinate 9,467,026 of CM023950.1, forward strand.
TTAATTTTCCATCAGGAGCCGAGTTACTCAAAGTCACTACTAGAGTATCCTAGCTTTCCGGCAATGAACTCAATAACAGCAAAGCTTGCAACTCATCATCAATCTTCATCTCGGCTTTGGTCAACTGATTCACAATCCCTTTGTAGGTGCTGAGGTGTTCAATCATGCTCATCCCGTCCTTGTATTCTATCTTCACAAGTCGGCGAACCAGGTGTGCTTTGTTCCTGGGAGTCTTCTTCTGAATCATGAATTCTAGCTTGTTCCATAATTCGTATGTGTTCCTAAACTCGAACACATGCTCAAAGAGGCTTTTATCAATATATTTCCTGATCGTGGCCACTGCCTTTTGACTCAGGATCTCCCATTCCTTGTCGCTTTTGCCAGTCGGTTTCACAGCAAGGGTAATGGGCTTAAATAGATCTTTACAATAGAGGTGATCCTCCATCATCGGTCTCGAATACGTAAAGTTGTATGCGGTCAACCTGAACATATCTTCGTCGTGGGTGATACCGTTGGTCTCCATTTTGTCTCCTTCAGAACCCATTGAACTCGGGCTCTGATACCATTGTTGGGTAAAAGTGGCGCAGCAATCATACCCTCAAATAAACTCAAAAGTGGGTTATTGTCAATCCTCAATCAAATGCGCAAATGTGATTAAATAACAAATGGAGAGAGAGACAATCAATATGTTTTACGTGAGAAAACCTTCCTTGAATCTGGAAAGGAAAAACTCATGGGACACTGGTCCAGATCAAATATCCACTATAACTGAGAATAGTTACAATGAATCAAACACACCAAGTTGGTGGTACACTCAACCTCTCCAACAATGGTGATATCAAATATGTAGGCACGCAGACTTGCTCAAATGTACAGAATCTCTCACGCACTCAAATGTCAAACGACGGCGGAGTATCTCACGCTCTCTCAATTCTCAAATTCTGAGTCTAACCTAATTACACCTTCAACTAATGTATTTATAATGGTAAATTAGGTCTGAGATATTAAACCCCTTAAATGGGCTTGGGCCAACATTGAAGGAGTACAGTCCAACACACATAGAGTGTTTTTCAATGATTTACGAACATATTGTCCAATGTAAAGAGAATTTAGACTTATATAAAAGCTTTAATAAGAACTAGGCTTTTAAGTAGGCTAACATGTCAAGTTATACTTTCAAATAGGTCAAGTCAATCATAAAAATAAAACTTATGACAGAAAACAAGCTAAGCTAAGACCTCTAGATTTTTAAATAGGCTAGGCCTATTTAACAAAAACCTTGTTCGGCCTAAGCCTATTCGCACTGAAGGTTAGCTTTTAGGCATAGTGGTTCTGGTAATTAAATCCTAAAAGAGATAATAAACTTGTTTGTCAAACAAGTTAAAGATATAAGACGTCTTGTCATAAGCAACAACACTAAGGAAAATAAGTAAAATTGCTAGTTTGTTGAAAACTTTAAGTGAATAAAACTTTTCATTTCTTGAAATATTTTTAAAATTATTTTATTTAAAAATAGAACAAAAATAAAATAAAAAACAAGGTAGGAAAAGGTGAAAGAGAGGAGTTATATGAGAAAATAATGACTTTTATTCGCATAAAAATATAGGATTTCCACTTTTTACACTAGAATGGAAAAAGATAAAACATATGTAAAATGAATAAGAGATAAATCATGTCCGAAGATATTTTTTTATAGCTTGTATCAAATATAAGAATGTTATGTTCTCAAGTTTATATTTCCAACAATAATTTTATAAGAAACGTAACCACAAATATAAGAAGTACCATGAGTTGCATGTCTACAGATTTTAATGATTTGGATGATTCATCCAAACAAAAACACTTACATATTGGACTATTGACCAAGCATAATAAGCGCCTTACAAGAAAATTGCAAATTAATGAGGGAGTGGTCTTTAAAATCCCTCGCTAATATGATTTGTGAGGAATTTGCGAGGAAATATTCTTTTGCTAAATTCAAGTCATTACTAAGCTACAAGACCGTTTCCTTGCTATGTCCTCCTTCGCAAATATGTCGCTATTCCCTTGCAAAATCATTCTCTAACTATTCCTCGCTAAGTTGTCGCCAATCTCTCACAACTTTCCTTCATTAAATAGTCGTTAATTTCTTGCAATTTACCCCTTGCTAATTGTTAATCTCTCACAATTATTTCTCATTCGTCCTTCATTTTCCCTCGTTAATTTCCATGGAATTACCTCGCTAATGATCGCTTGCTAACTCTCACTATTCCCTCGCAATATATGTCCCATGTTCCCCCACTAATCTTTCCTCAATCCCTCATAATACATGTCCCATGGTTCTTTTTTGGCTTTTAAAAAATTGATTTCTTTGAAATTGGAATTTCCAAAATAATAAAAGTTATGAGCAAATGCAATCACAAATGTAAATTATTTTGTTTGAATTTGAAAAAAACCGATTTTCTGTTCAATTTTTTTTTTGGTGGATCAACCTATTTAACCATCAACTCGTGGTGGACCGAGTCAGGCCAACATTTTAACTCAAGTAGAGTTAATCCACCAAGTAGGCGATTCAAGGTAGACTCATTGCTTAAGAGGTTGTGGGTTGTTTAGCTAGATAGGACAATTGAGCATAGTAAGCGCTCACACCTTTAATGTTCAACACTTGAGGAGCTATGGACTGTTTGTCTAAGAAGGATGACTGAGCATAGTAACTGCGAATGATAAGAAAAGTTCTCTAGCATTGGATTTATGTCATTCTCCAGCATAGGATAATTGAGCCTCATTCCTTTAGTACAATCACATTCAATAAATAAGGATGAACATAAAAGGTGTATAGTTGCAAACATATACATAGTCATATTCATATTATTAAATTAAATGTATAGCTGCAAAAATTAAAACATAATTTGTACAAAAGATAAATAACATGATCACATGTATTTTTATAATCCAAAACTTACAAAAAGAGAAGAAAGAAAATTCAAACAATGAATGATAAATATGCGTGAGAAAATTATATTCATTGCGCGTGGAAATGAGGACGTTCCTCAAAAATCAACCTTTCACTCTGTGGGCCGAAACGTAGTCACGATTGTCCCATTAGAGTCCAAATGAACCTCAAGCCCGGACTTGACCCTAGGCTTCATGTTTCCAAATATGCATGATGTCACTAAGCCTAAACTTAATTGTAAAGTAAAGCCTCGGATCAATATCAAACCCTCATTCTATTATCTTATTTGAAACCATTCATTTGATCATGATCAAGCACCCACTGTAACATTTTGGGCTTTAGGCCACACTTTCATTTCCACAATTAAAATTCCGTGGTTAGAACTTAAAATAGGCCATGTTTTTTTTCTTCGTAGATAATAGGCGTGGCCTATTTAAATAAGGCCACATATGTAACACTATTGAGGTATCATAGGCCAAAGGTTTTAAGCCGTGGGGACATTAGACCACTTTTAAAAATATGTGGCTTAATCCATCTTTAGTATCAGATCTTGAGCAAGGATCCTGAGCTCAAGATCTGATATTCACTAAATCTCTAAATAAAGGAGTTGAACATATCTCCAGTATGGAGAATGAGTTATTGTAGAAGAACCCTAGAGATCTACATAGTGTCCAGAAAAATAATTATTCCTCTTTCTCCCTAACAGCAAATGGCAATACCAATAGAAGGAGAAAAAAATTCGGAAAGAAGATGAAGAACTAGTCATTGCAGAAGAAGAAAGAAAATAAAATACACAAAAAAAAGACATACCGACAGGGGGGGGCTTGCTACGGAGGGGAAGGGGAAGAGGGTGGGCCACGACAAAGGGGAAGGGGAAGGGTATGGGCCACGACGGAGGGGAAAGGGAAGGTGGGAAGTTGTGGAGATGAGAGAGGGAGAAGAAAAAAGAAGAAGGAAGAAGAAAGAAAAAAGTAGTGTGATATGAGGAGAGTGGAAGGAGAAAAAAAAAAGAAAAGGCAATGAGTGAGAAAGGAAAGAGAGAAGAGAAAAAAATATTTATTTTAATTTATTAAATATTTAAATATTTAAAAGTGGGATCCATGTGGGACCTACTAAAAATTATCTAAGATCTCAAAATGAAATCTACTGCTAAAGAAAAACATGAAAGAGATCTTGAGAGATCTTCAATCCTACGTGGCACTGTAGGGTCCATCAAAAAATGGTCTAAAATCCCAATTTGGGATCTATCATTAAATATGCTCTTATAAACCCATGGTTTATTCTTTTTATAAATGCTGCTGAAATCATTGATTTAGATTAGGTGACAAGATTTAAACCATGGATAAGAGGCTTAAAAGAATGAAATAAAATAGTGGCATATGAAGATTAAAAAGACTTTAAACAAATTAAAACTTATATCTAATCTAACTACAAAATATGTAGCGCACAAGATATTTTATTTTTAAATAAAACTTAAATATAAGGCCCAGTACATAAATATCTATGTTCTCTATCTTCAATTATATAATCATATTCACTGGAAAAGAAGAAGCATTATTATGCCAAAGAGACCGTGGGGAAGTTCACGGCGAAGATCCAAGACCCAAACAAGCACAACTCAAGAGTGTAACTTGGGACATTTGACATAACTATCGAAGTCGCCAAAGCCTACGATTGATTTCAAGGAAGGCTTACTCTGCTCCACTCATGTGCTCTCTCACAAAATTAGGTATGGGTTCTAACCTTTTCTCTTCTTAGTCCTTCCCTTTTTCTCTCTTTGTGGGCTCAATTAGGGATTTGTGTTTCTTCCACCTAAACCTTCATCATATCAAAAGCCCATTTCCCTAAATTTTAATTAGTTTCCTTAAGATATTTATTCTCTAGCTTCTTGGATAACTAATCCAATAACTTGTATGGAACACACTAGTGGAATAGGATAACCATATAGTGAGATATTAGCATAAGTAAGGGTCTGGTCAGGCTTTATGTATATAGAAAAAGGTGTAGGAGGACTTTTCATTTTTATTTTTTATTGTTGTATTGATGTATGGCTGCAATGGACCTCCATCATGTATGCTTATGTACTTTTTGTATCAGGTCAGGTGCTTCTTGTGCCTACTTGATCTTCATTAATATTATGTGTTTTAGTCTCTTCAAAAGATAAATTGATTGTATATTCACAAATGATAACTTGGTAGTTTGTGCTTAGTTTGTTGTGTATTTAAGGGTATGGCTATATGATATGTGTTAGTTTTATGGTGATTTTTTTTGGCAAATATTTTGGGAAATTGGTATTTCAGAATATAGGTACAATACACAAGAGATATTGTGATGGGATGGGATTATGTAGATCATGTAGGCATAATGCAGTTAAGTTGTGGTGGGTCTATGGCAGGTGGAATAGATATTATCAAATAAAAATGGGACTTGATGATTATAGGGACTCAATTTTATGTGAAGGGTAGATATGCTTCTAACATAAGTGCTGAATTATCTCTATTACTGCCTTTTTGTAATACTTGTCTATGCCTTTCATACAACTTATGTGAAAGGTGAATGTTAGTGTTTTTGGTACAAAAAATTTTCTTGGCTTATAAACAAAACCTTTTGGTTAGTATGTATTTTTAATGTATTATATTTTTCCTCTTAAGAAAAAGCGTGAGTTGTTACCAATAAATTAATTAATTTAGTTATGATAGATGAAACATCTTGGAGTTTAGGGTATTTCTTATCATGCTATCTAAGGAACTTGTATAAGTAGGCAAAGGACACATAGAATATTAATAAAAAAATATAGTTAGTAAGAATAAAAAAGTTTATTGTTGTTATGATTGAAATTTATAGTTAGTTATATGATTATGCATTAGCATCGCAGACTCTTTGTCCTTACCAAATTGCATGAGACTAGGAGTTTGTGATTCTGGCAAAAAAAAATTATAAACTCATTTATTGGTTTTGAAATTTGAAGGAGTATGTTCAAAGTTTCAACTTGTGAAATGCATAATTCAAGAGTCTCATTGTTTTTTTTTTTTTGGTGAATAAATAGTCTCACCATTGGTGAGCTAATATGGTTCTTAATCGAGCTCATATGCTCTATAGCTTATTTTTTTCAATTATTCTTATTTTAACAGCTACTAATCCTTCCACTTTATAACTTCATATTCCAATTGAACTTGTTGTCTGAATTTATTGCTTGTAAATAACTATGTAACTCCAAGCGCATCCACTGCTCAATAAGTTCTTATTCCAGCAAATTCATAGTTTCATTATATGTACCTTGTCACATATACAGGAAGGAATTCATCCTTGCTAGTAGACCATACCAAAGGCAAGATTTGGAGGTAAGTAAGGACATTATTTGTTTGACTTATGTAGTTATCTAATATTATAAGTAAGGACATGAAGATATTGTGAGTTTGTTATTATTATTCTTCCATTAAAGTTCCTCAAGATTGAATGCAAAAACTACATATGCTTCATGTGGTTATATCTAAAACTAGTTGAATATAAATGGTCAATGTTTCATCTTTGATAACACCTAAATGGACTTAATTATTGAAATTGGCATTAGCTAAACATGTATGAATCTAAACTGAATTAAAGCTTATTAACTGCTTTGCTAGTAGATGAAATATTAATAATTTGACTTTCATATTTTAATCTAAGTTGCATAAGTATTTGAGGTGTGGGTATTCTTGACTGAGAATTGAAAATTGAATTTGCTGAATTGATCTGACAATTTGAGTTGGACTAAAATGTTTTAATAAAGCATTGATTTGAAGTGATTGAATGAAAGATAAACTTGCAAGTTTTACATGCTAGTTAAACATGATACTAATTCCAAAAAAAGAAAGTCTTTTTCCTTAAAAATTATCAAATATTAGGTATATGTGTGCATATAACTTTGAGACTTTCGATACTTGGATTGAAATATGGATTTTGTTAAAGGGAAATGTATAATTATATTTCATGTTTTCATATTTGTAGGTTGGAAAGCAATAAGCTCATGATCAAGATTTAGAAGATTGAAGTTCATACGCATGAAGGCTAGCTTAATTTGTTAGAAATGGAACTTTCTAGAGACTACTTTATTTCCCCTTCAAATTTACTGAGTTGAAAGTGTTGCATAATTTTGAGACCGTTGAGAAAATATTTTAATACATTTTAGGATCTTAGGAATGAAACAAAAATTATACAAGTGTTTATGCATATTTTGTAGCTAGTACGTTTTCAATATATAAAGTGTTTTAACCTTTTATTTAATAGTTTAATTATTTTGAGTTAAATGTTTTTTTTTCTATTTTCTATATTTTTTAACTATTTATATACAAAAAAAAACTAAGTATTGTCACTAATAAATGACAAATAATTACATAATTATGGCTTAAATACCAATTTACTATGTATAAGAATAAATTCAATAAAAATTGCTTATAGTATAATGACAATTAAAAAGTCATCATGGTTTAAATTTTTAAACAATTATAGAATCATTTCCTATACTATTTGTATGCATTGAAAAAGGGATTATCTATCATATACATCCACACTTTTATAATTGCAACTTAAACATATAGCACTTGGACTACATTTAGAAAACTATGGCCTAAACGTTTAGACAACAAATGTCTACATTAAAAAATAAGTTGTCTAAAATATATATCCACAATTATATAATGGTGAGTTAAACATATAACATGTGTGAAAATAGTTAATAAACCATGACCTTAGGGTTTAAACAATAGCTATAGAGCCATAGTTTAAACATTGTAGTTTGCTTATAGTATTTGTCCACATTTTAAAAAGTGTGGTCTTAAAAATATGACCACAACTAAAAGAGTGTGGTCTTTTTATTATCTATGGCGAAATCTTTTTTTGCATTATGGTAGAGTGAAAAAATTGTAATCCAAACCTCACAACCACGGCCACATTACTACCAAAAAAGGTAGTCAACATCTGTTCTAGAAGACATTTAACATCGATTCTAGAACCGATGTTGACTCGAACAATGTTAATAGTGACAAGCTTCAACATTGATTCTTAAAATCGATGTTGAAAACTACTTTTCTACACCAATTTTCAATAGAAGCGATGTAAAAAAGGCTTTACAACATCGGTTTCTACTAGAACCGATGTTTAAAAGGTCATTTCAACATCGGTGCCACAATTGATATAGTTTCTGGATTTTTTTATAAAAAAAAAACTTATTTTGTTTCACAATAATCGTTTTCTTCTTGATCCATTTTTTTAGAACATAATCCTGTGACCACGAAGAACAAAACTAAGACATTATAATATTAATATAATAAGTGCAACATGAAGAAGCTAGTGAACTTCAAAATAACTTATGGTGAACCTACTTATTGGCATATTTCTTGAGAGCATATTGGCAATGGTCTCCATATGGAATCAACACCTTGATATAAACACCTTGATATCCCCACGTCTCAAATGGAATCAACAATTTCTGGATTAAACACACAAAAAAAACACTTGCTTAACATACACATAAATAGTTCTTAATCATAGGAATTGCACAGATGTAGAAAGACACAAATATGTGGTCACTCACATAGCCAACAATAATCAGTTTATGCTTTCAACCTCACCTAAGGGAAAAAAAAACAAAAATGGGCTTAGGTGAAGAGAATTTGCTAACTAGGAATCAACAATTAGAATTTGCATAAAAATATAAAGGATATTCTTTATTTCTTCCTCTAATATTTGTGCGGTAAATTTGATTTTGCAGATAGACTAGGCAAGTCAGAATCCTTTGCAAGAACATATTCATAAAGTGAGGATGGTCACGAAAATAAGAATGACATTTACAAACTATCAATATAACAAATATTAAAACCAAAATAATTCATATTACATATAAAGTAGAAGAAATTGAATCACACATGCAAGAGTTTTGTTATACATTCATGTAGCAAAAAAAGTAAAAGCCAATGACATGTGCAAATTAAAATGCCAATGTTTTAATCAAGGGTTATTATATTCATACACTTGTGTTCTTTCCGATCTCACTTTCACTTCATTTTTCTTCCTATCTCTCTTTATTTCCCATTTTATCATTTGTCCCATCTATCAGTTTCTCTCTCTTCCTTTATTTTTCCTCTCTATCTGTCTCTTTCTTCCTATCAAGCACTCCAAAATTGGGGTGTACGTATAAATTTTTTTTGTATATCAATCAAGATAAATTAGAAAAGGAGCTCCTTTTTCTCCATATTTTGTTAACGGTGTGTTACTCAAGGAAAAGAAAAGTTAAGGTTTCAACATGTAAGTTATAAACTCTTGCAAAATACTGATATAAAAGGAAATTATAATTGATTCTTCTATTAAAAGGTTTGGCTAATGTATTTGGGATAATGATATCAAAATCTTGGATTGCTACAATCCAGAAAGTGAATCTAAATTAGTTATTGATCATAAAATTTCAATCTAGTAATGGAATAAAGATAAATGTTCACTAAGCATAGAGTTAAGGATCCTTACGTGGTTCGTTATGTCCTCAGGAAGAATTTTAGCCTTAGCCTTTTCTTGAACCTCCACCTGCCAAACGCCAATAGGAAAAACAAAGTATTTAAATCCCATTTTCTAAGCTATGACAACATACATTGAGGAACTGGCTGTAAACTACACAGACAAAAATCAATACAAGAATAAGTAGTAGAAATATGGTTTACAATTACACTAATTTTCAGATTTTTAATTCCTATTTTAGATGGTATTTCATTGCTTTGATTGTAGACTCCTTTGGGACTTTACTAGGAGCATGAATCCAAAGATGACCCTAAGGAATAAACAACATAGAACATTGTTTCATAGAATAATATTAAACCAAAAAAAGAGAAGAGAAGAAAAGAAAAAACCCTATGATTGGCGCAGGCCATAACCTTCCCTCGACGTGCTTGATCCCGTAAATGAGGAGAGAACCCCGAGGCTGATGCATAGTTAAACAAAGAAAAGTAAACTAAAAAAATGATAACAAACAAATAAGAAATATTGTCAATAAACCACTTCTTTATCACACGAAAATAAACCAATCCAACCAATTAAACCAAACACAGAAAACAACACCAACTATCCACCAATAATCCATAACCAAATTCAATCAACAAATAATGAACACCAGAAAAAGAGAGAGAAAAAAAAACTCAGGAAAATAAGAGAGATCAAATGTTATGAGCTCCTTACACTTAATTGCACCAAATCCACACCCAAATCCCCAATTCAAACACACCACTTCAAGCAAATCAGCCTCAGCTTCCTACACCCCACCCAATACACCTGTTTTGGGTTTTTCGCTTCGGTTTAGTGCACTACATGTTCAATTAACAATGGAAGGCCACATCGTGTGACCCAACTATCATCCCTCCTTCACTATGTGTTGATTGAGCTTTTTTAGTTTATTATTTTTCTTTTCTTCTTAGCTTATTTGACCTCTCATGGACTCTTATTTTCTCACCTTAACTTAGTTTTGGTCTTAGGCAAATCATTGGACTTAATTGATAATTGTTGCTTATTTTTGGATTTTGTACTTACTTGACCTATGTTTCTTGTGTAGGACCTATAGGATTATATAGAACTCCAAATGGATAATATGCGTAGTCCTTCGAAAGCTAAAGAAAAGAGATACAATTTTGTAAGAAATAAGCTTTGACCAATTTTGTTGTTTTGAGGGTCATTTTAGGCTTGGAAGTCAAAACCTCTGCACTTGGAATTTGGGATGCGAGATTGAGTTTTGATTTGTGTAATTAGCATAATTAGGTAGATTAGATGGGCCTAATCAAGGCTCATCCTTTCCTTCTGTTCAGTCACAATATACATTAGTGTAGTTAGTTACTTCATTTTGTACAAATAGATTTGATAAGCTTCTTATACAAGTTTTAGGATCAACTTCTTTTCTCTCTTTTTATCAATTGTTCTTCATTTTTATTTTTCCTTCCAACTCTGTTCTTCTCTTTTCTTGCACAAATTTAGTTGTTCTTCCACTGCTGATGATCATGGAGGGCTAAACAATCAATCGATCCAAGGATCTAGTCCAATCAAGGAAGAATTTGAGTTTTGGTTCAGTATTTCAATCTTTGTGTGAATGTTCATTATCTTCTTCAATCCTATTTTCAATTTTTATGATTATGAATGCGTTTAGGATTAAGAATGGATTAGGTTATGGATTCATTTCCTGATATCGAAATTTAAACACACATTGTTTGGATGATATTTCAATCTGATTTGTGATTTCAATTGATATAGGAGTTAATTCGATTGAACTACTTCTAATGACATTGTCTGAACTTTCACAATAAGAACATTATTTGTAGAACTATGATAATTTGAATTGCTTGATTTGGTGAATTGAATTGATGCTCTTGAATCTGTTTCACAACCTATTTAATCAAATATGTTAGTTTCTTCATTTTCTGCATTTCTGTTGTGTTTTCTGCAATTTTCATTCATTGTCTACAAATCGTTCGTTGAAATTCTCCTTGTTTATAAGTGGATTGAGTTCGGAATCAAAGTGAATCATATCTTTGAGTCAACCTAGGTTATTATTGTACTGCAGAATTAATTCTAGTTTTATTTATTTTGTAACGATTCAACAATCATTATCAGTATCTTTGAACCACCATGAACTTGAGCCATCCAAAGTCGTGATTAATCGCCATGTCACCGCATTCAAGATTGTTGAAGCCACAACTCATGACCGTCGCTACAGTCGCACCTTCTCACACTGATTTCCATCATTATCTCTAAATTAAGGCAAGAATCTCATCCTTAAATATGTCCAACAAGTGTGTTCATATAATCGTATGGAGTGGACTCACTTACACAAGGTTACATAAACAATTAAATATATTAAAAAACTACCTTCACTCATCCATGAAGTGTATTTATAGTATCCTACACACCATGCCTAAACAACTACATCTACAAATAAAAAAATGTCTTTTACTGATGTTGAACATGATCATGTTCCACTTCCTTTTAGCATGCACTATAGTAGTGGTGTGGTTACTATTGACTTGGTCAAAACCTACTATCTGTGTTCTTTTCACGTTTCTTTTTTTCTTGAACATGTTTTTAGGGGAGGTGTTATATCATATTACAAAGTGAAAATTTAAGCCAAGCTTCAAAATTAGTGCTCCTTAAACTTTAAATGAATTTTATTCATCCATGGTTGATGTTTCCTGACCTACATACAAGGAAATTCTTCACATTAAAGTTATGCTCATAATATCTTCTGCAAATTGGCTAGAGATATTAAACACAAATATAAGGAACTAATAAATACAAAAGTTAATTATATTGAATCATTATCAGTAGTACCCCTAAGCCAATTGAACTAAGACAACAATTTATTTATGTCCAAAAGTTTATGAAAATGTTACCTTTACACAACCAATGAAAGTAGCTAGTGAGAGACAATATATGCAATATTTGGATTTTCTAGTCTCTTATCCACAAAATAAATTACTTCATAAACTCCTAACTGCAAAAAGAATTTAATATATAAAGCCCTTCTAAAGATTGAATAGCAAGAAGATGCACTGCAATATGTACTAGTAATCTAGTAGTGATATTGGCAAAAAATCTTCCAAATTTATATAAATCAGACTAGTATTGAATATGATTATAAGCTAATACAAAATCATAAATTTATTTATTATGTCATTAACAGAATAAGGAAGCAAAGAAACTTCTCATAAAAGTTATATGCTTTGATATAAAATGCATATTTGATTTGCAGAGTGATTCATCACAACATATTATACGTCAAGCAGAACAAGGTTACCAACTTGGATTATGATCTTAGAAAATTCATTGCATGGAAACATGGTCACATATAGTCATTGCATTGATCAGACAAGCTAAAAAAAATAGAGTTAAGTGGAATCTTAGTATCAGGTGGTTAAAAAAATACTATTGTTAATATCTTAAAAGGAATCTTTAAGAAAATTATTTTATGTGCCAACTGGTGTGGGTGGTGTGACATGCTCACTGTGTGTGTGCCAATATATAGTCCAATGGAAATTACAAAAGGAAAATGATGATAAACCATAAGTCAGTACTTCAATTAAGACACTTAAATGATATTTTTAACTAGAGACTGCAATGGAACTCACTTGTCCAGTAACAAAGGCATGATTAGTGTTGAGAATAACATTTACTTCTGCATGACAAACATAACTAAAGTTGACCAACAAAAAGAAAAACACAGTCAACAAGATCACATTTAATGAAAAATACAATAACTTAAGCAATAAAAGAATCCTTCTCTTTAAAACAATCGTATGGATTTAAGGTTTCAATCAACAAAAGTGAATGGACAAAGGAAAACACTTATAGGTTATTTGTCTCCAAAGGATTCTCAGTCTTGGATTTTTCTGAAACTCGAAGATATTTCTTGATATGAACCAATACGGGGTTCATTGTTTTTTTTATAGATCGTCCTCGAAAAGGCTTATTGTTATAACAAAGGAAGATGCTCTTAAAAACAAAAGGTCCAAGCTTTATGTATAATGTAGCGCAAGAGAATGTATTGCGCAAAGACGAAGTTAAAACAAGGAAAACATGCAACTTAATAAGAACTTAGCGTCATAGGCAAGGTGCATGCCAAGTGTTTGATGAAGCGAAACAAAGATAAAGATAATATGAAGAAGAGTGCAACACAAAAATAATGAGTTTAACAAGAACAAAATATTAAAAAAAATATAAGTGGAAAAGACAAGAAATGAAAAAATATGCCACACCTATGGAGAGTGATAAGTCCCGTGGGGATTCGCCACAAAGGCTATAGAAACCTTTGATAAAAACCAAGGTTTGGTCCAATCAAGAACCCAAGAGGAATCCTCTTACACAACTTTTTAGAGTGCAAAGTTTTTATTCAATTCAAATGTGTCTATATAAGACAAATGAATGGCTATTTATAGCCAACAAGTGGTGTCTCTCTCCTCTTTATTTCCAATGTGGGACTACAACCACATATTTCTAATTCAAACTTTCACTAAAATAAAGTCTAAACAAAAAGTAATTTTCGTCCATAACTTCGTGCTAGACTTCCTGTCCAATTTTCATTATCATATATGCATAATTAGGACTTGAGACTAGAAATACGACTTGTAGGAAATCTTCAAAGCTTTCGAATGCATCAACAAACTCTTAAAACGAACATCTAGAACTCAAGTTATGATCAAAATATTGGAACAATCTAGGCTCTTCACTCATTTGAATCAATTGGAGCAATTTGAGCTCTTCTTCCATGTTGGTCTTTGGGCTCAAGGAAAGGTTGATATCTTGGCCTAATTCTTGAGAAAGGAAGTAGTTCACTTCATGATCCAATGCTTCTTGTGCTTCCTTTGATCTTGCCTTTGTCATGGGGCCTCGCAATCCTTGTAGTGCACTGCTAGGCTTTTGACCCATTGGGCTTTCTTGGTCCTTATCATTTCTGAATGAGAATATTTAATGAATACTCCAAAAAGAAAAGAAAAAATTCATTCTCTTAAATACAAACCTTTTCCCATGGTAGCTTGCCATCAAAGCAACCTCCTGGAAATCCACTATAACCAATTCCTGATAGAACAAAAAGAAAGTAAGAAACTTGTGTTTCAGAGAGAAAAAAAGAGTGAATAATTGGGATATGAGAACCTAATGATACCAATAATTACACCATCTTGACTCACCAAACAAGCCCCAACCAGAAATGTTAATTAACAACACCAAATGCACAAACTTTTAATTTAAAAACCAACCCAAGCAAGCAAACCAAATTTTGAAAGCAATTGCATTTACAAAAATAAAATAAACATTATTTGTTAGGGTCTTTGAACCTCAAAGCTTACAAAAACGCAATTTCCATAAAATATTCATCCCACGATAAGTATCTTTAAAAATTATAAAATGTAAATTAAAGCGAAGGAGGGACGATAATTGGGTCACACGGTTTGAAGTCTCCGTCATGGTCGAAGGATTTTGTAATTTCCGGAATTAGAATGGTTTCGTCTCATGGCTTGGCATCACCTGAGTCAATCAGACTCAGAAAGGCTCCTCGCAAGCCCAAATCTATGGTTTCGATGCGCTCATGCTTCACCAACTGTGACACCCTGGTTTTGAATAAAATGGGTTTCAACATCTCTTCTTTGCAAACCAAAAAAGAATGAATTGCAAGTATTAACTAACTAACTTGAGCATGGACATTTGGTGATTAATGGGTCATTTTTGTACAAACCCTAACTTTCAAGTCTCTACCACTGTACTCTACACAAAGAGGAATGTGTTTTATCTCTTGAAGGAGAAACCCTAGTGTCGGTCTTGAGGCATTTTTCGGGGTGATCATCGACGATGGTGACGAGAAATTCGAATTGAAGGAGGAAATTTTTTGTGTGTGCCTATAGGAAGAGAAGAGGAGAATGTGTTGTATTTCAGGAGAAAGAGAAGAAGAATAGAGGAGAAAAGTGGAGAGAGAAGGAGGTGATAGTGATTTTAATATAGAAATAAACAACATCAATTTTAAATAATCGATGTTTGTGAACAATGAATAACAAGAGTAACATCGATTTTTTTAAAATTGATGTTATGAGTGCTTAGACAACACTGATTTTTAAATAATCGATATTAAAATCGTCCTATTAATATCAATTTTTCTAAAATCGTTGTTAACAATGACATTTTATTTTTAAGAATGTCACTGCGTATTTTGTAATATCGGTTTTCAACATAACTGATGTTAACAGAATGATATCAAAACTTATTATTTTAGCGCAAAAAAAAAAGTAAAAATGTGGCTTAAACTTAAAGGCCACAATTTTTTCACATTTGAGCACGGTTTTTTTGGTGTAGTCTAATGCCAAAAATGTTGTTGTCATCATCACGTGTTGCCCCAAGAAAATCCTGCTAATGTGGTTCGTGGTCCTCGAGAATTGATAGAACAATGTGAGCCACGTGATCACGCCCATGGAAGCGAACTTGATTTCATCGTAGGACATGTGAGCCTCCATCATTGTCGTTGTAAATGTTGAGTTTTTTATTCAGGTTTCGCACGGTGAAGTTAAGGATGAGGTTGTAGCGAAGAATGTTGGTGGTGCAGTTGAATTGTGTGGGTATCACGTCGGTGACGTGGAACTTGAAAGAGTTAGGTTGGATTATGATGTAGGACATGAGGATTACGTATGCAACAAAAATGATGATGCAAATGCGGAGGATTAGAAGAGGCAATAACAACATCCTCTGCCATGCTGGCGAGGTTGCTTCGAGGGTTCGGAGTTGGCGACAATCAACTAAGGTTACTTTTCGGCCATGATGTAGGTCTGTGAATTGCGACGATTAAGTGGTTTTTGTGTTTTCTAATGAAAAGAGGGTGACGAGTCTATGTATGTAGGAATTAGGCAAATTTTTTAAAAAATACAAATTTTTAAAATAATTTGAAATCTGGGGCTGTTTGGAAAATATTTTGAAATCTGGGGCAGTCAAACACGCCCAATTTAGGCATCTTTCACCTGGTTGTGACATGTGTCATGCATGCTCAGTGTTGAGTGAACTTCGAACGGTCATAACTTTTGATAGGAATGTCCGATTGAGGCATAATCTGTGTCAACTCTTTTTTTCAAAAAAACGCCTCTAAGTACCTCAAAATTAAGATTTAGGATTCAATTATCCAAAAATTTCCAAACAGTCTACTTTTTTAATTATTCAATTAGTTAATTTAATGCTATTTTTTATTTTTTAATTACTTCTCTTAATTTCGAGCATTTTAACATAAAGTATATCTCCATTAGACATTTTTATCAAAAGTTATGATCGTTTGAAGGACATATCATACACCTAATTTGGGCTAATTTTTTTTGCAGACATTAAGATGTAAAAATCAAAACATTAACTTAAAAAATCATGGGTGAATTAAAAATTATATGCATATTTAATTATATACAGTAATAAATTTGAACAGATTAAATTGAATTTTGACTCAAATCTTAAAAAAAATTGAGCCAAAATCAAAAACTCAAAAAGTGTATCTAGATACAAGTTATTTTCATGAAAATTAATGCTTTGTAAAATTAAAATAGATACCATTTTTATGGAATTCAGTTATAAAAATAACAAAGTTAATAAAAATTAGCCCAAATTAAATAATGTTTTTTGGTATATCTATTTATCAAAATTATACTGTAAATTTTTAAATGATTTCAGTTTAAAAAAATTAAAAAAATCACAATATTGTGGTTGCAACACATTTAAAAAAAATCACAATATTCTTAAAAAGTGCTAGCAACCGAATTAGTGACGGGAGTAGTCACGCCCAAATTAGACGTGTTTGACTGTAACAAATTTTGAAATAGTTTTCAAACAGCCCTAAATTTCAAATTATTTTAGAAAAAAATATTATTTTTAAAAATTTGCCGTAGGAATTAGGATAATGCTTTATGTGTTTTGTGGGTAAAAGAGAGTGACATGTAAAGTGTCTTTGGAATTAGGATAATGCTTTATGTGTTTTGTGGGTAAAAGAGAGTGACATGTAAAGTGTCTTTATATTGTAGAATAAAAACTGATTGATTTTTTTTTCAACATATGAATGGAAAATATATTTCAAAATTATAATAATTCATTATTTTACTCAATAAATTAAGTTAGGACCCTATATGTGAGCTTGTATGTGATATATATCTATCAATACTATCGTGGTTCTGACTTGTATGAGCTGGACTACACTATATGTCATGTTATGTTTGACTCTTCGTCGTAATTCTGTGGCTTGCAGTCAAAACAAAGTCAAAACAAACAAAGATGAGTGGTGGGTTCCATCACGTAGACTAATAATCTATAAAAAAAATTCCACTACCACTTGTACTTATCTGCTTCAGTTTATTATGCTTATCAATTGTATAGAGTTTAATTTAGAACAAATATAGACACCCTAGCTTTATTTACACAATTTCTGTTAACATCTAATATTTTGCTGTCTTTTTTTTCTCACATTATATCACCTATTAAATTAGTATGTTTTCTACTGCGGTATTTCCTAATTTCATTGGATGTCAAATAACATATATAAGGTTTTGAGCTAAGAGTATAAAATTGTAAGTTAAGGTAAACATAAAGGACAAAGTTGACAATTACGCAAAAAAAATGAAATTTAGGAATCATTTTACTTCCTTTTGATATTCTTCCACTTTCATGCAGCCTCAGCCACAAAAGCAACGTTAACACCCCCTGTAAGCCGCAATTCTCTAGCACCATTTTTTCAACCCACATCATGAACCGGCCTCTTTAATGTCCTCTTACAGTTAAAAGGAGTAATTGAGATTTTAACCTAACATTTTCTGTAATTAAAAAAAAACATGGCTAAAATTGAAAACCTTCTCTAACTGTTATTTTAACTTCTTGGTCTAACGTTTAATGTTTTAATTTGTACTAAAATATAATAAAAATAATGTTTAGATATGGTTGTTCCTTTATTGTTTAAAATTGATGAGGGTAAAAATGGGTTTTGCAGCTATTTTTTGGAAGAGAAAAAAATGGAAGAATGAGAAACTTATTATCAACGTTAATGCATTTTGTGACGAGTTTGAATCCCCCATCCAAACTCCCATTGCTACCACTCACCTAACATTAATGGTAGTTTGTAGCAGTAATTGAAGTTATCTAAATTAAGGTGGAAGTAGTAAAACAGAATAGAGTTAGAATGAATCATAATTTTTTTCTTTATAAAAATTATATATTAATTTAGCCATGTATGTTTATTTTAACATTTACTTTTATCTTATTTAATCAAAATGATATTTTGTCACACGCAGCCGTCCTATATGTTAAAGCAGAGTTACATACTTCTCCTAGAGATCCTACGGTCTCGTGATTATTTTATTTTACGATTTATAATGTTTAATTGTCAATTAAGATTTAATTAGCAACTTAAATGTCACGTAATTACACTTTCGTTGAGTAGGGTACGTAGCTATAAATAATAGGGGTCCATTAACAAATAATAAAAAGTTACACACAAACATATATTTTTATTATACATCAACCATGCCTTCCACGTAAAAAAGAGAGAGAGAGAAAAAAGAAAAAAGAAAAAGCCATACTATGTAAATTTACACAATCTAAGGGGAGAAATTAAAAAAGAAAATTCAACCAACGAATTTAATAAACATGAGTGACAAAATTAAATGCAATGCACGTGAAAGGGGGACCCTCATCAGAATTTGACATGGCACCTAGTGGGAAGAAACACTCCCCTCGAAACCAAAGGAACCTGAAGCTCGCACTTCGCCCTAACCCTTGAGCCACTTCCTATGAAGTCACCAAGCCTAAACCTAATGTTTAAGTAAAGCCTCAGATCAATATCAAAAACCCCACCTCTCTCATCTTTTTCGAAATCCTTCACGTGATCGCGATCGAACACCATCACGTGCTGCCCCGTGAAAACCCCGCTCATGTTGTCCGTGCTCTTTGTGTATTGGCGGAACGAGTTCCGCCGTGTGATCAGGTCCGCTGAGGCGAACCTGGTGCCCTCGTAGGACACGTGGCCCTCCACTTGGTCGTAGTAGATGTTGAGTTTTTTGTTAGGGTTTCGTGCGGTGATGTTGAGGATGAGATTGTAGCGGAGCATGTTAATGTTATTATTATTGTTGTTGGTGGAATTGAGGTTGAATTGGGTGAGTTTCGCGTCGGTGACGTGAAGCTTGAAGGCGCGTGGCTGGACCACAGCCCAGAAGACGAGGAATACGACAACGAGGAAGACGACGATAGCAAGGAGAAGCTTCCAGAAGAAGCTGAAGAGGAAGCAGCAGCAGCTTCGGCCACGGTGGTGGTGACGTGGCAGCTCCGATGGAGGGATTGCGGGGCCGTAATACGCACCGTTTAGTTGGGATTGCTTATCAGCCATGGTATGAGGAGTTTAATTGGAAGAAGCGAATGAATGAAGCGAGTTTTTGTGATGGAAGGAGGAGTACGTAATTACGTATATATAGGATAGGATAAAGGGTATGCTTGCTTTTTTTTGTTACCTTAGTTCAATTTTCCCTTGAAGTTTATAGACTTATATTATAGGGCCAATTTGTATAAAATTAAAATAAGTAATTTTTAAAAAACACTTATTTAATAAAAAGATAAGATTTTCTTTTCAAATTAAGTTTGTCAGTTTATTTAAATAAATATTTATTTTAATAAAAATAAGTAGTTTTTATTTTATTTTATTTATCTAAATTACTTATGATTAAAAAATAGTTTTTTACTTATTTTAAGAAATAAATTTTATTTGTTTCTTAAATAAGTACTTATATAACAAAATGATTATTTTATAATTAAATAAATTCACTGACTAAAAATAAAAAATATTTATTTTATTATAATAATTATTTTTTTTAACAAAAAATTTAAACTTTAAACAAACTATTCCATAGTATATAGGTACTAGAGTTGACGGGTGCTACTTATGTGGTAGGAAAGAGCGAATAATGAGTTGCCCGAAACCACAACGCGGTTGAAATTTCAACTTAGACGTGTACCGGTAGTGATAGGGACATACGGTGCGGGCATTAAAGGATTTTTGCATTCACAAATATCGTAATTGATTTTTTTTTTTAAAATTATGAATTTTATTCCTCAAATACGACAACTTATCAATTTAGTCTTTAAAAATAATAAAATAATTAAAAAATTCTAAAAAAAGATAATGTATCTCTCGTTTTAATTCAAAATTCACTATATTAATTTAATTTCGAGAGCTAAAATAATACTAACAGTTAAGCTTAAGAATTAAAATCATAGTATAAAAACTTTTAGAGATTGCTTTTTGTTATTTTATTACTTTTAGAGACTAAATTAACGTCTCGTGTTAGGACACAAAACTGATCATGTACTTTTTTTTTCAGTTATCGAGTGTCTCTTATTACTTATTCAATTTCATTGTTGTATAAGGAAAAATTATTCTAAAATAATTATTATTTTAGTTTTAAATATAATATTAATTATTATTTTTTATTTATATATTTTATAATATTAATGATAGACAATAAAAGTAATAAATGAATTACTTAATAATAATATAAGATTAATTTTATAAAATAATTATTCTTTTTATCTGTTTATAATTTTTTAAATCAGGAAAATAATTATTTTGAGAGGGAAGGAAGGAGTATCTAGTACTATATCTTATGACTAGTAGCCAACTAGGCGTTGTCCTCATTGTCCATTGTCCATTGTCCATAGGGCTTCCATTCTAACTTGGTACGAAGCATCTAAGTATCTAACCAATTACGCGTCTTACAGGGTCGGGATCCAAGTGGGTTGAGTAAATGTATGTGGGTATGACACAAGACATGATGGGGTCTTATTATGAAGTCTCGTAAGCAAGTGACTTGAAGGTAGGGTAAGCTATACGTAACTATTATTTAATGGAAGACAAATCTATGTGCCTTCATATTTTACCAGGTACTACTGTACCTTTTTAAGTAAATCAATAAATAATAAATATATTTACTTGTAGCTTTTCATTTTATAGATAATATATTTTTTATCCATAAATATCAAATACAATATCAAGGGATTTATAATATTCACATACTCTACTCAATTAATAGTTATTATAAATAGAAAGTATAGTTTCATCTTTAATATTTTAAGAAATGAAATAAATTTATTGAAATTTTTTGCCATTATAAAATTTAAAACATCATTAAAATTAAACTATAGTTCATTTATGATACGATTTTAATGTATAAATGATTTTTTTATTGATTTGAGATTAAAGAAAAAGATACTGAAGATACTAAAGCAATGATCAGAATTATATCAAGTATATTTATTATCAATTAATATTAAAAATATATGTAATATAATACTATTTTTTCATTTTTTTACCAATATAAAAGACACTCCATGAATAAATCTGATTTTGAATTTGAATTTTGGGAATATATGCTAAATTTTAGTTTAAAAAGAAAAGAAAAAAAATTATCATCTTTAATAGTATCATTCAGTTTGGTCCAAATAAAGTGAGTAAAGAAACAAAACAAACAGACAAATATATTATTGGGTCGATGACGCTTGGACTACAATTTGAATGGGCCTATCATAAATAGCATTTGACTGGGCCTCCAAGTCAGCCCTCTAGCATATAACTGTTTATTTCCTGCACTCTGATTATTATCATGCATTTTTCATTATTATAAATTGTATTTTGGAATAGACTTTTTAAAATGCAATGAGAGGTGAAAGATGTAACAAGGGGAGTGAAGGATACAATAGCCTAGCATATAATATTAAAGTGTTGATTACGTTATTTTGAAGAAAAAAAAATCAAAACAATCAAATCATAGTTGCTAGGTACTAGGTTTGCAAAGCAAGCGTCCACAAAATGTCATGAATTTTGAATCACAATTGAACAAAACAATGTGTGATCTTCTGACCTATGACTTATAGCAAGCAGACATGCTTAACACAATAAGTGTCAAAGCCAAATAGTAATGTAATGTTGTTGTGTGAAAATGGGCCCAATTGTAGAGATAATGGTATTTTCCATTACTTATTTTTGGAGTGTTATTGATCCCTACAACCTTTGTTATTATCGTTTGCAAATTTTACAAACATGTGAAAAATAATTTTTTACCCCTCAATTCAAACTCCACCATCCCTCCCTCTTCCCCCTTCCCCTCCTGCATTTTCGGATGCAACAAAGTCACAAATTTTTGTGCTAGGAACACAAAATTGTCATTTCATTGTATTTTTAAGCAAAAAAGTATCCAACCAAATCATGATTCCGTGTACAAAATACTTAACAAAGTCGTTGAGTATTTTGTACACACTTTGTATACAAAATCAAAAATGAGTTTAGTACAAAATCTACAGTGGAAACATGTTTTTGTTATAGAACAATGGGTGCATACAAAATCAACAACGGGAATCGTTGTAGATTTTGTTCGTACTCCCTGTACTACAATGAAAACATGTTTTCGTTGTAGATTTTTTACAAGATTATACAACGAAAATGTGTTTCCGTGGGAATGACATTTTTGGAAAAAAAAAATCAACCACTTGGTAGGGACCATTAGCAATGGTATTGGTGACAATAACAACTCCCTTATTTCATATAGACTTGTGACTATTATTTTTTAAAATAAAGTCATTTTGTTGGTATAGTGAGGCCTAGGGCCCAAGTACTTTTAAATAGTTAATGGTGTGTCTTCTACTTTAGAGAGCCCATGATGAAAAAGAAAAAGAAAATAACAAGAAGGGAATGACAGAAAAAGGTTGTATACTAGGAGAAGGCTGGAACATCAAGAGGAAAACACCCAAAAAAGTGGCATATAAAGGCTCTAAGGGTTGGAAAAGGCATAACAAGAGATTAAAAAACACAAGGGTAGCCAAAAGGATCAACCTGTCCCGCCTTATCATTAATCTGCGAAAAATGGGTTGACCTATCCTATCCTACACAAGAAAAGTGAGTTGAAAATTTAAACATGTCCTATTTATGTTTAGGTTGATAGTTGATGTGCCAAAAACCAAAAAACTACAAAATAAATAAATAATCAATATATTGTAATTGATTTAATAAATTTTATCTTTTATAAATATTAAATAATAAATACTTATTAAAAAAATTAAATATACAACCTTAAAATTTGAATAATAATATATTTAGATAATAAATAAATAAAATAAATATTAATTATATTTTTGTTTTATAAAAAATGGCTTGGTGAGTTTACCTACCCCTCAATTTGTTTTTGTGGGTTAAAACGGGAAAAGTCAAAGTAGGGTGATGGGTTGAAAAACTTAACTCGATCTGCCAAAAAAATGATCAAAGCGGGTTGGGTTGGCTTGGGGAGTCCAAGCTGTTTTGCCACCTTTAAGAAATTCAAAGAGGAGAAATGATCATGAGATAAGTTATTTATATACATTTTTCCAAGGTATAACTAGCATTATGACCACTAAACCAAGGCTAAAAATAACACATTAGTTAGAAATTTAAATTACTATGATTACAATATGAAACACCATGATTGGTATTATAACTAGTACAATGCTTGAAATTTGATATCCAATAAAAAAAACAACACACATCTCACTAACCAATGCATTTTAATTCTAACAAGCAAAAGGACACGACTAAAATGATGCTTTAGGACAAAGATGTGTCCTCATTTCCTAAAAGCAAGCACCTTTCTATAAAATCTCAATATAACATTTTAATTTTCAAGTGGAAGAATCATATGTTTTGATATTGAGCTTGAGGCCCAATAATGTAAATAACTAACTTGACCCAAAGAGATAAGGGTTAGCCCAAACTACTAAATTAAATTGTTGAATAATAAAATAAGTAGTGTGTATTCATGTAATTTTTTTTAAATGATAATGTTATTTTTAGAAGAATAAATCTGTGACAAAATGAGGAGGTTAATATTTTTTATATTAGCATATATGGTAGATAGTAGCATTCATGCTACAAGTAACTTATAAATGGTATCAAAAAGCATAATAAATTTACTTGACATTATAATTCAGT
Organism: Glycine latifolia; assembly: GCA_013407115.1. Classification (NCBI taxonomy): domain Eukaryota; kingdom Viridiplantae; phylum Streptophyta; class Magnoliopsida; order Fabales; family Fabaceae; genus Glycine; species Glycine latifolia. Next base: position 9,491,463 of record CM023950.1, read on the forward strand.
TACCATGGATATCTTCTCAAGCCTTGTTCATTTGCTACTCTATATATGATGTACTTTGCTTTGTTAATCAATTTTATATGCCATCTTTAAAGATACTTATATATAAGCCCAGAGCATACAAAAATGAAAAAGAAAAACACAAAGGCCAAGAGGAAAATCTCATCTTCTAACTTCTAAGATATAGTAAATATTAGGTTGAAAAAGGTGCGTACTAGAGATCAAAAGATTATGATTGACTACGCTTGTCTTGTTTCTGGGTTAGCTGATTTAATTGGATGTGTTTGGCGAATATCATATAGTATGTCAAATGTGGAGCGTCGTGAGTCGTCTTCACATTCACATGTTGCTGCATGATTGTGATTTTTGACAAATCAAAAGAAGGTTCCTTTAATCTTTAACATTGTTGTCTGGATTGGACTGGTTGGTCTGTCGGTTAATGAAACAATTAACCTCCCAATTAACTTTTTGGTTAAATGTAATAACTGTGTTTTCAAAGTTGAACTGGATTAAACGAGTTGAAACTAGAGTTGGATCGGGTTAAACTGGGGTTAATTAAAAATTATCATGAATTATAAAGCTTGACATAGTGTTAACTTTTGTCCTGCAATGAAAGTGTTATATATGTAAGCTTAGATTAATTTAACAACAAAAATGTACATTAAAATTATATATGCATGTATTACTATTTGAATATTAATTATATAGTATGATCAAACAATGTAACCAGTTAAACCTATATTGAAAATTTTGACAGTTTGCTTTCCGGTCAGGCTTTGAAAATATTGCTTTGCACAAATCACAATCTATATATAGTTAGTGCCTAGTGATCCACATGATGCTGAGTATGAGTTGAGAACGACTTAAATGGTTCAATTTCCTTTTCTAAATTACTTAAATAGCCCACAAAACCTTAATGTAAGTCTCAATTAAGAATATATAACAACATACTTAATTATTTATATTTTTGTCAAAAAGTCAAGTAGGTCATATTTAACATACGTAATACATTGAAAAGTGCATAAATCTTATTTTGCGTGTATAAATTAAGTCATTTAATAAATATGATTTTGGTATAATAAGCGGCATATTATATATTCACGACTTATATAATTGTTCTAATTTTTTTAAACGTTACTCTATTTTAATAAATTGTGAAAAAAATCACATTAGTCAAGTAAAAAAGTCCTTGAGTTGGGTAATCTTAACTTTGATTTAATTAATGAATATGGATGAAGATAAGGACAGCTCATTTATACACTTAATGGAAGGAAAGCTTTCTTTCGTGATATTATTAGTAGCCAAAGTAGGTGAGGGAGTGTGAAAAGGACCACCACCACCATGCCGTGTGTGGATCGATCAATACACACACCCACAATAATATTCCTCCAAAAGACACCCACAACCACTTCAATAATTCACCCTTTACCACTAAATCCGTTCTCATTAGAGAAAAATTTGATTAACTTTTGCAATAGGCTTTGCCCTATGCTATTGCTACCATCTTTCTTCTAGATATCCCACAACATAATCTTTTCTATCGTAAATATCATATACTATACACACCAAATGGAACCTGAAACTCTGTGCAGGTATATCTCCAGCCGAATGAATATTCAATCTCCAACCTCAAGAAAATAAAAAATAATAATAATTTAATTGTAAATAATACTAAAAGTGGTCCAATTCGTGCAGATAAATAAAGCGAGATGGAATATGGGTTGTGAATATACACACATACCAATACAATAATATAAGCAACCAAGGAATAAAGAAATGTCCAAAAGGTTGGTAGTAAAAGAAAACAAAGCCACAAAAACACGAATAACACAAGAATATTATTGAGAAAACGAAAGATAATGACACCGTGTGGACGCTTCATCACGCTCTCATCTCATTTGTTATCCAAATTGAAACAAGAAATTTTATTGCCACCGTAGCTCAATTACATTTAATCTCCATGTTGCATCTTGTAATTTTTGCTATATCTGAGACTCTTTCGTCCGCTTCACATTTCTATAGCAAAACGTAAAATAGAAACATCTAGGGACCAATTCGTACACAAGTTACACGTACAATAACAACAGTGGAAGAAGAATTTGGTACCTATAAAAATACACTGGATCGGATCGAGTAGAGTATACATATGAGAAATGTCAATAACATACTCTTTAATACACTCATTTTAACACATTTTTATGATTAGTATAAATTTATTGAAAATCATAAAATTCTATAAAAAATAATCATGAGTTTTTCAGATTTTCAATAAATTTTAGTGACGAAATATTTCATATGTAACTTTTGAAAAGTTCATCATTAAATTTTTTGTACCTTTAGAATTAGTGACAAAAAAGCAATGAAGATCACTAAATTCCGTCACTAATAAACATGTTTAAAAGAGTGTATTAGAAAATATATTACTAACATTTCTCTAGTCGAGATTAAGTTTAGACACTAACGGAGCACCGTTGGATAATCTGGAACTTGATGGCGTTCTCTCCGACGACCATTCCGTTGCTGCGGGGCCCAAAGCTGATGAACGCGGGGCAGCGGACGTAGAGGTGGTAGCGGCCGGAGATGAAGGTGCCGACCTTCCAACGAACCCTACCCTGGGCTCGGATGGTGACGAGGACGTTACCGTTACTCTGGTCCTGGCTGAGGCCGAGGAAATTGAACGGCGCGACGGGGATGTTGGTGCCATAAACAAACGGAGACCAAACATTGATCTCTTTATGACCTTGATATGTCGGAGGGATGGCGGTTCGGTACGTGACCTGCTGGCTCCGGTAGGTCACGTAGGTTTCGAGGCGATCATAGTAAACACCGATGTGCTCGTTCGGGTTACGCGAGATGAGCGTGATCTGAAAATTCGAAGTGAGGAAGTTCGCTACGGTGGCGTTGAAGGCGTAGACGGTGACGTCTTGGAGGGTGAAGGTGGGTTTGGTGGGTCTAAGGATTGCCCATATCAAAAGAATTGTGACCAGCACGACGAAAAGGAACACCACTATGCACCAGAACACTTGCCGGAAGATCCTCCTCTTCTTCCCCTTGTGGTGCTCGCACTCCTTCACCGACATGGTCTTTTATTGTTGTTGTTAGTTTCAGAGTGTTGTTGTTGTGTGTGTGTGTTTTTTTAATGGTACCAAAGAAGAAAAGAACAATGAAGATATTATTATTATGGTGGGTGTGAAGGAATTGGGAGGTTCCGTGTGGTGGACGCTTCTAAGAAAGAAAAATGTCTTTGTGTGTGTGTGTGTGTGTGTGTGTGTGTGTGTTGTGGGCGCGTTAGGTGTTGATTTATTTGCAAGGTAAACTGTTGTATTCAGAGGATGTGATGATAAGATCGTGCTATGTTTTGTAGAGTTGGGGATGTTATTTGAATGGTGGAGGCTGCTTTTGGTTGTTGAGGACGAATTTTCCGCAAATTACTTTTTTGTTTAGTTTCATTAGAACTGTGTGAATTTGGGAACTGAGTTTCGTCATTTCGTACGTGTGCCCCAAAGTAATGTTTTTACTTCAACTTTTGTAGATAAAAAAATATGATTAAAATAAATTTTTTTATTAAAAATAATTAATCAAAAATTTCAATAAAATTAATAATTGATAAAACTGATAGCTACTTCATATAAATAGGTGTGACCCAAAAACCAACTAGTTTTGTTATTTTCTAAAAGTACCAGTGCTTCTTTCTTACTATGATGGGTGGAGAGGATCTAATTTGTACTGTGCGTCACGCCTTTACATATAGTACCCGTGCACTTGTAGACATAGGTCGCTAATGACAGTTCATTATGGGAAACTTACCAACGTAGCTTTTATATAAAACGAAAAATAGATTTAATATATACTCTCTATGTAGTTTTATTAGTTTTGGCTGTTCTTGTCACGTGGTGTGAAAATTAACGTTTGAAAAGTTCATGTCCAGAAAATTGTTTCTTGCAATCCTAAATCGTTTCCGACAAAATACGGTGATAAATTAAATAATTCGGACATATGTCCCTTGTATTTTATCTCATTTTTCACAAATTACAATCACAGTAGATATACTAATGCTTATTACTAGAGATAATTTTAGATTTTGATATTTATACACCATAATATATATTTTCGCTCACACTTTCAACTCAGAAAAGTAAAAGTAAAAAAAATGTTTTAACGTGTATTTTTTTTTTAAAAATTTAAAAGTAATGTAAAGACTGTGACGAAAATAATTATTGGATAATTTTTCGTTTTGAGAAATTAGACAACTATTGATGTTACTCAAAGAACTTGTACTAATCTAAGGTGTATATTCTACGCTTTTACTTGTCAATGACGTCCCACTCGTCACTCGCCATTTCCATTGTGACATGGATTTCGTAGTTAATGTTTGATGCTCGTCAAAGTCAATAGAGGAGTACCGAGTACGTGCTTTACTTTTGAGTGCTGATTAACCTTCACTCTATTTTGGGTGGATAGATTATACGAATATAAAGGAAAGAAAAAAAGGTATAGAAAGATAGTATAAATTTTTTGGGTACATAAAAGAAAGTATAATTAAGTTTGATAGATAAGGAAAAAATCCGGTGATTCTGAGAGTAAAAAGAAAATAGGTAGATAATTATAACTTTTCTTTACTTTTTGTTAATCAAACTCACAAAGGGACAAAAAGGCAAAAGTGTGAGATTTTAAAACTAGGAATCAGCTTCCATGATAAAAAACAGTAAAGAAGATACACATTAAAATTGTTATATAGTAGTAATTTATACTATTCAATTAATTACATTTATATTTATCTTATTTTCCATATATTTATATCTTAATTTGTCATAAAAACAAACTTAAGAGTATGATTGCAAAAATAAAAGTGTAATAGACACGGTTATTATTATAAATTTTTTTACACTAATAATGAATCAGAAATTAGTATTAACATAAATTTTAAAATTATTACTATAAAAATTAACGAATTTATTATATATAATAATTTATAATTAAATAATAGTAAAAAAGTTTACACTATCACTCTATCGGTATTATTTTTATTCTTTATATAATTAGTATTTTTCATTTGAAAGTGGATCAAACTTTATGACAAAATACTAAATTAAGATTTCCTGTCCAAATATATTAGCTAAAGGCCCTTTCAACATGATAATGCTTGTTTCACGTCATCAAATAATAGACAAAATTATAATGCAAGTGTACAAAATATGAGATAAGATTAATGATAATAAAATTATAATTAGCTCTCCTTATTTCTTCCAGAGTCCCATGATATTTCGGGAATGATCTTGGCTGCTTTCAGATAACTGTTTAATGGGTGATTGGGAAGAGCACCTTCAAGAGACACGTTTGGGGAATAATAACAAGGCCCTACTTAAAAGTTACAACGACAGAAGCTTTTAGCTCGGACAGACATGCCAACACATTTTCTAGAAATTATTTCTTACTATAAAAATTACAAAAAAAAGTATATAATTATGAGAAAGTAAAAATATATACTCCTTCATTGTTATAAAATAAGTATTTGATGAATACTCCTTCTCTCCGTATTTAATTATAAGATTTAAAAAAAATTGTTTATCAATTTTTATAAGATTTTTTTCAATTGTTTTTTTTCTATGTTATTATTTAACTATTTTTCTTAAAATATTAATAAGAAACAATTGAGTGGATAGAAAAATAAGAATTAATGTTGAAACGATAATATAGTTAATTGATAAGTTTAATGTAATTAACTAAATTAATTATTTTTTTAATGAGGATAAATTACATGACCGACCTAAAAATAAAACAACTAAAATTTTAGCTTTAGGCTTACCAATATTTACAATTAGTTTTTTAAAATTAAAAAGTCACACATATTGGCTAAAACATCCCATATCTAAAGTAAAAAAAAGTTGCTTTTAATTTTTATTTTAGACTTTAGTCTATGTTGGATTGGATTAATTCTGATAAATTAGTTAAAAATATATAATATTATAATTAGGAAGGGAAAAAGTAGCATAATTGTTGTGATTTTTTTCATTATATACTTTAATGAGGTTCAAGAATATAATTGGAAGAACCAAGGCCCATACTACATGCAGTTGAGCTGATGCAAGAGGGTAAAGAATCAATGTATCTATTTAATCAACGAATCTATTTAACGAGTAATATATTTGTTGAATCATAACTCTGTAAGACAAAGAAATCAATTTCCATTTCCATGAATTTAGTTCTCCTTGTCTAATCTGTGGGGCCAAACAGAAATTCCTATGGTTTCATCAATTCTGTATAATAGAAACCAAACCAGGCACAGGGGGAAACCTTAACTAATTTAGCTTACAAGTTAACACTCCTCTTGTATCTGTATTCCAGTTGAGGCTTAAAAAGTTTAATTTTATTTAAAAATGAAAACAAAAATTTGCAAGAAAAAAAGATTCATGTCAAATGGGGGATCAAGAATTGTAAACCAATATGCATTATATTAGTTAGCTTCTATAGTTCTATTTCAGCCAGATACAACCACACTAGCTAGTTTTTCCATCTGAACATATTATTATAACTCAAATTTCCATGAAGCTTGTATTATACTCTGTTTTGTAACAGAAAGCTCATTATAGAAGTGATGTTGAAAAGGCACGTGATTTTTCAATCTATTATTTTATAGCAAACATGACTTTCTTGGTATACGCAAATTATTTATAAGATTGCTAATAGAAAACAATTAATATTAATATTATAACCCAAGTCTGGTTTGGACATTATTAAGAATAGGAAATTAAATCTTGGACACTATAGTTAAATACTTCTCCATACAACAACAATAATATGAGAAACGTGACAAAAAGCTAGTATGAGGTAAATAATTTCGCATTGGCAATTCACAACCACACAAAAATCCCCACTAACAAACATTTTGCAATTATGAAACTTGAGTAGCCAATTCTATTCGCTCTGGCAAAATGGAACTTGCTTCATGAAGTCTTTATCACATTTGGGTACAGTTGCCTACAAATAACATCTTAAAGTAATTAACACAATCACATAAAAGAAAAACAATTAAAAAAACGATTGCTCTTATGTTGGAATTAAACAAACTTAAAATAACTTTCAAATTATTGTTTCAGAAAAAAAAAGCATTAACAATTTTGTTATAACTTATAAACAAAACTTTATTTTAGAGTAATAGTATAAGTGATACTCTTACTCTAACCCAAATATAATAGTTTTACAAGATTAAATAAAAGGATAAATAAAGACAAGTTACAATATCCATACAAAAAAAAAAATAGTGAACTCTTCCCCTCTTTGCTTTAAACTGTGATGACAATCTCACCTTTATTAAGTTCAACAATGTTAAAAGGAACACCTTGAAAACATATTATTACACATTCAAAGTAAATGGCAGCAAGCAAAAAAAATGTGACAACTTTTTTTTTTTTCAGAAAATAAAAATATAATTATAAAACTAGGTATACTTAAAACAAATACCCTGCGAGGGTTATATAATATGAAATCATATGCATAAGTACCATTTACCAACAGATTACAAGACCCCAGTATGATTCCTGAGCAATATGTATGTTGACATAGTAATGAACTATCAAAACAGAAAATCACTGCATATACCACATTGTATTGAAGACCAACTACAAAAACTCTGCAACTACCAACCAGCATGTAGATGTTTATCATACCAAGCTATACGATTGAAAATGAGTTGAGCTGATAAACTTTATATGGTTCGTTAACATTTAGTTTAGTTAGAAATTTGACTCGAGTTTAACATGAATTTTTTTTAACTCTTACTTAATTTTGTTTAAATTTGTGAACAATTCGTTAGCTCGAATAACATGAAAAAAGATTCAAATTTTTAAATCTTATGTATTTTAAAATTTTAATTTATTAGTAGATTTTAGATAAATTATTGTTTAATTATTCTTAAAAAATAAAATTAAACTTCCTCTATTAGATTTGTAGGCATAATGTATAATAAAAAAATATAATTACAATCAAAATCTACACAAATAAAAGCTATCTCACTCTACATATAAAAAAATAATATATAACTAAATCAATTATATATATATATATATATATATATATATATATATATATATATATCAAATTCAATACATTTGGTTAATGAACAAAAATTTAGTCAGCAGATTATTGAATAGAATTTTTAACTATTTTTAAATTGATTTAATTCATTGCCATTCATATCAATCTATATCCACTTCCGAAGCAGTTTCCAGACCCCCACAATTAACTTTTTTTTTTCTTGTTAAAAGAGAGTTGAAATGGATATAATGAGTACAGATATCATTAGGTAATATCATAGAATTACCAAATGTATAAATTGCGTACTAAATCTGAGTTGTCAGTAGAAAAAGCAAAAACAAGTTATTGTTCTAATTATCTTAATTTTTCCAAAAAAAGAAAGAACAGAACAGATAAGATATAACTTATACCTTTGACTCGAGTTGGTAATCTATCTAAAATGACTTGCCAATATAATATAAGCCCTTTGAGAGGAATAAAGCACTGCCAAGTTTGTAAAATAACAAAGTGAGTAGAGTAAGAACTCGCTGACTACAACTAAGATTGTAAAAATGTACAGTTTAATTTAACCATGAAGAGGTCAGAAGAATCCTTTTTTCACATCTATGATATGGGGAACCTTAACACACCTAAACCATTAACTAGACTTACCAACAACCAATCTTCCCATGTTTTGGGAAGAAATAGTCCACTTATTTCTCCAAAAGAGATGGGCAATATCTTAATGTCATTTGATTCAATAATTAATGCAATCTCTTGTTGTTTTACTAAATCCTCCATTTTTGAAAAACAAACATGAGAATCCGGCCTTTCACTATGATTTCAAATAAAAAAGACTCCCCTTCACCTCCATGACCAACACCATTCACTATCATATCACTTTCTCATTATAACCGCACAATCATTCTTATCAAGTAAGGAAAATAATGCTTCGGGTCTATAACCTCGAAATCATTACCAACATATTCCCCATTTTTTACATTTCTATATACATGTTGAAACCAAAACAATGGAACACAATTAACCCTCTCTATCAATTACAAATCCCTCCATCAAACGTACAGAAATAAAAAGAGGTTGTCTATATATGTAGCCTTTACGAAAATACATCATATATTTCCCTACTTATAAGATAAAATTGAGAACCAAACAACTTTAGAATCTACAAGTAATCACCATCCCCATATAGCGATAAGGTCAAGTTAAAAAGTTCTAAATACTTTACTCCTAAACCACGATAATATTTTGACTAACAATTTTTTTTCTTCCACATAATCCACACAATTTTAAGAGTCATCTCCTCCCAAATCACTAAAAAGATCTTTGCAAATCTTTTATGGTATTCAAGACCACCTTTAGTATCTAAAGGAATGGTATATATTCTAATATAATGTAGAAAATGACTCTAGATTTAACAAAAATCGTACTTATATTTGCTTCTTATTAAAAGGATAGTAAAGACTCAAATATGCAAAATATTAAAGAGAAATATTAACAATACACTCTCTATTATTAATTAAAGTTTATTAAAAATTATACAATTTTGTAAGACTTGCTTCTTGTTTAATGAGTTTTACTTATAATTTTTAATAAATTTAACTAATAATAAAATGTATGCTAAAAAAGTGTATTACATCATACGTTAATACTATGACTCCTATATTAGATCCAAGACTCCGTTCTACCAACTCCTTAAATCTACATTGTTTACTATTTTCATCTTAGTGTGTTAATGTCTTAAACATTTTTGTTTATCTTAGATTTTATAAGACTTTTTATATAGTAAAAAACGAAAGGAGGGTACCGGATGAGTTTCTCTTCGTTGATTTTCTCTCCTTCCTTCTACGTACATACAAAGTCCTAGAAAAAGACCGTTGGAGACCTTATATGTATTCGTATACTCCAACGGAAACAAAGGAAAATGAACTCCCATCCAAATGGTATTAAACGCATATTGATCCAAAAACGGAGTGTGCATCACACATCTTTATCTTATTTATTGCTTTCATACAATAATTGACATTCCAAGAATAACGCTAGGTCTATACTGTATTTACCGGCTACAAATAAACAACTTTTTTTTTTTTAGGGAAACGAATAAACAAGTTATTCACCGTCTAATGCAAGCAACACCTACGACCTCAAATTATAAGTTGTCTCTCTTTCGCAGTAAGAAGGACCTTTATTTTGTTTATTAGTTGAAGATTTAGGTCAGTCAACTTCACTTTTTGAACGGATTTAATTATTATAGTGTGTTTAAATTCTCATTGGTTCAAAGTTTTTGGGCATCAAACAAACAAATAATAATTAATTACTTTTATATATATATATATATATATATATATTTGGTTATTTTCATTAAAAAATAAAAAAAAAACAGACTTATTAATATGAGTAAATAGTGTATCAACTGTATATATTGTTATTCAATTAAAAATTATAATATGATTTCATTAGATATAATTAGTTGACAAATTTTTTTCAGCTGGTGTATAAAAATTAAACTCCTTAAATATCACTCCATCCTTCATTTAGCTGCCCAAACATTGAAATATGTGGGTTTGGAATTGTAATAAAGAATTTAATTTTTACGTATTGTAAGTAAAAAAAAGTTTAATTATATAATTAATTAGAAATTATAATAAATATGATTTAAATATAATTATTATAAAATTAAATAAATTTATTATATGATAATTTGTAATTAAATAATAAGATAAATATTATTTTATGCATCAACTATAATTCCCTCTTTAAATTTTTATACAGTGAATAAGTGATATATGTACGTATATAATCCCATTTGCTTATGCAAAAATACAATAATCCCATTCGCTTTTTATATATTATTTGATATATTCTAAGTTGCTACGGATCTGCAATCTGCATAATGATAATCATACTATGATGCCAATCACAATTATGCACATATCTATATGATGTCACAGCTAGCTTCAAATTATTATTATTCTTGATGTTCTTCATACATACGTTAGATATCCATGTGCGGATATTAAGAACGACGTTCTTCTGCGCCGTCCAACTGGGACCTACATAGTCTGAATTATCTTATTAGAATTGGCATAAATTTTATTTTATTTTACTTTTTAAGATATAAAATTGAGCACCGACAGTGCAGGTAAGTCCAATATTACAAGCCAAGAAATGGAGAAAATTGTGTGGCTGTAGTAAATTGAAATTAAGGACCGCATAAGTAGCATCCGTTAATTGACTTTCTCTGTGTTGATCAAAAGTTAAATCTTATTAATAATGATAACTGTAGAAAATTACGACCAAGCCAATCTCAAGCTGAACTAATTAACGTTGCAAATTTAACTGTCACTCGCGCAGTTTCAGGGCAACCCATGTACCAGACACACTTCTTTAAGCTAGCAAACACAATTTAGATTAAAGTTAAATACTTTAAAACAAAATAAACCTGTGTTATTATCATTTATAAGTCAAACCAGTGTCTTAGGGTTCATCGTTTGTACAGAAAAAAAAACTCTAAAAATGAGTGAAATGAATAAAAAAAAAAGGTAGAATTCATACTTTTACATTCTATTTTATCTTATGTTTGGTTGTGAGGAAAAAATTGGAGGAAATAAAATTTTGAAATTTAAATTATAGGAAAAGAAAAAGGAAAAATAATTTTTTATTTTTATTTTTTGAAATGAATTTTTCTTCTGATTTTTCTTCAACCAAAAAAGAAAAAGATATTATTATGCATTTTTTTTCTTTCAATTTCTTTTTCATTTCCAATCCTTCTTAGCAGATCCACTTTCATGATTTTATTACATTTCATTCTATCTAACCGAATGGATCCTTAGACTGATACAAAATAAAAATAAAAGTACAACTTCTTCTATTTCAAAATAATTATCTTAAGAAAAAAATTATCCCAAAATAATTATTATTTAGCTTTTTAATTTAGTATTAATTACTCTTTTTCATTTATACCTCTAATAACTACTATTGTGCTGCATAATTTCTAACAAAGAAGGTTAATTTAATAAAATTGTTACTTTCTTATCTATTTATAAATTGTTCAATTCAAGAGATGAAGATCCGATTTAGAGGTTCGATTCGAGGAGTACTTGATCCAGAGCTGGTTTGTGAATGTGAATTTCAATGGTGGACCATGATGACAACAAGTTCAACAAAGGTGTTGCAGTGCCTACAATCACTCCTACGCTTAAGTCACTAAGATTCTTAGGTCGAGTAATAGAATGAATTGGAGTAAGGGCATGTTTGGGTGTAAACTTCTCTAGAAGTACTTTTAGAAGAAAAAAATGAAATGAGCTTCTCCATAAGCTAAAATGAGTTTTTCATTAGCTAATTTGTAGGTGTCATCTCATTTTTTAGAAAAGCTATATTGGTGATTTTCTAAAAATTAACTATGGAGAACTTATTTTTACTTATGGAAAAGTTCATCTCATTTTTTTTTCTTATTTTCTTCTTTTAGAAGTTCTTCTAGAGAAGTTTACTCGAACAGACCCTAAGTCACATACCAAAACTTTGTGCTTTTTATACCATGTGTGGAGGCCAGAAAGTTAGTTATATATTATTCAACTCTCACATGAGTGTTCTAGTTGTCATTACTTGCAACACACGTTTTCTGTTATTGGATCATGTGTATTGCGTGACTCTTATTATTTCTATCATGAAGCCAACTTCAGCCCAGGCATTGGAGCTTACTCCAAGCAACATGACTTTCTTAGTACAAACTTAAAGTTCTTGGTAGTTGGGATTAAAGCAACATCTTGATTTACTTATCATTAGATCACTTCCAGAACAATTGCCCCCAAGTTTGTTGCTTCTTTATAGTTGTCGACTGATAAGGTTCAAGTGTCTAGCTAATGTTGAATTCTAATTGTCTTGTATGTGTTTAAGAGTGAGTACATATTCCCTTAGAGTTAGATTTGGTAGTTGGGATTAAAACAATATCCTGATTTGCTTATTGTCAAATTACTTTTCAGAATATTAATTTTTCTAGGTCAGTGGAATGGAAACAAGAGAGAAGGAAAAAGGAGGAAGGGGTAGCGAGTAGTGAATGAGAATGTGGATGGAGATGCAATGTATGTGACTTCATGAGAAGGAACTGGGTTAAGCTTTCTGTAGTGCCAAAAATAACTTCAAATGGGAATTCAATCATTTCATCAACACTTATGTTCGTCTAAGAATAAAAATTGGTATAGATTGTTCATCGTCTAAACCGATAGAAGAAGATGAATAAAACTCTATAAAAATTGATTAATTGAATATTACTGCTGATCTTACTTTTAAGAAATAAGTTATAGTGTATTTTATATTATAGCTTATTTCTTATAAATAGGATAAAAAATAATATTATTTTATTTTATATTTTAAAATTTTAATGTGTTATAACATTTTGATTGATTGTGTCTAACAACTCACAGTTAGGTATGTATCCATTCAAGAGTTTTTTAGATTTTTTTATGTTTGATATCAAATTTTCATGAAAATTAATTTTAAAAAATATATTTTAATTAAAAATAACATAATTTAATAAATCTAATTAATTTTCTAATAAATATAAAATATTTCTTTTTCTTATAACCGAGAGTGAGATAATTTATAATCTCATGCATGTCAATAACCTTTTAATAACAAAAATAAAAGAAAAGAAAACTTGTTAAAAAGATAGTACTGGTAATAAAATTAGGGTCGTTCAAAACAAAAAGTAATAAAATTTGGGCATAAGTATCAAGAAAGGAAGGAACTGAGCCACCAGCTAAATTTCAAATTAAGGATGTCGCCAATGTACACGTGGTGGCGGGTGGCGTGTGGCGTGCGGAGCCAACTAGTAGTATGTGAAATGAAGATCGAGCAATAGATATATAGATTCGTTCATCACTTGCACTGACATTTAGGATGATGTTATTCTTATCCCTAGGTTCTCTCATGCAGTGACAGTTTCAACTAAAGAGGTCCTACAAGTGATTCTTCGAAACTCTCAAATTCCCAACTTTTGCATTTTGTTTTATCACTTTCCCTATATACGGATTCATTCACCTTATCTCTATGGAAATTTTTTGATGAACGTCAATTATCTTATGGACATATGGAAGGAGAGAGGAAAAATGACAAAAATACAAGTATAACAGAAAGAAAGAAATGGAGAAGTGATTACCGTGTATTTAAAATAAAAGAGTATTTATATATAAGTATATTTTTATTAATGATTATTTTTTATTAAAAAATTTGACCAACCATTTTAGTGAAATTTCTTTTTTTAATTAGATTTTTTTCATCCACCATACTCAAATCCTAAACCTTACTTAAAGAAATCAAATCTAAAATCACTCAAATCAACTATTGATTAATTTTTTATTTGTATATTAAAATTAAAAGATATGTAAAATGCCCACTTCAATATTTCATACCTTCTTAAGTGATATTAACTTTTATTAATTTTAATAAAATCATTTTGTATGCCTGCGTATATAATGACTTTAGATGATTTTTAATATTTCATAACTATATACCGTACATGTTGGTATTTTACTTATCATTTATAATAATGCACACATTTTTACAAAATAATAAAATATACAAATTCTCGTGATATAATAATTTTATTTGATAAAAATATCCTTATTTCATAAATGATACTTCCTCGGTCTTAAATTATAAGACTCATTTTTAAATTTTTTTTTAAGATCATTTTCTAATTTATAAATATATTAATTATTTTTTTCCTTCACACTCTTATTTAATTATTCTCTATCCAAAACATTAATGATAAATAATTAAGTGGATAAAAATATAAGAAATGATAATTTTGATATGATAATATAAATAATTAACATATTCTTTGTGACGAACTAAACTAATTATTTTTCTTAAAAAATGTGAATTAGTCGAAAGAATCTTATAATTAATAATGGATAAAGTAATATGGTATTGTAAAATTATAGTTATACATATATTATTGATTTTATTTTTAGGGTATTATTGGAAAAAACTCAATAATGCTTTCTTGATATTATAGAATGACAAATAATTTGAAATAAATAAACATTTCAAACATGACAAATAAAATAAAACAGATGAATATATATTAACACAAAAATTACATTTTTTATTAAAAATTAAAAAATCACACTCCTTGCTAAAGGAGGAAGCACACGAGTCAACAGATAAATCATAAGCTTTACCTAACTATTTTGGCCTTTTTTATGCCCTATATCCCCACAAAAAAACTTTACCTTACTGAATTCAAAGCAGGATCAGAAAACAAATTTGGACGGCAGAAAATGGTTTCCTCATAGTTTGTCATGATTTCTAGTTGGATGTCGTCGGCTGAAGGAATCTGGCTTTTCATTATACTTGTTTGCTGAGTTGCATAGGTACATCTATAGAGGTACAGGGAAGTGTATCGCTATTGAAAATACAAATTGATTAAAAAAATGAAATTATAAGCATCTTTTTTTGAGAAGACATCTACTAGTTTCTAATGAGAGAAGACATCTTCTATAAAATAAAAAAAAAGAAAATTATAGGACATCTACTAGTTTCTAATTATTACAAATTGATAAAAAAAATAAGGAAATTATAAGACAACTACTAGTTTCTAATTATAAGATTTTAACAAAACTTCACAAAATATACAAATAATTAAAAAATAAAATATATAAAATTTAAAGACAGTAAAAGAAGAATAAAAAAAAAGTAGTCTAATCAACAAAACTAATTGACTTGAACTTGACTTACAACTATTGTCTACCCATAAATTAAATAAGTACTGAATATGTATATTCATACATACTCTTGCACATGGTGTGATGTGAAAAGAGACAAAAATGGAAAAGCAGAAAAGAACAGCGTTAGGCAGCTACAGGGCTGCATTGAATTTTGAAGGCATGGGTGATAGGAAATTCTATAACCAAAGAAAATTCCACAACTTTTAAAAAGTGGAATAGAAAGCAACGAGTAGAGAGGATAATGAAACAAAATAGCCACGTGGTTTCTTTTCATTTTGCATCTTTTATATTCGTCAAACGCCAATGATTTTTAATTAGACTAATCATGCATAACAAATGGGTTAAACTATTCATCCCTATAAATAAGTTTTAATACACAATTTTTTGTCATGATTTTAGTATCATTGTATAACAGTTCTATACAATCAGATTTATTTTTTATATTTGCATAAGTACATGAATAAACTGATGAAGGATTATTTTAACTTAAACAGTGATGTAAAGTTTGAGTTCTTAATAATTAATATATAATTCTGTTAAATATGAAAATACTTTGTTATTTCTTACGATCGTATTTCATTTGAACAATATTACTTCTGATAAAAGGTTTATAATTAAAAAATCAGAACATAAAGTTAATATTGCATCCACAAAAATTAAAACTTATGCTTTTTTTTATCATGATACTGTTTGTATTGGTATAAAACAATCTTATGCCAAAAATAATAACTATTTTTTGTCAAAAATCATAAACACATACAAGATGAATATTTATCTTATAATATGATCTATTTCATAAAAAAAAAATCAAAATTTCAATTACTTAAGAGATACAAACTTTTACAGCTAGTACCAAGTATCATTGGTTACAGTCCTTTTACTAAAACTTTAAATAAAAACCCATAAGAATCAAGTGAATAGTTTAGCCTAACAAATACAAATGCTTGCATATTTAAGTAATCAATTGAATGACACTTTTTCTCAATGTGAGTTTGCTTATTCATGTCAGCATCCATTTCCTCCTGTTTCTCTATGTGCTTTTTAATTAGTTTAGCTACATTAGAAGGCATCAAGGAACGATATAATCATATTGATGTGATGTAGTGAGGACTTTTCCGATAAGCTTTTAAGCGCTTTCCATGGATCGAAGACATCGACCAAAATAAGCACCACGTAGTAGCAAAACTACTTTACCAACCAAACCTAACAATATATAGCATAATGATCTTAGGTGTTCCTAACATTATTCTATTATCAATATATTATATAAAAGACCGTTGTTGATTAAGATTAATTGTATACGTGACGCACTCAGTTAACTTAGAGTAAGAATTGTTATATTTATTATATTAATTACATTGTAAAGTTTTTTTTTTTATTTGATTACTTTTTGAAATTCATTGAAGCATGCTATTTGATTATTTGATTTGATTTATTTTTTATAATTTTATATCAGACTACAATAATAAATTTCATACATATAAAATAAAAATAGTAATAATAAAATTGAAATGCCAATAAATTGTTATTAATAATTTTAGGCAAAGTTAAATTTTAAATAAGTTAAAAAACATAAAAAATAATATAAAGGTAGAAATGATTTTTAAAAAAAATAATAATATTGGATAGGGTCCAAAAATCTTAACATTTTTAATTATACGGTCCAATTTATCATTTATATCAAAATATTCAAGTTTATATATATATATATATATATATATATATATATATATAAATTCCTCTGAAAACGATTTTAGTTAATGGAAGAATCTTTAACATTAATTATAATTAAAAAAAATTAAAAAAAATATAGAAAGT
Source organism: Glycine latifolia (assembly GCA_013407115.1). Classification (NCBI taxonomy): domain Eukaryota; kingdom Viridiplantae; phylum Streptophyta; class Magnoliopsida; order Fabales; family Fabaceae; genus Glycine; species Glycine latifolia. The sequence goes on from CM023950.1 coordinate 9,509,039, forward strand.
GGACCAGATAATCAATTGAAAATTCACATCATATTATTTTATAGAAATATTTTTATAGTTTATTTACAGCATTAGCAAATAGAAAATTATAATATTAATTGACTAATATACGATATCTTTAAATTAAAGAGCCTCTAAAAGTTTTCAACTAGTTCGTTAGTATAGTTTTTTTAAGAGAAATATTGGATACAAGGTCTATTGTGAAACACATATTCAACATCAACATCAACAACACCTTTAACCCAAGTTAATTGGGGTCGGTGATAGATGAACCCAATGATAAATCGAAAATAAGATAAATGAGAGAAAAAAATAGGCTAAAAGCAGAATGGTGAGAGGAAGAAGGGAGAAAAGAGGAGGAGAAAGACTAAAACAAGAGAACGACTGAAACATAAAGTTACTAATGGGTTTAACCCTCCACTAAGCTTATCGCTTTTCTCCACTCCGTCCTAAGACATACCGTCCGCCAATCTATATCCCACTCCATTAGGTCTTGTTTAACTACCTTTTTCCAGATAAGTTTTGGTCGACCTCTACCTCTCTTTGACTCTAGCTCTTGATAACAAACTCTTGTTCTTACAGGAGCATCCAATGGCCGTCTCATAACATGCCCAAACCATCTCAATCTATGCTTCCTCATCTTTTCACATATTGGTACCTTTGATACCTTTCGTCAAATATCCTCATTTCTTATCTTATCCATCTTCGTATATTCACACATCCACCTTAACATCCTCATTTTCGCTACCCCTATTTTATGCTCATGTTGCCTATGTGCTGGCCAACATTCCGCACCATATAGCATTGTCGGTCTAACAGCCGTTCTATAGAATTTTCCTTTTAGCTTAAGGGAAATCTTGCGGTCACACAGAAACCCCGATGCACTCCGCCATTTCATTCACCCTGCTCTAATCCTATGACTTACATCCTCATCGATCTCACCACCTTTTGCAACATTGATCCCAAGTATCTAAAAACATCTTTCCTGGGTACCTCTTGATCAAGTAGATGCACTGTGTCTTGATCACCATCCTTATCCCGTGAAAACTCACACTTCATATACTCCGTCTTGCTCTTGCTTATCTTGAATCCTTTAGACTCCAAAGTACTTCTTCACAATTCCAATTTCCTATTCACGCCATCTTTGGTCTCATCAATAAGTACGATATCGTCTGCAAAAAGCATACACCACGACACTTCCTCTTGAATATCTCTCGTTAGTTCATCCATCACTAAGGTAAAAAGATAAGGACTAAGAGTTGAACCTTGGTGGACACCTACCGTGATAGAAAAATACCTTGATGTTCCATTACAAGATTTCACACATGTGGTAGCTCTATCATACATATATTTGATTGCATTAACGTACTTTAATGCTACCTTTTTCTTCTCAAGAGTCCACCATAAGACTTCTCTTTGGACTCTATCATATGCTTTCTCAAGATCTATGAACACCATATGTAAGTCTTTCTTCCTTTCCCTATACCTTTCCATTAATTGTCTCATCAAGAAAATAACTTTCATGGTACATCTTCCTGGCATAAATCCAAATATTGAGAAACACATATTATTAGCATAAAATCTTACTTTCCTTACCATAGTATGGTCACAAGATTTACTTGCCTCCTGCAAAAACTCAACTTTTAAGTTTGGTATATTTTGTAACTTATTTCTATACTTATGAATTATTGTGCTGAGATTTGAAGAACCACACTTAATAGAAAATTGGAATATAGCATTGAGTAGTTAACATTGGTTTATATGAAAAATGATGTTCACAAATGGGCGGTGACATTTTTGTAAAAATTTGGAAGTTGTTAACATTGTTTTTTTTGTTAAACCGATGTCAATTATTGTACTTAACATTGGTTTCATGAAAATTGATATTGAGTGTCGTGAATCAACATCGATTTTACAAAAAAATGATGTTGAGTGTCGTGAGTCAATATCAATTTTCTGAAAATCGATATTGTGGTTGACCCTAAGTATCATATGTTTCATTTTTCTTATCACATTTTTCCTCTCGCGCTTATATAAGTTTGAAAGAGAACGCAACCATTGTCGCCATAGCCCTAGCCATTGTCATCATTGTTTTTTCCGTTGCCATCGTCATATCGTCTGAAGTTGTCACCACTGCTGTCACTTTCGCCTCTTGTCGTGATTGAGTTGTTGTTCGTTAAAAAGCCGCCATTGTCACTGAGCTGTAGTAGTCCAGTCTGAAGCATTTCTAGCTTTGTTTGAACTTTCACTCGCAGCTTGATATATCAAGATATTCATTTTGAATTGGAACTAGTATTTTTAGTTGTGAGCTTGTGTTGTTCATGGATTCAATGACTCCTGAGGGATATTTTGGTTGAACTTACTTTTGTTGTGTTTAATGCAGTGTAAGTGTTTCGAGTGAGCAAATGTACTAGTTTATTCAAGTGTCTGACTAATAGTTCAAGTTGCATGGTTTTATCATTCATGCTCGTAGTTCTTTGTCTTTCCAATTATTGATCTATTTTTTATGTTTGTTTTCTGATGTTCTGGAAGAGTTTGGTGGCTCAAAAGTAGTCAACTCGATGCATTGTTATGATTGATGCTATCCCTTAATCATTTCATTTGTATATACAGAAGCAACATTTGCTTTCTGTTTTTATTTTTTGCTTAATTGCAACACTACGCATCTTTGAAACTAACAGGATTAGTTTCATAAAGCATAAATGTCTTGGTTTAGAAAAATAAAACTAAACTTTATCTACCATGCATATATAAGTCAGCATCCAGGAGCTGCAAGTACAAAACTACTTCATCAGACTTACCAATTTTTAAGAGCTTCTAAAAGAATAGCAGCCAAATCATTTTTTGTGTTCAGAACTGTGATCAGAAGCTTGGCACTCTCCGCTGCACTTGTCCCATGCAGTATGCACAGAAAAATAAGAAATAATATCAGAACCAAGATATTCCTGCATTAAGAATAGCAAAACTTTGGCATCAAAGTAAATTTTACTAGCAAGAAAAATATGTTTGCCAAGAAAAATGACAATTGTCGTACCTTCTCAGAAACAAAGTAATTTACCATTGGAACTACTTCACCGTAGAGATAAACTATGTAGCAGTAATCATTACAGCATCTCTATTTGTTAACATCTTAGTCCTCTGCCTCATCTGAAAATGGATAAGCAAGGAAGACATCTAGTATTATAACAAAGATGATTACACAGAAGATGCTTCCCTTTCCAGAACGCATCAGATATGTGCACTACTTGTAATTCTCATTTTGACATTGACCTTCATCAAAGCGTGAAACATTAGAAAAAAATAGGTCACTAGTTAATATAAATCATTAGCTAAAAAGGCCTCGTGCCTAATCTAACTTTCCACATAAGGTATATTAGGATAGGAGCAGATCACTAGAGGTTTAATCAAAAATTAATTTGCAGATATGGATGACATTTATCATCTAGAAGGAAAATGCTGCATAAAATTTAATAAAAAATAATTGTTTTAAGCTAACTAAACTGACTAAATATGAATATTAGCAGTTGTATCCTATCCACCATCATATCTTATGAGCTTAATGACACTACCTGACCCACTTTTCCCATATCTAGATCTCAGGAAAGAACAGGGATTGGAGTCACCCCACCATAACCTAATCCTTAAAATTAATAGGTCTTATTCCCAATAGATATGTCCAAGTTTGTGTGCCTTGTCTAATAAAAATTTCAAAATGTTCAACCTACAAATCAATTAACTATGCTATCAAATGTGCCACTAAAAGCAAGAATTAACTTACACACCTATTGAGCCTCAAACTGTTGAAGGAGCGAAAGAACAAAAGCACAAAACTTAGTAGCCACTGCACAAAACAATATGGGAGCCAGATCCCATGCAAAACATTTACCCTACACGAAAGGACTTGTTGGATGCTCACTTTTCCGAAGCCTTCTAGCATAATAGCAACATAGGATAGATGCAACAAAAAATGGCAAGGTCTGAATTTTTTGAGCTCTTCAAATTAATTGCAAACTCATTATTGCATCCCTCAACATGGCAAACCAGCAAGAGGCTATGCTCAACCTATACAACCAAAGAAACATATTTTTACAAGAAAGAAGACCACCGGTTACATTATCTTAATTATAACCTGCTATAGATTTCCTCCATTACTTAAGCATCCATATATATAAATATTGTGATATGACCATTTCATCAACTATCAGATCATGAATGCCAATAACAAATTAAAAGAGATCAGTGAGAAATTGATTTCTACTAACACTGCTAAAGTTTATGTCAAGATAACAAGCAAGCAGAAGATAGGCTAGCTTCAGAAAGTCATCTGTTGACTGACTGATAATTGACGAGGCACGTTTGTCATAATCGCCAAAAACAACATATCCATTTCATACTAGTGGCCAAAAAGCAACAGTGACAGCTTAGAAATCCATAACACATTACTCCTCAAATCCTACATGAACTAAGACAACACATTTATTGTTTGAAGGTAGAGAGACTATAGGTAATCTGCTATAGAAGGCAAAAAAGATATAATAACTTAAATTGTATCAATTACATTCAATACAGACATGTGCTTGATAAGTACTTTTGATCGAACTAGCCAACATATAAGCAATTAGAATGTGACTTAAAAAACCTATTCATAAATGTGATGGTGTTCATTGGTGTATCACCATAGTTCAAGCCAGCTTACTTTAAAGTTTAAACCATGTCATTTGCTTACCCTTCATTTAACTCAACAAAATATAAAGCTCAAAGTCATAGAATCCTATGTTGATATGAATAATAGAATTAATGGCATGATGACAATTAATTACCACATTGCATTTGCTTTCCCCATCGTAGGTAGTTTGAAAAATCATAGCATTACATATAGAGATAAATACATGGAGAAAATCAGATCCTTATGACTTGAGAAACTCTAATAGCAACCTAAGCTCCTATAGATAGTCACATCTTAACAAATGTTTATTAAATGTTGTTTTTCCCATGTAATATTGACCAAGAAGCATGAAAATGAGTTTAGCATTAAAATCATTGGTAAACAATGGAGATACAAAATCATTTTTTATTGTAACTGCATTGAGTTTGAGAGGTAATTTCTTCAAAGATTTATAAGTAACATGGGACAGTTGTAAATGCTTGATGTTGAATAGGTCCATTTCCCTCACGTGAGATAATAACTGCTGAACAGTCCTTGCCAATTTAAGTTCTGACAATATGGGTTAAGTATGTATATCCTGCTCTTGCCAGAAAAACCAGCTGCATTAACGAACTCAAGGAAACCTAGGAATATGGTGTAACAAGTTTCCATCACAGTAATATTAGTTTTATTTAAAGCGATTGATGCTCATATAGATATACAATGAAGATAGGTACCCCCAGTCAGAAACATTTTTCCCTTTCTATGGAGGTTTTCCTAGAATTGATGCTAAAAGCATGGAAATGTAATGGTGAAGAAAATGGTCATATTAAACACATAAAGTTGTAATGTCACTACCTACATACTCCTAATCCGGCCTTACTCTAACCTTCACACTTTACTCAAGGACCAAAACACTAATCAATTTTTAAGTTTCTCAAGGTTGGTCAGTTAATTTGGCAGCACCCTCGCCTTTCATCATATCACACCTGACTCATGATACTATATCTTGTTTTTGCATTTTGCTTACCACAGTTAGAGTGCAGCAACCTCAGTCACTTATCCATGCTAAAAGTCAAAGACCAAATATTGGATCCAATAGCATCACTAGTTTTGACTCTATATTAGTTGATAATTCAATGAGTTAAATAAAGTAAACATTCATAAATAGTATTTTGGGTAGAAGATCTAGTTAGAAACGATTTCAATTTCTACATGACTTGTATTGATTCAGTGGATTTGATAAACCAATTAGTTAAATCAAGTAGACATTCATAAATAGTATTTTAAGTAGAGGATCCAATTAGAGAAGATTTCAACTTCTCCATGATTTGTAATTAGGCAGCAGATGCAAGCATTCTGACACCTTTGGTTTTAGGCATTGAACATCTGAAGATTTTAATCTGGATAAACACTATAATTAAAGGTTGGAAACATTTATGAGAAAGATCAAGAGAGAACATAAACACTGGTCTATAGTGCAAAGAGATTCTACCCAAAAAAAATGAATGCATCACAAGTCATGAATTCTATGATAAATAACATAAACTAACTCTTCCAAGTTAAAACCTGCGACATGGACTTGATATATAGGTCATGTAAGACATCAACTGTATGAAAGAGTACAAAACAGAACAATAGGGAATCCTCTCCCAGAAAGAAATACAGAGGAAAGAAATTTGAGAAAGACCATCAAATCAAAACAGCAGTTCAGTCCCTCTGCAAGTCAAACATAGAATTAGAATCAAAGAAAACAAGTGCAGAAGATAAAAGATGCGTTGGAATAAATTTATGGATGTAAAATGGAACTAAATAGGCCAAACTCTACCAGAATAAAACTCAACATTAGTGAATGAGGCTCCCACCTAATGGATTCTTGGAAGTATATACTTCGCAGCCTTACCCCCACAAGTAAAGAGTTTGTCACTACTTACTATATCCATGAACTTCAGATCACAAGACAACAACCCTACCATTACACCAATGCTTATCCTCTAAAAAGAGCAAAACACAAACAAACTTTTATTAACTTCTTTACTCCCAAAGCCTTTACATCAAGTAGAGAAAAAGATTTCCAAGTTTGGCATACATAGAAGCAATCACAAAACAATAAGATTAGATAATCTCAAATTTAAAATAGATTGACAAAATAAGGCAAAACAGTTAAGTGTCTCAGGATAGAAAATACTGAATAGAATAAAGGAAAGGGAATTAAAGCATAAAAAAATAGCAAATTAAGATAGAAATTAGAGTCCATTTGTTTAGCAAAACAAATAGCTTGGTAGAAATATCTTTTACATTCATGTTTGGTACGCAAATCAGCAAACAGACGTATAGGATGTTTGGCGAAGCTCTAAGCAGAAAGTATATTCATCGTTATTGGAAAGCTAGATTTTCAAGCTTTGTAGTACACTATTCTTTACATAGCATTGAACTATGAAATCATATACATAATCTAAAATCTATGAACTGAAAAACTTTATAATGCATCTACGGGTAACTCATATAGCACACAACACTACACACAATAAAATTGTTGATTCTTTATTATAATAGATACGGTGAATGACGACAATGTAGAAAACACACCCCAGCGTGTATTGCATAAAATTCTCACATGTGAAACTTCATAGGGTAACCATGGTATAAGTCCGGCTCATGGTTACGTTCTGGTGGTGTAGTATCATGCACACCAGGGTTCGCCTTTGATGGTTGAGTGTTACCCTTTTCTAGTTGTCTTCCCCCCCGACAACAAAATTAACAAAAATGACACCGGAAGGTTGCACTGGTTGCTCCTTCTAACTGCTATGCAGTATGCAGCAGGGTGTGCTTTGTACATTGTTATTCTTTGATCTTCAACAAATTCTTTCATCCAAATTTTAGACAGATTGAGAGAAAGAACAACATTTGGCAACAAAAGATAGAAATTAGATTCCATTTTGTTTAGCAAAAAGGGTAGCTTGGTAAGAAACATCTTTCACATCTTTCAAATGCAATTCTACAGAATGTTTGGTGCAGCTCTTTACAATATAAATATTACTAATTAATGGAAATCTTAGATCGTGAAGCTTTGTAATAAACCTTTTTTTATGGACATTTTTTCCACAATTATACTTTTGCTATTTTGATTACATACTATGCTTCACAAGTTGTTTTTAAAGAACTTATATCTTTCACAAGTCTCCATAGAAAGTCTTTTCCTATATATGATGCATGTAGACTGAAAGGTGTCTCCGTGTGTGGATACACATATCATAAAACAGCTCAAACTGGTCAATTCTAAATATTACAGAGGTAAAATATAATCCATCTGTCTGTCATGAAGTCTGATTAAAACATTAACACTCATTCATGCCACATCTTACTTGGATCTCAGCTCAGTGTGGTAAGAGTAAGCTTGTTGCCACCCATATGACCAAAACATAAATATACATTGACAGGATTTCAAATCACCCCAACATCTTATGTTTTAACCTTGCTTAACAAACAACAACCAATCATAATTTCCAATTTTGGGTATTAGGGTTTTGAAATGACAAGAACATACATTTCATATCAATTGCAAAGCAGATTAATTAATGTACATTATCAATTCCCCAAGTACACCAAAATAATTTTGCATAGCACACTCCAGTGCAGATTACATGAAATTGGTCACAAATTAAACTACATAACAATCGGAAGGAGAGACCAACCTTCCGTTGTTCATGGTGTCGTTTAGAGGGAGTTCAATGCGCAACGGGTAACACTCAAACGTGATACTGAGAACCTTGGAGCGCAAGATACCAAACTTGTACCTAAACCTAGCGTCCAACATGGCTCAAAAATCCACCGCACAGTGAAAACATTGCTGCACCACGATTTCACTGGCCACGCCGTTCAGTATCTGCATGCCCGCTACCTCGAACCGGGGCGTCGCTATGGCCTCGAATCGAGAACGGCAGCGTTTGGACCGCGGCCGAGGAAATGGTGAAGTTGTCGATCCAGATCGCAAGGGTTAGCCTCTCATACTTGAGGGATAGTGTGATGTTAGGGTTTCTGAGAATACCCTCAACGTTAAACGTCATTGTTAACTCCTCGCGCGGTGTGATGTTGAATTTGTTGATGGTGACGTAGGTTAACTTAACGGAAGGGGTGTGTGGAGAAAACACGATCCATAGAACCATAAGTGTGATAATGATAAAGAGGATGCTGACTGTGGCGGCGATGAGAGGGGGGGAGTAGTCGGAGTCACGGTTTGCCCTCGGCATGGTAACGGTGATGGAGAAGGATTTGCCATGGGAACATGCAATGTTATATATTGGAAAGGGATTTGTGAAGAAGGCGTTACGCTGCAAAGTGGACACTGGGTAGAGTGGAATTTGCTTCTTTAAGCAAAAAAGAGTGTGGTGATGACAGGTTTATAGAAATGGTTTTGTGTAAGCAACAACGTATGAAACGTACATGAACAAGAAAGAGACTACTATTAATTGCACAAGTTTTGACTTCACTAATTTTTCTCAAGTTATATGAGTTTGTGTTTTACTGTCTTCTACTACATCTCAACCCTTTTAAATGTAAATATATAAATAAAGTTATATTTCTAGTTATTCTTTTAAAATGTAATTAAATAATAAATAGTCAAATTTATCCCTTAAAGTGAAAGGGTGAGATTTGGACAAATTATAAAATATTCAAATTTTATTTTTGAATATGCAAAAAGTAAGAATAACATATTAGTCTTGTGGACAATTTAATGACAAGTTAGTTCATAAACTTTACAACTTAATCATAAATTGGTCCTCAAAAGTTATTATCAAATTGGTTCTCAAACATTAAAAATTAATGACAAAATGATCTCACAAATTTGACAACATATGAATAATTTGTCACACATGCATTTTACATATTCAGAGACTAAATTTGTATTTTCCATTTTTCAAGGATTAATTTGTTGTTGAATCATACTTTCTTGGATAAATTTGACTATTTACTCGTAATCAAGGTTATGTTTGACAAAATTAGCTAAAAATCTAGTGAGAAACTAAAAAGTTAGCTAGTTGATAGCTAAAAGTTAACTGAAAGCTAAAAAACTATCTTATTGCATATAAGTTTTGATAAAATTATCTATTGAAGTAGTTGAAAAATGTAAAATTACATAAAGGATAAAAAATAAGAGTTTACCTTAAAATAGAAGATTAAAAATGGAACCTAATAAATATTCAGGGCCAAAAATGTAATAAGTATAAAAAACTAGAAGCTAATGTTTTGAAAAATGCTAATTGAAGTAGAATATAAAAAAAATTAGAAATTACTAAAAAATTCATTTACCACATAGTTAAATAAATTTTTCAACTAATAAAAAAATAAGCTAAAAACTAGTTGAAATACTTTATGAAACATACTCTAAATTAACAAAATTTAAGTTAGAATGAGACCAATAATCTTAGATAATAATTCCATACCGACATAAAGCAACCTAAACCACAACTAACATCAATTGTAACACCAACAACTTCTCTTTTCATTGTTGGACTAACAACACCAAAAACCAACAACTATGGGCTAAGCTTCTTTATATTAGTATTACTAATACAACAACATTTTTGACATACAAGAACTAAGATTAAGAGTCATGATTTTATTACTTGTGAGTAAGTGTGTCATTTTATTTGCAAGATAACATTAAATGTGACTTTATGTTAATTGAGATGTTAGTTAATTTAATTTGCATAACTTTGGTGTTGTATGAGTGTTAGTGGGCTTAGACAATTCTGGGCCCTAAATTTGGTCATAAAAACATGTAGAGGAAGGGTGAAAATAGAAGAAATTGGTAGCTAGATAGGAAAAAGGACCAAGGGATCACCCACCCTTTCTCATAATCCCTTGAAATGTTGAAAGAGCTCTCATTTCTCTTCATTCCCTTTGTGCTTTGAGTCTCTCTTTCTCAAGAGCCGATGATGGTGAGAATCCCACAATATAAAAGTTTGCTTTTTGTAAATTCTAGAAGTTCCCTTGTTTAATTTTAGTTGGTAAGCAACAATTCTTTCTCCTTTTAGTTTCCTTGAACTTAATTTCCATTTTTCACAAGCTTTCAAATGGGTCCTTTGTTAGAATCTTGATTAAAGTTGTTCTAATTATGGCCTAGGGTCTATTAGTTGAGCTTAGATCATAAGCTAGGAAGATCCACTTAGGATTCACCAAGTTCATCCTTGCACCTTCCTCCTACAAGAGCTTGGAACCCCAGAGACATATTGTTTTGGGTAACATAAGCTTTAATATGTAATTTGTTTTTGTATTGAGTTTTGGTGTTTATTTTGTGACTTTTGGTTGTTGAATGATGAATGTTTGTGTCGCATTATTTGAAATTTGATTTGGTGTGGAATTCGAGTTGGGTTACTCTATTTTGGGACCAAATTGTGATCTCCAAAATTTGCAATCTTGCTGAGCGACATATTCTCGCTAAGTGAGTGAACTCCACTGCCTTGAAAATAAAGAGAGAGAAAAGGAGGAGGTTTAGGACTTTCACAAGACTCGTTGAACAAGACATTCTTGCTAAGCGAGAAAATCCCTTTGATTTAGAAAATTTAGAATTCGCTAAGACTCATTGAGTGAGATATTCTAGCTAAGCAAGCAAGACTATCTGTTTAAAAAAAGTTTAGAATTCACAAAGAACTCACTGAGCGAGACACACAGATCTGCGTTAGCCATAAGTGCCAGCTGAGTGAAAATGCCAGTTGCTATTCAATTCCTTTTGTTTTGGTTATTTAGTTTCTTAAAGTTTAACTAAAGTTTATTTTCTCATTCCAACAATGAACATGACTAATGGTGAGATTAACATAGAGGTAGAATATCATGTTGAATTTATGTAATTGCTAGTTGGATTCTTAAGTATGTTGTTAAGAATGAAAATGGACTTGTAATACCATGATTGGCATGATGGATAATGCATACATGACATTGCATATGGGTAGACATGAAAGTTAAGATTGTTTGGTAGTCTCTCAACTTAGCATTAAGGGCTTTTGTGGTGGCTAATGAGAATGAGTCTACAGATTGGATGAGTGAGCAAAATATAAATGTAAGGTCATGCAAATCTTACAGAGGTAAATCATTACCCACACTTATCTAATTTCGATAAAATTAAACCACACTACCACCACTGGATCAACTTAAGGGACTCTCTAAATGGTCAAAGAACAAGACCATGGTAGGGGACAATGGTGGCCCTGAGGGCGATCGAGTAAGACGATCGACCAAGGGCCCATATGTAAAAGGGCATCAAATTTTCTCTATTTAATCTATATAAATATTAAAATAAAATTTTATATAATTTTAAAATTATTATAAAAATGAGATGATTATAAATATTTTTCTATAGAAATAATTACTAGTGATTAGTCAACTAATGGGTGATGTTTATATTCTCAAAACAAAAATCTATCCATAAGTTTGGAAAAAATGAACTAACAATTTATGCATAATGCTAAATGTAAAGAGGATGATAATGTGGTATTTTATTTTGTTTCCACTTCTATCAACATTAGTGTAGTTACATAAACAATGCCTTGATTTTTCTTGGTTTCCCCAAAGCACAAAAAATCTCTTAGCCAACCCTGGTAAGGGATGAGGCCTATAAGGATTGCCCAAAAGTTGTAAAAATCTCTATGAAGTCGTGTAAGTATAACATTACATGATACATAAGCATATGGGATTAAAGTGTGATTGAGATTATTGTATCATATGTGTAATTGATTGTAAATGATTATGTCTTTACCCTTCCATACTATGATTCCTTTTATATAAGCTTACCCATGTGTTTGCTGTCTATGTTATGCTGTATGATTGTGATGATTGTGTTTGACACAAGAGTAGATGGTACTAATGCTACATGAGTTTACTTTGCTTCTTGAAGACATAGTACTAGAGAATGAACTAATTAAGAGTCAATATCTCTCTCTTTTGCTAGTTTATGTATATAATGTTAGAGGGGACCAACCTAAGGGCTTTGTTAAAAATCAGATACACATAAATTGGAATAATAATTCCTTATTCATTCATTCACTCATCTATCACTCTTCATTACCCCTTAAATGAGGTATATTTATACAATGAATGTTAACAACTTGAGCACAATATTAAAAAACAATAATTCAAACTTCTTCTTATCTAGATTATTTTAACAACTTGTTCTTATCTAAGAGAAACAATAATTCAAATTCAAATTATATCTTCAACACTCCCCCTCAAGTTGGTGCATGAATATCGATAATGTCCAACGTGCAAATTGCTTCTTCAAACACTATTCTAGAAACGAATTTGATCAGCAATAGGTTTAGGAGGTACTTCAGGATAGTCTAGAGCATGTGCTCCGGTTATGTGAGGTAGAAAGAGAATTGAGAAAAGGGAAGGGATTCAGAACAATCACATGTTCAAGCCAATAAACTTCAGGAATGGTCTATGAAGGATTCAGAATAGTGTAACGAGCTTTACATCAATGACATTCAAATGGAATACATGCATAGATAATTGAGATACGGGAATGGTTTTAGAACAATCACATGTTCAGGTCAATAGACTTCAGGGCTAGTCTGTGAAGGATTCAGAATAGTAAAACGAGCTTCACATCAATGACCTTCAAATGAAATATATGCATGAAGGCTTCAAAACTGAGGTACGAGAAGGATTCAAAACTGGTTTGTGTTGTGCCGTTTGTATTGTTTTCGGTAAGAAGACTGAGATACGAGAAATTATTTAGGGATTTGAGAGAAATAAAAGTGAAATACATGTACTGATACGGTAAGAAAAAAAAGATATGCATATATGGGAATTTGAAGAAGAAAGAAAATTTGGATAGGGAAGGGATTTAGGGATTTGAGAGAAATAAAAGTGGAATACATGTACTGATACGGGAAGAAAAAAAATGAGATGTACATAAGGAATATGAAGAAGAAAAAGACTCTTGTGGCAACATTTTGTTCATGGAGGATGACATGACTCTGATACCATGTTAAAAATTAGATACTAATAAATTGGAATAATAATTCTTTATTCATTTATTCACTCACTCATCTATCACTCTTCATTACCTCTTAAGTGAGGTATATTTATACAAGGAATGTTAACAACTTGAGCACAATATTAAGAAATAATAATTCAAACTAGGAAACAATAATTCAAACTTCTTCTTATCTAAACTATTTTAACAACCTGTTCTTATCTAAAAATAATAATAATTCAAATTCAAATTATATCTTCAACAGACTTATAGAAGTATTTTGGTTGTTGTCTATATTTTCCCTTAAAGAGGATTCTTTTGGAACTTGAAGTTTCCTTTCATAGATAATATCTTGTTAATGCTTTAAAACATGTTAACCTTGTGTTTTAATATTGAACAATAGTATTAGGGTCGATCCAAGGGTAAAGGCAACTAAAGTTCAAATTTTTAAAAAAAGGTCACATGTGTTTGTGAAAAGGTCCAATATATTGTTCTCCATTTAAAATAAAATGTTTATCTTAAAATTTGCTTTAGGTCCTATTTGCTGTTGGGCCGACCCTGAATAGTGTAGCTATATGTTTTGTATGTGAAAAGAAAAAAAAAACATTCTGGATATTTGTAATAGGATATTAATAGAGTTATATATGACTGCTTTGGGATTATAAATTTGTATCGAAGGTGGGTGGTTACAAGGAGAGAGCGAGGAAGAATGAATGGTTTGTGAGGGTGTACCCTTGTCGCCAACCTTGATGTTGAAGTGTTGTAATTGGAGAAGAATGAATGGTTTGTGAGGGTGCTAAATAAGAAGCATCAAAGGTTTTGGTGTGAGGTTGAGGAGGTTGGGGAGCGCGGAGGAAGAAATGAAGATACTGTTTCTTAAACATTATATTTATGTATTCTTTCGTATTTTTTAATTGTTTCATTTTATTTAATTTTTTTAACAAAAAAAAACTATGTACCCTAATTTAATATTAATTTTCATCTATAGAATATTTATTTATTTTATTTTACAATGAATGATTATTTTTTTCTTTTATAAATCTTAAATACTATTAGTTTTTCTTACCAATGCTTCATTTTCAACCAAAAATGGGTTCAATAGTTTCCCCCAAATAAGTAAATTTTTAAAATTATGAATATTTAATTTTTTGGTGAAAAATATTTACATGATTTTTCCATATCAGAATTAATATTCTTTACCTAAAAATTCTTTAATTTTAATATTCTTTTTTAAATCATAGTAAAATTCAATAGGCTAAATATTTTTATAGATATAATAGGTTCAATTAAAACTTTAATTAATCAAATTTAACATAATGATATTTAATTTATTATTAAATATTTTAACAATTGATAATTTTATTTATGTAAATATATTAAAAAAACTAAATACAAATATAATAAACATATAATTTAAACAAACCCGTGCACTGCAGGGGTATAAAATCTAGTAAGTTATGTAAAATGATAAAAACAAATATGTTTATATTGTATTTTGAATAAATTTAATTTAATTCATTTGTAAAAATATATTTTGGGATAAAAATAAGAAAATTTTACCAAATGATTGGGGAAGAGAAACAAATTTAAAAATATGATAAATGAATAAAAATAAGAAAATCTTACTTTATGCAAAGGGTTGTAATCACACGTCTATTATTTTATAGCTCATTTTGGCCATACTTTTGAAATCTTACAAATTCTAACTCTAGTTATAATTCAACATCCAATGTTACATATCAAGGATTGAAGTGTGATGTCAAGGATTCACCGTCACCTTATTGCTTATAAAAAAATCATCATATTATCTATCAACAATGGAATTTTTCATCCAAACATACGTATAAAAAAATATTTACCAAAATATATATGTTATAATTTTATTTATCAAAACATACATGTTTATTATTTATAATGTAAATTCGGGTTGAAGAGACCCACATTTACACTATGATTTTTAAAAAAAAATTCAAAATCCAATTAAGAATTTGGGTCCCCCAACCCAAATTCTAAACTGGTTTTTTTTAATAAAAATAATAAATAAATAAATAATTTAATTTGAAAATAATAAAATTAAAGAATATAAATAAAGAAAAATTAATTTTAAGTAGTATTTAAACACGTGTACTTACACATAATAATAATTTAATGTTTTATTTTTATTTTATGTCATTTTTAAGATTTTTAATAAAATTATATAATATACAAAAATGATAATTTAATATTTATATTTGTTTAAGTTATGATAAATAATGTTGATCATTCACTGTGAAAAATGAGAAAAATTAATTAGTACATGCAACTATATTATACAGAGAAAAATAAAATAAAAAAGGGGAACAATTAAAACAATTTAAATCAATTAAAAACACCGTGAATAAATAGTAAGTATATCTCGGTTATATTATATAGAGAAATTAAAACACTACGGTAATTGAGATGAAAGACAAAAAGATAAACATAATAAACACCACTCAATAAAATGAAAATAACAGAACGTTCTAACAATAACAATTGAAATACTAAAATAACCAAATTAATCATAGTTTGAAAGATGTTGTGCAGTGAACATGTCTTTTTCCATTTGTATTCTTAGAATTAATTATTATGTACAAGTACACGTGTTTAAATACTACTTAGAATTCATTTTTCCTTGTTTATATTCTTTAATTTTATTATTTTCAAATTAAATTATTTATTTATTTATTATTATCTTAAAAAATAAAGTTTAGAATTTGGGTTGAGAAGACCCGAATTCTTAATTGGATTTTGATTTTTTTTTAAATCACAGTGTAAATTCGGATTTCTCCAACCCGAATTTACATTATAAATAATAAACATGTATGTTTTTGTAAATAAAATCGCAACATATATGTTTTGGTAAATATTTTTTTTATATATGTTTGAGTGAAAAATTTGTCAACAATGATAATAAACATTCAATTAGTGCAAAATTTGAGATTTCTTTTTACATAAAGGACATACAAGAGGGAAAAAAAAAAGCTGTGACAAAATTTGAAAAATTGTTAAAGTAAAGAGTAAAAATTTACAATTAAACCTAAATTTGTTGTATAGCGTTGCAATTAGTCGCATATATTGTAACGTTTATTTTTTTTAAAAAAAAGATTGTATCGTTTACTTATGATCATGTATTTGCATTTTTTTTATTTTAAACATTTAATACTTTGAATACTTGCAAAATTTTAATGTTTTCAATACTTTGAATAAAATTTAGAATTGATAATTTATTTATTATAAATATTTAATGCTTTGAATAAATTTAAAATTAATAATTTATTTATAACAAACAGTTAATGCTTGGAATACCTTGAATAAATTTAAAACAAATGGTAAGTTATTTATAATAAACGTTTAATACTTCGAATAGAATTTTCATTTATTTGTTGTGCATTTTTTTAACGTATGATATTTATTAAAGTTACAAAAGCATAATAAATTAATTTAGGTTTAAATATTTGGTAGTCGTTGCAATGTTTTTTACATATTTGTAGTCCTTAAAACACTTTATAAAATGCTCTATAAAATAAATAAAAATGTTATCTAAAACGTTATATGAACAAAAAATAAAACATACATAATTTGGAAAGACTAAAGAAATTTTTTTTTTTTACAAGAATGAAGATAAAAATACTAAATTACAAGGACTAAAAGATATTTAAGCTATTAAATCTAATTTAGGGATGACAAAATGAACACAAATCCTATGGGTACCCATAACATTATCCACAGGAATAATAATTATCTATTTATTGGAACAAGGGACAGGAGTGAGTATATACCTAAAAATTTGTGGGGACGAGTGCAGATATGGGTACTATGGTACCCACCCCACCCCAAACATCCCATATATGTTATATATTAATGTAATTAATATGTTACTTAAGGAAACTAAAATTGTATTTTCTAATTCAATTGATATTTTAAAGTCACGATTCATGTTTTCCAATTATAATGTGGATGTGGTTATTGAGGTTACTGGACTAAGGATGTGTTATATTAATTTTATTTCATGTAAACACTTTTATGTTTTTTGGAAGATGAAATACAACTATTGTTTTAATTTGTAAATTTTATTTTAGCACTTTTATGTTGATGCCAATATTATTTATATTCTTTCAAATAACATTTTTGTTTCAGACTGACTTGTAAATCTCGACTACTGTGTTTCTGTAGAAGGATATGTGGTTTAGATTTAACATACATTATATTATATTTATTTCACTCTATTCAAAATATTAACTATTATTTACTTTTATGTATAGATTGATGACTTTGTTCACAGGCCTTAGAGAGTATCGCCATTACACGATGTCTAAGTTTAATTAGAGTTTTTGTTAAGTGATTAAAATATTAATTTTAAGAATCACTATATTTGATGATTATCTTTATAATATTTTTTATTTATGAGTTAAGTTTGGACGAATCGATGTTATGTTTATTTGTTTTTAACATTATGTGTGAATATTTTTAATGTTATGTTTGAATTATATAAGAGTTTTAAATTTAGTTATAGTAATTTTTAATTAATATATTTTTATCAATTCATTAACTTTATACATAAATAAAGTGTGTTAGTAATAATTCTGTTTTTAAGCAATTTTTAGTACCTGAGGTTGTTGTATATAAAAGCATCTTTGCATCAATGATATAAAGTAAAGTTCTATTCATACTCTTTTCTCTCTATCTCAAGTTTATTAATTCTCTTCAAGAAGCAGTGAATGTGAAGTGTGTGATTAAGTGAAACACAAAGTGGAGTAGTTGAAATAAGGTTCTAACAGTGGTATCTTAGAGCTTAGGTTCGATCAAGAACAGATCTTGCTGCAATTATCATGGCGTCCAATGGTCATTTTCCGGCAAATCTTCCTGTCCTCACAGGGAAGAACTATAGCAGATGGCATGTTCAGATGAAAGCTGTGTTTGGTTTCCAAGATTTGTTGGAGATAGTTGAAAAAGGCATTGAAGAAGAAACTTCTGATGCAAAGACAGGAAACAAGGAATTAAAGAAGAAATATTGCAAAGCCTTGGTAATTCTTCATCAATGTGTGGATGATTCTCACTTTGAGAAAATTGCAGGAGCAAGTTCTGCAAAACAAGCTTGGGACATACTGAACAAAGCATATGCTGGAGCAGAAAAGGTCAAGAAGGTCCGATTGCAAACACTTCGAAGGCAATATGAGATGTTACAAATGGAGGAGAATGAAAGGATAGGAGACTACCTCAACAGAATGCAGGTTCATATAAATTCCATGAAAAATTGTGGTGAGAAAATCACTGATTTGATGATAATTGAAAAAACTCTCAAAACCTTGAATCCAAAATTCGATCACATAGTGGTTGCAATTGAAGAATCAAAGGATCTTGAGACCATGTCAGTAGATGAATTGCAAAGTTCTCTTGAAGCCCATGAACAAAGACTTCAAGAAAGGATAGCTAACAAAGCTTCTGAACAAGCACTTCAAGTTCAGAACAATTCAAGAAATTTTTCAACAGAAAGCAATAGAGGCAAGAGAGGTAGAGGAAACTTCAAGATTTCAAGAGGAAGAGGTGGAAACTACTCTAAAGAAGGGTGGAAATCTCAATCTGATCAAAAGAATGGTGGTTCAACTAAGAAGAGAGGAGGTTTCTCTGGATCAAGAGGTAGAGGAGGCAAGAAAAACTGGGACAAGAAGAACATAGATTGTTACTGCTGTGGTAAGAAGGGACATTACTCAACTGAGTGTTGGTATAGAGACAAGGACCAAGATGATGAGGCTCAGCTTGCAGCAGAAGGAGACTCAGATGCTGAACCAGTTTTGCTGATGGTTACAACAAAATCCAGTGGAGAGAATGATGATCACTGGTACCTTGACACAGGGTGTTCTACTCATATGACAGGACACAAAGACTGGTTTATCAATCTTGATGAATCAATGAAGAACAAAGTGAGGTTTGCTGATGGAAGTACTCTAACCACTGGAGGAGTTGGTAGTGTGATGATCAAAAGAAAGGATGGCAAAGAATTCTGCATAGAAGAAGTGCTTTATGTTCCTGGTTTTGAGTGTAATTTACTAAGTCTTGGTCAGCTTGCACAAAAGGGCTACCAAATGACTATGTTAGACAAAAGGATGAGAGTCTATGACAAACAGAAAAGACTGATATTGAAGGCTCCACTATCCAGAAACAGGACTTTCAAAGTAGGCATCAATGTGTTGGAAAGCAACTGCTTACTTACAACCACAAGCAAAACTGAATGGTTATGGCATTACAGACTTGGTCACCTGAATTTCAAGGATCTAAGTCATATGCATGAGATGGTGGGAGGAATTCCTCAACTGAAATCAGCTACTGAAAAATGCAAGGATTGCTTAGAAGGCAAGCAAACAAGGAGACCATTCAAAAGCTTTGTTCCTATAAAGTCAAAGCAGAAATTGGAGATTATCTACTCTGATGTGTGTGGGCCAATACAAACAAAATCACTTGGTGGAAGCAGGTATTTCATAACCTTTGTTGATGATTTGAGTAGAAAAACATGGATTTACATGATTAAAAGAAAAAGTGAGGTGTTTAGTATTTTCAAAAAGTATAAGGCTGCTGTTGAAAAACAATGTGGAAATCATATTAAAACCTTGAGAACTGATGGAGGAGGAGAATACACCTCAAGAGAATTTGTTGAGTTCTGTGAAGAAGCAGGAGTAACACATGAATTCACACCTCCCTACACTCCTCAGCATAATGGTGCTGCTGAGAGAAGAAACAGGACCATAATGAATATGGTCAGGTGCATGCTGAAATTCAAAAATCTGCCACACACACTATAGAGTGAAGCTGCTTCTACAACAGTTTATATACTTAACAGGTGTCCTACCAGCAGGTTAAAGAATAAAATACCAGAAGAAGCTTGTCCAACACCAAACCTGACATAACTCATCTCAGAATTTTTGGTTCTCTATGCTATAAACATATACCTGATCAACTCAGGCAAAAATTGGATGACAAGGCTAAGCAAATGGTTTTTCTTGGATATCACTCCACTGAAGGCTACAGGCTTTATGATCCAAGAAACAATCAAGTAGTAATAAGCAGGGATGTTGTATTTGATGAATTAAAAGGTTATGAATGGAGAGAAGATTCAGCAAACAAAACTGTTAAAATTCAAATTACTGCTGATATCTCTAGTGATTTGAGTAGTGAAGATGATGCTGCTGAGATCCCTGCAGATGGAAGTGATACAAGAAAATCTCAAAGAATCAAGCAAACTCCACAGATATTGAAAGATTTTTAAATATATTCTGACCAGCAAATAACTGAAGAAGGTGAGCTTGTCATCTTGCACTGTATGCTGGAACTGAACCTATCAGTTGTGAAGAAGCTTTACAAAATCCTAAATGGGTTACAGCAATGGAGGAAGAATTAAATTCCATTGAGAAGAATGGAACCTGGGAGCTTGTGACATTGCCTAAGAAGAAGAGGCCAATTGTTGTAAAATGGATGTACAAGCTTAAAAGGAATCCTAGTGGTGAAGTGATCAAGCACAAGGCTAGACTTGTGGCTAAAGGTTTCTTGCAGAAAGAGGGTATTGACTATGGAGAAATTTTTGCCCCTATTGCAAGGATTGAAACAGTAAGGGTTGTAGCTGCCATTGCTTGTTTGAAAGGCTGGTCCATGTACCAACTTGATGTAAAATCAGCATTCTTAAATGGACCACTTGAAGAAGAGGTCTATGTTGATCAACCACCAGCATTCAAGGTTACTGGTCATGAATCTAAGGTTTTCAGATTGAAGAAGGCTTTGTATGGATTGAAACAAGCTCCTCGATCTTGGAATATGAAGATTGACAGTGTGTTGATTGGAATTGGTTTTGTCAAGTGCCCCTCAGAACATGGAGTTTATGTGAAGCACAAATCTGCAAATGAGCTAACAATTTTGTGTCTTTATGTTGATGACTTACTTTTGACTGGAAGTAAAGCAAAAGAGATAGAAGTTGTGAAGAAGTTGCTAATGAAGGAGTTCGAAATGACAGACTTGGGACTCTTATCATACTTTCTTGGCATAGAGTTCAAGGAAACTGAAGCTGGAATCATTATGCATCAATCAAAGTATGCTGGAGATATTTTGAAGAAGTTTAAGATGGAAGAATGTAATGCAACAGCCACTCCAGCAGAAGCAGGCCTGACTTTGAGTTTGAAAGATGTGGGAGAATTGGTTGATGCTACAGTTTTCAGGCAAATGGTTGGCTCATTAAGATACTTGTGCAATACAAGACCTGATTTGGCTTACAGTGTTGGGATTATTAACAGATTCATGAAGGCTCCTAAGACACCTCATTTGATGGATGCTAAAAGAATTCTAAGATACATAAAAGGCACAATTCACCTTGGAGTTTTGCTTCCCTTTGGCCAAGGCAACACTGAAACTGAGTTAGTATGTTATACTGACTCGGATTGGAGGAGAGACAATGATGACAGAAAGAGCACAGCTGCATATCTTTTCAAGTATGGAGAGGCACCAATCTCTTGGTGCTCTAGGAAGGAGGATCATGTAGCATTGTCAACTTGTGAAGCTGAATATATAGCAGCTTCTATGGGAGCTTGTCAGGGAATGTGGCTGAGAAAATTGCTAAAGGAAATGAAGATTCTAAAGAGGAGACCTGTGACACTGAAAATTGACAACAAGTCTGCAATAAACTTGGCCAAGCATCCTATTGATCATGGAAACAACAAACATATAGAAACCAGATATCACTTCATCAGAGACAAAGTGAGCAAAGGCAAGATCAAGTTGATGTACTGCAGATCAGAAGATAATCTAGCATATTTGATGACTAAGCCACTCAGAAAGGCTAAATTTGAAGAATTTAGAGACAAGCTGCTGTGCAAAGCTGAGTAGAAATCAGAATTATGGGAGGATGTTAGTAATAATTCTGTTTTTAAGCAACTTTTAGTACCTAAGGTTGTTGTATATAAAAGCATCTTTGCATCAATGATATAAAGTAAATTTCTATTCATACTCTTTTCTCTCTATCTCAAGTTTATTAATTCTCTTCAAGAAACAATGAATGTGAAGTGTGTGATTGAGTGAAACACAAAGTGGAGTAGTTGAAATAAAGGTTCTAACAAAGTGCACATTGCAAGTACACGTATTTATGATATCGAATATTAGTATTTTTATTATACGCAAGTATTGGGACAAATACTATTTGACCCTCTAATAATAACAATGAAAGAACCAACTTATAGTAAAAGTGAAATTATAACCCTTGTTGATAAATAAATTTAAAAGTTAACAAATAATGATAATATAATTATTGTGTGAATAATAATAATAATAATAATAATAATAATAATAATAATAATAATAACAACATTTAATTATTTAAATTTATGGTCCGACCAGTTTAATAAATTCAAAACTTCAACAATATCACAAAATTAAAATTAATATCTTCAAATTAATTAAAAATCCTTTTAAAATAATTAGAAAATATAGCTTTTTAATGTAAAAAAACACAGTATTTCAACAAATTGAATATCATATTTTTTATAGTAAAAAAAATAAAAAAATAAAAAAAATCAAGTACATGTTAACATATATCCCAAAAAAAAAAAAAGAAGAAACACTCAAATTAAAATGATTATACATTACAAATTCATATTTATCATATTTACATCTTTTTAAAATTTATTCATTTCATATAGATATTGCATGACTATTATTACTCAAACAAAGAATGAATAGTAATAAATTCAATAGGATAAATATTTTTAAAGGTAAAATAGGTTCAATTAAAAAATTTATTAATCATTTTCTTCAATTTTAATGTTATAATATTTAATTTATTACTAAATATTTTAACAATTGATAATATAATTTATATAAATATATTTTAAACAAACTAAATACAAATATAAAAATTATATAATCTAAACAAATTCATGCATCCGCACGAGTATAAAATCTAATAATTTATGTAAAATGATAAAAAAAAATATGTTTATATGATATTTTTATTAAATTAAATTAAATTTATTTATAAAAATATATTTTAGGGTTAAAAATATGAAAATTCTACTAAATGAGTGGAAGAAGAGAAACAAATTAATAAAATATAATAAATGAATAAAAATAAGAATATTTTATCTTATGGAAAGGGTTTTAATCTCATGTCTAATATATATCATACTTTTCAATTCAAATGTGGATGTTGTAATTGAGATTGTTAGACTAAGGATACGTCATATTAATTTTAGTTAATGTAAACATGTTGGGATGATAGAATACAACCATGTTTTTTATTTGTAAATTTCATGTTAGCATTTTTATGTTAAGGCCAATATTATCTATATGTTTTCAAATAACATTTTTATATTGAATTGACTTGTAAACCTTGATTATTGTTTAGTGGAGAATGATGACTTAGATTTAACATATGTTAGATTATATTTGTTTCACTCTATTTAAAATATTGAACTATTATTTATTTTACTTACATAGATTTATGATTTTGTTGACCAGTCTTGGAGAGTATAGTCTTTACACTATGTTTAAGTTTAATTAGAGTTTTTAGTTAAGTGATTAGAATATTAATTTTAAGAATTGCTATGTTGGATTATTATATTTATAATGTTATTTATTTATGACTTAAGTTTGGACAATTTAATGATATGTTTGTTTATTTTTAATATTATGTGTGAATGTTTTAATGTTAATTTTGGATTATTTAAGAGTAAATTTTAAATTTACTTGTAGTAATTTTTAATTAATATATTCTTATTAATTTATTAATTTTATACTTAAGGAGAGTGCTGATCATGGGTGTAACAATAGGCATATAGGAACGGGTACGGAGACGGGGGATTCAAGTGCCTACCCGCATGGGTATGAAGTCAGGTTTTTTGTTTTTTAAATGCGAATACGAAGATAAATATTATAGGACCCTCTCTAAACTTTTCTCATTGTTATTCCTAATCTAGTTCAGTGTATGAGAAGCTTTCTGTTGGTGGCACACTCATGTCCACTGAAAGAGTAAATTTGACATTCGTCAATGTACACTCTCCCTTGCGTAACGCTCCTTCTCCTTCTCTTTCAAAATATTATTTTCACTTCTATCGGCGTTAATGTAATTACATAAAGAATGCCTTGAATTTTCTTGGTTCACCAAGGACACAAAAAATCTTAGGACCAACCCTGGTTCAGAACCAAATGAAGATGCTGGAGTAAGGTTCGCGCTTTGCATGTTACAATTGCGCATTGTCTTCCCTCCCAATGACAAAAACAGGAAGGTTGTAGCTCCTTCTGATTGCTATGAAGATTAATTAATCTGTACATTGTCGTGCTTTGTGGTTCACCTATTTATAATAATATAGGGGAAACTATATTCCTTTTTTTGTTGTGTTGTGTAGTCAAAGAATGCCACTGGTTGCATTGCATCATATAACCTGCTAGATTTGCTCCATCACCTAACCATCCATGTATATAAATATTGTGATATGACCATTGCCTATCAAAAAATGAATTGTGATATATGTTAGGATAAACGTTTAAATAGATATTATTTTATGTAGTTTGAATTTTAAAAGGAGTAATATGGGTAGATAAGATATGAGGATAGATAAGATATGGAGAGAGAGAGATATTATAGAAAGATATTAGGAAAGATATTGTTTAGATTTGAATTTGAATTGTTTTAGGTTTAGAG
>CM023950.1:9540126-9550640 GCA_013407115.1 Glycine latifolia
TGTTAGGATAAACATTTAAATAGATAGTTAGTTACTTAGTTTGAATTTTAAATATGAGAAAGATATATGAGAAGATATGGGTAGATAAGATATGAAGAAAGATAAGATATGAAAAGAGATAATATAGAAAGATATTAGAGAAGATATTGTTTAGATTTAAATTTGAATTGTTTTAGGGTTTTGGTGCTTATAAATAGCACATTATGTAAAGAGCTCAGTGTGGCTTTGGCAGACTATTTTCAATAATATTAGAGAGTTTCCGCCCCAGTAAATTTGTGTGTGTTTGTGTTTGTGTGAGTGCACCAGTGTGTGTGAGAGAGAGAGAGGGCCTGTGAAATATCACAACGAGTGAATTTCTGATATCAAATTGGTATCAGAGCTGAGAGAGAATGGAGAGTGGTCCGAGTAGTAGTCTGCCATTACCCCGCCTTACGAAGGCTAATTATGAGAACTGGAGTATCCAGATGAAGGCTCTGTTGGGAGCTAGTGATAGTTGGGAAGTTGTCCATGATGGTTTCGAAGAACCACAATCCACGACAGGATACACGGCGGCGCAGAACAAAACATTGAAGGAGATGCGGTTGAAAGACAAAGGCGCACTATACATGATGCTCCGGGCTGTTGATGATTCCGGATTTGAGAAGATTGCAGGCGCAACAACGTCAAAGGAGGCGTGGGACATTCTTGCGAATGTCTATAAGGGAGCCGATCGAGTCAGGCAAGTCAGACTTCAAACCCTCAGAGGAGAGTTGGAGGCAATGAAGATGAAGGAAGGAGAAAGCGTATCCGATTTCGTTACTCGGATTCAGACCGTGGTGAATCAATTAAAGAGAAGCGGAGAGATGTTGCCCGATGCCAGAGTGGTGGAGAAAATTCTGAGGTCTCTCACTGATGACTTCGAGAATGTAGTATGTGCGATTGAGGAGTCAAAGGACTTAGCAACGTTCACCGTTGACGAACTTGCTGGTTCATTGGAGGCGCATGAACAGAGGAAGAAAAAGAAGAAAGAGGAGTCACTGGAGCAAGCACTGCAGACGAAAGCTTCAGTCAAGGACGAGAAAGCGCTCTACTCTCAAAATTTCCGAGGTAGAGGACGAGGCCGAGGAGGACGTGGATATGACCGAGCTGGTAGAGGCCGAGGTCAAGAAGGCTGGAACAAGGAGCAGGCTGAATCAAGTCAGCAGAATTGGCGAGGAGGCCGAGGACGTGGAAGAGGCCGACATTCAAATGTAGAATGTTTTAAATGTGGAAAGTACGGACATTATTCGAGAGATTGCAACAACTCGGATAGATGTTACAACTGTGGCCGAGTTGGTCATTTTGCGAAGAACTGCCGAGCTGAGAGAAGAACGAATGAAACTGCAAATTATGCTGCAGAAGAAGTAAAAGATGGAGGAATGTTGATGATGGCTGGAGGTGTAGCTAACCAGACATCCGAGATGGAGTGGTTTATAGACACTGGTGCAAGTAATCATATGTGTGGGTACAAGCATTTGTTCAGTAGCTTGAGAGAAATAGAAGTCGGACATGTATCGTTTGGAGACGCTTCAAAGGTCGGTGTGAAAGGCCGAGGTACGATTAGTTTCTTGCAGAAAGATGGACGAGTTGGACGTATACAAGATGTGTATTACGTGCCAGAACTCAAGAGTAATATTCTGAGCGTGGGACAACTGATGGAGAAAGGCTACTCGGTTATTATGACAGACCGAGTTCTTTTATTGAAGGAGAAGCAAGGGCGACTGATAGCCCGAGTGCCGATGGAGAAGAATAGAATGTTCAAGTTAATTTTGAGATGTGTGGAGGTCGGCTGTTTGCAAGCCGAGATGAATGATGAAGCATCCTTGTGGCATCGTCGGTTTGGGCACTTACATTTTGGAAGCCTGGCCGAGATGGTGAATAAGAATTTGGTGACCGGATTGCCGAGAATGAAATGTGAGAAGAGATTTTGTGAAGATTGTGTGCTGAGCAAACATACGAGGAGTCCATTTCAGAGGTCGGCCAGATACCGAGCAAGGCGACCACTGGAACTAATACATACCGATGTGTGTGGACCGATCACACCCGGGTCCTTCAGTGGAAAGAGGTATTTTGTTACATTTATTGATGATTACAGTCGTAAAACTTGGGTGTATATGCTGGAAGAAAAATCCAAGGTGTTTGAAGTGTTCAAGAGTTTTAAAGTGATGATTGAGAATGCAACTGGAAGGAGGATCAAGTCGATACGATCAGACCGAGGAGGAGAGTACACATCAAATGCTTTTAGGAGGTACTGCGAGGAGTATGGCATCAGAAGATTCTTGACGGCACCATACTCGCCTCAGCAAAATGGAGTAGCAGAGAGGAAGAATCGAACCATTGTTGACATGGTGAGATCAATGTTGAAGACGAAGAATATGCCGAAGGAGTTTTGGGGGGAAGCTGTTCTGTGTGCAGTATATGTACAGAACCGATGTTCGCATTCCATATTGAATGGAAAGACCCCACAGGAGTTGTGGACGGGCCAAAGGCCAGCAGTGGACCATTTGAGAGTTTTCGGGAGTGTGGCATATGCACATGTCCCGGATCAGCAAAGAAGCAAGTTAGATGACAAGAGCAGGAAGTATATCTTCATTGGATATGACGAGAAGACGAAGGGATACAAGCTGTTAGATCCCAGCACCAAGACGGTATTGATAAGCCGAGATGTGAAAGTGAATGAAGACGATGAGTGGAATTATAGTCCATCCGAGATCAAATCAGATCCCGAAAAGATGGTGATAGAAGACAAGGAAGAAGGATCAACGAGTTGGATCCCGGCAAGGACCGAGATAGATGATGAAGACGAGATGAGACGACCCCGGATGAGGAGTTTGCAGGATTTGTACGAGTCAACAAACGAAGCTCATCTTGTTTGTTTGTTGACAGATTCCGAAGAGATAAGATTTGAAGAAGCAATCCGAGATGAGAAGTGGCAAAGTGCCATGGATGAAGAGATCAAAGCGATTGAGAGGAATGATACTTGGGAGTTGACCGAGCTGCCAAAAGGAAGTCGGCCCATTGGAGTTAAATGGGTTTATAAAAAGAAAATGAATGCTGATGGGGAGATAGAGCGATATAAAGCCCGGCTAGTAGCTAAGGGGTATTCGCAAAAGGCAGGAGTAGACTATGATGAGGTGTTCGCACCTGTTGCCAGAATGGAGACAATCAGATTGTTGATCTCGCAAGCAGCTCAGTATGGATGGCCGATATATCAGATGGATGTGAAGTCGGCGTTTCTGAATGGTGTACTTGAAGAAGAGGTGTATCTCGAACAACCACCGGGATACTTGAAGGGCGGAGAAGAAAAGAAAGTGTTGAGATTGAAGAAAGCGTTGTACGGCCTGAAGCAGGCACCGAGAGCCTGGAATACTCGCATTGATGCATATTTCAGGGAGGACGGTTTTGAGCAGTGTCCATATGAGCATGCCATATATGTTAAGAAGAAGGGTGATGAGTTATTGTTGGTAGCATTGTATGTTGACGACTTGATATTCATGGGGAATAGTGAAGAGATGGCACGAGAGTTCAAGAAGAAGATGTCGAGAGAGTTTGAGATGACTGATCTCGGTTTGATGAGGTATTTTCTCGGATTGGAAGTCAGACAAGACAACGATGGAATATTTGTGTCTCAGGAGAGTTATGCGAAGGGAATCCTGAAGAGATTCAAGATGGGGGATTGTAACCCGGTTTCAACACCTATGGAGCCCGGTACGAAACTTTCGAAGTATGATGGAGGAGAACGAGTTGATCCGAGAAACTATAGAAGTTTGGTCGGATGTTTGAGATACTTGACGTGTACGAGGCCGGACTTGTGTTTGAGTGTTGGAATTGTAAGTCGGTTTATGGAAGAGCCGAGCTATTCTCATTGGAAGGCGGCTAAGAGGATTTTGAGGTATATTCAAGGGACGATCACACAAGGACTTTTGTATAAGAGGTCGGAAGATTACCGATTAAAGGGGTACTCGGACAGTGATTGGTGTGGAGATGTAGATGATAGAAAGAGCACGGCTGGCTATGTATTTTTCATGGGAAGCACAGCGTTTGCCTGGATGTCAAAGAAGGAACCGATTGTGACGTTATCAACATGTGAAGCCGAGTACGTTGCGGCATCATGGTGTGTGTGCCATGCAGTGTGGTTGAGGAATTTGTTGGAGAAGCTGGAGCAAGTTCAAGTCGGCACGACCGAGATCCGAGTAGATAACAAGTCGGCAATTGAGTTAGCGAAGAACCCGGTCAATCACGAGAGAAGTAAGCATATTGACGTGAGGTTTCATTTCATCCGAGAACAGGTGAAAGAGAAGAAGGTGGAGTTGAGTTATGTGACGAGCCGAGAACAAGTCGGAGATATATTCACAAAGCCACTGCCGACATTGCTGTTGGAGAATTGCAAGAAGATGATGGGGATGAAAGATGGAAGAGATATTTAAAGTTTATGGGGGGATTTTGTTAGGATAAACATTTAAATAGATAGTTAGTTACTTAGTTTGAATTTTAAATATGAGAAAGATATATGAGAAGATATGGGTAGATAAGATATGAAGAAAGATAAGATATGAAAAGAGATAATATAGAAAGATATTAGAGAAGATATTGTTTAGATTTAAATTTGAATTGTTTTAGGGTTTTGGTGCTTATAAATAGCACATTATGTAAAGAGCTCAGTGTGGCTTTGGCAGACTATTTTCAATAATATTAGAGAGTTTCCGCCCCAGTAAATTTGTGTGTGTTTGTGTTTGTGTGAGTGCACCAGTGTGTGTGAGAGAGAGAGAGGGCCTGTGAAATATCACAACGAGTGAATTTCTGATATCAAAAAGTATATGTTTAGAAATGTAATGGTTAGTTTCAAACAAAATGTTACAATCAAAAAATCATCCTATTCAAAGTTACATTCAAAATCTATTGTTTTTCCTTGTCAGAACTACATAAATGTCCAAAACATGAAGTTAATATCTCTTTAAAAATAGTTATTTTCTTTATAAAATGCCTATAAAATGCAGTTATCTCTTTAAAAATTGAAGCATGTTACATAAAATTATCATCAAATTATATCCAACAAATTCAGAAGTGTAACAATATATAGTATTATTTTATGCAACAGCTAATCTTCCCAAAAAAGCCTAATGATCTTTTGGATTGTATATTGAACAACAAAAACATTTAAAACTGTCAGACAAAAGAAAATGGTCATATTAGATTCATAAAACTGTAATGTCACTACACTATATTCTCTTAATCCTACCTTACTCTAATCTTCACACTTTACTCAAGGACCGCAACACTAATCAATTTGCAAGCTTCCTAAGGTTGGTCAGTCAATTTGACAACCCACTAGCCTGTCATCATCAGATGCAATTCATGATACTGTCTCCAGTTTTTGCATTTTTCCAAACACAATTAGACTGTAGCAATTGCAGTCACTTATCCAAGCTAAAAGTCAATGGCCAAATGTTGGCTACAATAGCATCAAACTAGTTTTGACTCTATATCAGTTGATAATTCAATTAGCTAAATCAAGTAGGCATTCATAAATAGTATTTTGGATAGAGGATCCAATTAGAAAATACTTATATTTGTCCATGATTTGTATTGAGCCAGAGGATTTGATAATCCAATTAGTTAATTCAAGTAGACATTCATAAATAGTATTTTAGGTAGAGAATCCAATAAAAAATTTCAATTTCTCGATAATTCGTAATTAGGCAGAGGATCCAAGCATTCTAACACCAATTTTAGGCATTGAACATCTAAAAATTTTTATGTGGCTAAACACTATAATTAACGGAAGGAAACATTTATGAGAAAGATCAAGAGAGAACATAAACACTGATCTATAGTGCAAGGGATCCCACCTAAAAAAAAAGATGAATGCATCACGAGTCATGAATTCTATGATAAATAACCTAAATTAATAACTCTTAAAAGTTAAAACCTGCAACATGGATTTGATAGATAGTACAGGTCATGTAAGACATCAACTGTATGAAAAAGTACAAAACAGAAGGATAAATAATCATCCCAAGAAAAGAAAAAGAAGAAAGAACAAAAAGATCATTAAATCAAAACAACAACTCAGTCCCTCTTCAAGACAGACAGAGAATTAGCAGCAGCCTTTAAAAAAATCGCAAGAGGAGATATCCAAGTGGAAGCGAAGAAAACAAGAGTGGTCCACAAAAGATGTTGAGTGATAATTATATGGCTACAAAATCCAGCCAAATAGGCCAAACTCTGGCAAAAAAATACACACCACCATTGAATGAGGTTCCCACACCTAATGGATTATGGGGGAGGATATATATATATTATGCAGGGCCTTGAATCCATGTTCGATCTTCAAGTCACAAGACAACAACCCCACCGTTACACCAACGCTTATGCTCCAAAAAGAAAACAACAGATCCAACACCAACGAACTGTTATTGACTTCTTTACTCCCAAAACCCATATCAAGTAGAGAAAAAGACTTCTAAATATGGCATCCATAGCAGAAATCTCCAAACAATAAGATTAGATAATCTCAAATTAAAATAGATTGACAAATAAGGCCAAACATTAAAGCATGACAGGATAAAATAGCTAAGAATTTGAATTGTTCATTGATTTTCACCAACTACTTTCATCCTAATTTAGAGAGAAAGAACAGTATCGTCAAAATACTAAAAAGAACAAAGGAAAGGGAGTTGAAACATAAAATAAATAGCAAATTAAGATATCAAAACGAATGGCATAGTAAGAAACATCTATCATGTTTTTCGTCTATGGTATGAAAATCAACAAATTATAAGTACATGATGTTTAGTGCAGCTCTAATTAAGCAGAAAATATATTCATCATTAATGGAAAACTAGATTTTGAGGCTTTCTAGTACACTATTCTTTACATAGTAATGAATTATGAAATCAGATAGACAATCTAAACAAGTAACTAATATAGCACACAACACAAACAAGAATACCGTTGCCTCTTTGTTATTATAGATCGGGTGAACAACAACACTGTATGTAGAAAGCACACATTGACGCGAATTGCATAAATTACTCACATATTAAACTTCATAGGGTAACCACGGTCAGAGTCTGGTTTTGGGTTAGTTTCTGGTGGTGTATCATTGTGTGCACCAGGGTTCTCCTTTGACGGTTGAGTGTTAACCTTTGCTAGTTGTTTTCCCTCCCAGTGACAAAATCATCAAAATCAATATATACCAGAAGAATCTGTGGTATGTCATTAAATACTAACTGGGGAGGGGGGGTGTGCTTCGTACACTGTTGGTCTTTGATTTTCCCCAATCTTTCATCCAAATTTTAGAGAGTTGAGAGAATGAACAAAAATTAGCAATTAGATTCCATATGTTTTAGCAAAATGAATAGCTTGGTATTCACATTTTCTCATGTGCAAATTGTACAGGGTTTGGTGCATCGCTTAGCAGAAAATATATTTTTAGTTAATGGAAACCTAGATTTTATATCTTTGCATTAGTAAAGATCTTTAATGAACAATCAATAAAGCCAAATTTTATGTATTAGGGTTTTGCCCAATTTAACCAAGGGAATATAGGATATCAAAACAATAAATGTTATTTATTTATCACTCACAATTCTTTTGATACACCACAATCACAAATTAGATTAATTAATGTGCATTATCAATTAATTCAATTTTCCAAGTACACCACAACAATTTACACATATAGCACACTCCATTTCCAATTACATGAATCCGGTCACAAATTAAACTACTTTACAATCAACAGGAGCGACCAACTTTCCGCTGGTATCGTTGGCATGGAGTGCAACTTGCAGCGGGTGACAGTCAAGTTTGAAATGGCGAACCTTCTTGGAGTGTAAGACACCAAACTGGTACCTAAACCTAGCGACCAACGTGACTCCAAAATCCACTGAACCATGATAATTTCGTTCTGCGGTGATCTCGCTGGCCAAGCCTCTAGGTAACTGCCTGCGGGCCATGGCGAACCGAGCCTGGACCGGGGTGACCGTTTGGCCTTGGGTCGAGAACGGTGGCTGTCTGATCGTAGCGGAGGCGATGGTGAAATTGTCGAACCAGAGCACTAGGTTGAGACTCTCGTATCTTATGGAGTATGCGATGTTATTGTTTTGGAGAATGCCCTCGACGTTGAAAGTTGCCGTTAACTCCGACTTCGTCGAGTGTGTGGTGATGACGTTGAATTTGGACACGGTGATGGACGTTACCGTGAAAGAGGAAGTGATAGCTGAAAAGATAACCCACAGAACAAGGAAGAGGAGCAGGAAAAAGAAGGCGCTGCATGCGACGATGCTGCGACAAAAGAGGATGTTGACGTCTGGGTTTAACCTAGGCATGCTTGTGACTGACGTTGTGACGAAGGTGTTGATGTGTTTGGCATGGGAATGCGAAATGTTGGAATATTTGAAGGGGATTTGTTAAAAAGGTGTTACGCTGAGAAGTGAACACGGGAGAGTATGGAATTTGCTACTTTAAGCGGAAATGAGTGTGGGGTTGAACAGACAGATTTAGAGAAAGGGGATTTGGATACACAGTGAAAAGATAGGTTTGTGACAACGAGAACGAGAACGAGAAAGAGACTTATATTGTGAGGACCGACACAAGTTTGCGTGTTTTACTATCTTCTTAACTTTACAAATCTTTAACGCTTGAATATGTTTTTATTTTGTATTAAAATAAAGTGTAAATTTGCTTTAAAAAACTTACTCACAGTTGGTTGGAAAACCGCATCCTGTACGTTTCAGTGTTAGAGAATCCGGTTCCAGTATACAATGAGCTTTATGGATTTGTTCGTGTTATATATTTTTAATATTTATAATTATTTTATAAATGTAAATATAAAATATTTAATAATATATTAATTATAATTAAATTAAAACTAAATGCGGGTAATTTATAGTCAGATTTCATTGATCCGGGACTCAAAAATTTAATTGGCTAAAAATTGACCAATGAAAAACATGAACTACTATTATTCATATCCATTTTTAATAAGTCGATATTTATCCTATTCGTTTGTGGGTATTCGTAAGGGTTGAGTATAATTTTTCATCCCTAATAGTGGGTCATTTATCGAACCTTTGGATTGCTAGTTAAATTGTGTGAACCATTATAACATAACACCGATATAGAAAGTCTAAAATGACCAATACTTAGAGGTGCTTTTAAGAATGACTCCTCTCGTGACCAACTCAAAAAACAACCTGTCATTTATATTGTTCTCATAACTTTTTGAGTAAATTATTCGTTATTTTCACCCACTTTGGTAAAATAATTATTATTATTATTCTTTATCTATTTTTCATTTTATTAGATTTTTCAATGATCGATAAAAGATTAGTTACTTATTTTTAGTGCTAGATGATCTTGAACAAAGATTTTGAGCATAAAATCTGATTTTCACTATATCTCCTAATAAAGGAGGTGAAAAGATCTCAAATATGGAGAATAAGTTTTTGTAGAAGAATCTTCAAGATCTGCACATTTGTCAAATAATTTATATAATTAACAAATTAATAATATAATGAAATATTTTTTATTAATAATTTTTAACTGCATTAATATTTTGTTCTATATAAAATTAGACTACTCATAAATTATCTTTGACCTATATTTTAATAAAATTACTTTAAAATAAAAATAAAAATTATTCTTATAATTAAATAATTAATTAGTTGCTTTAAATGAGTATCAATATTATTTTTTATGTAATTTAGACAAAATTATACTTTTAGTCATCTATCATATTGTTTTGATTCAATTTAGTCATTTATCTTTTAGAAAATTAAATTTAGTCATTAATTTTTTAAATTTTGTTCAATCTAGTTCCTGTTTTTTACTACAAAATTAATGTTATTAATATTTTAACATAATGATGAATACAAATTGTCACAAAATAATACTTACCGGGTTGAACATGTTTTCGTACACGTAATTAACATGGTGATGGTTTTCATTGCCACAATAGTATTAAAAATTATAAAAAATTTCTTGTCCAATCTCTCTAGCTTTTATATATATATATATATAAACATAATAGGTGAGACCATGAAAAGATTGAATTTCACTAATTGAATTCAAATAAATACGGTAATGATTAAAACTAATTAAAACTATTTTGACCATCCACATATAATAATAATAATAATAATAATAATAATAATAATAATAATAATAATAATAATAATAATATTATGGTCAAAAGTTCGTTTCTCTTACCTCATAATCTTTTTAGATGTGGAAAGTAAATATTTTTCACGACAATTTTTAAATTGTCTTAGAATCTCGATTCCTATATCGATTTCCTTCGAAGCTGTCTTAGAATTTCTTTTTTTCTTTTAAAAAGTAAAAATTTGAGAATTTGAAGACGATTTTGTAAAAACTCATCTTAGATAACGACTTTCTAAGACGATTTTCTGAAAAACCGTCTTAAAATGTATACTTTCTAAGACGGTTTTCTTCGAAAGAGTCTTACAATGTATTTTTTTCATTAAAAAGTA
>CM023950.1:9550740-9567376 GCA_013407115.1 Glycine latifolia
AAAGAGTCTTACAATGTATTTTTTTCATTAAAAAGTAAAAAAATTGAGGATTTAAAGACGGTTTTGTAAAATTATCTTAGATAGTGGCTTTCTAGGACAGTTTTCTGAATAATTGCCTTAGAATGTACACTTCCCATGATGATTTTCAAAACAGTCTTAGGATCTTAATTTCTACGATAGTTATCTCTGAAATCGTCTTAGAATGTTTTTTTTTAAAATAAAATTGAAGATTCTAAGACGATTTTCCCAAAAAACGTCTTAAAATATCTTTTTTATATATATATATAAAATTAAAAATTCTAAGATGATTCTTCCAAAAGTCGTCTTAGACAGTAGAGTTTCTAAGACGATTTTTTATAGAACTGTCTTAAAAATTTTATTTTTTAAGACGGGTTTCTGTAGATTCATCTTAGAAAGTCTATTTTCAAAGACGATTTTTTAAGGAACCATTTCTAAGACGTTTTTATGAGGAACCATTTTAGAAAGTGTTGTTTCTAAAAAAATAAAAATAAAAAGGTATTAGAGCCTTTGACAATGTGGTATAGTGTTCAATCTTTGTCCCCCCATTCATCTAATACAATTGGGTCAACACAAAGGCTTCTTGCATGAGAAGGCATGTTAGATCTAACAGTTTGAACCTGGTTTTTGATTGAACCCGAAAATACAAAGTGATTGAAAGTAAACACAAAAAAGACTAATTGCACTTACTACTAGTTTCCACTTTTCATACCCTGATTTGACAATGCAAAGCACTTGCAGCTACAACAGGTTTTAGAAATTCAGTGTTGTAGTTTGGAGCATCACTTGTTTCATCGTGTCTTGGAACTTCAAAGTTGGAAATTAGGATATTTGTTTGATCATTAGTTTGCACCTCACCTTTGGAACTTGTCACATCATTTGTCTTTAAGGATTTGGGTGTTTCATGTTTTTCATCAGGTTCTGCTTTTGGGTTGGTAGAAACCTGCGGGATAGTCATGTATATATTAAAGAAACTTTAAGTTAGAGCAGCCCAACATTCTTAAGGATACAAAATTATTAGTTTGACATCTATTATTTAGGAATATCATAAACAACAAGGACTCACTAACCCAAACTTGTGTATCATATCTTATAATGAAATTCATATTCTCATTTTCCAACATAGGCTAGTGATTTTTCAACATATACACAATTAGATCTAAGCAAACCAACCATCATTTAGAAACTGAAAATGTCATCTTATCAAGGGAAACTTATAAGATATATAGAATTGGACATAATTTGACCCATGGCAAATTCGTAAGAAAGGAAAAACATTATCATTGCACAAATATCCCAAGAATATATCAAATGAATTGCATCAACTACATTTCACAAGGATCCACAAAAGTTATAAAGAAAACACTTAAGAAAAAGTTATAGAAATGGATCTCAGGATTGGGCTAATAGATTATAGGAAATAAAGCAACATTTTCAAGGAACAATACAACATACATAGACATACAGTATCTTCAAGACTTGAATGGAATTAAACTTAGAGGAAACTCAATATCTCAGGCAATAAATACTCTAGCTTGCAGCAGCTCTGGCAGTTTTTAAGACAACAAAAAATTCGAATGTTAAGACCAACTTCCTTTCAGTAAGAAACCTCAACATAATCACATGGTCATTTTTTTTCACACAGAACAATTCTATTGACCAATCTCTGAGAGGTGGAATAAAAAAATAGAAATATTCATTACTGAGGCAATCCTCTAGAACTCTAACCAACAAAAGGTAGAGAAAACAACTTCACCTTATGGGAATCAGAAGGATTGGCAGTCATTGGGTTACTTGACATAAGCACGGGAATGGATTCAGTGTGGTGTTCATGAGATTCTAAACTGTCTCCGCAAGATGCTTATCGATTTTCCATTTGATTTTTCTTGACCACTGTAGGAGTCTTAAATTGGTTAGGGTGTATACCATTTGAGACAACACTATCAATTTCACCAACTGTCCTTTTCCTGCTTGGTAAATTAAGCATAAGTTGAAACTAACTTATATACAAAAAGGTGCTTAATACTAGCAACACATTGAAAAGTGAAAGAGACTGGTGAGGGGAAGAACTCAAGAAAATATACCTACTGAAAGTATGAGCATTTGAGTACAAAGAGTTAGGCTTGTTTAAAAACAGAATTCCATCAAGAGGTTTTCCATCAATTACAATTTCAATAGTATATCCTTCTGGGATGTTTTCAGTAACCTTGGCTTCAAACATTGTCGTACCAGGAGGTAGGGATTGGTTTACTGGGATATTTAGCCTACTTGCATTTATGATAATGGGCATTTAGCTGTCCACAAGTGGTACTTTAAAGTCTAAATAATGAATAGTCAAATATCATTTCAATTCTTTTTCCCAAACATTTAATCTTGTCTATTGTTGCTTCAAATCCAATAAAAGAAAGAACCAATTACATCAACACAAAACTATGTTAGGCATTTCATACAACAAGTCTATAACAATTAGATTACTAGATTAGTAGGAAGAGATATTACCCGACAGCGTCCCGGTATAGGCGATTGATGAGAACATCTCCGCCAAGGTTCAAGAAGTATATAGTGGAAGCAGCCATCGGCATATCTGATCTAGTGTATCGACTTCCAAATTCTCTGACGAAGAAGTGTACAAAAGAAGAAGAAATACAGGATATGGTGGCTTCACCGCAGATATGTGGCTTCGAGGAGGAGGAGGAGGAGCAAACAAATGTCATCGACGAAGAAGAGAAAAAGGAGTGCAAAAAATGAAGAAATGTTGGAGAATGACGAGTTAGCGTTTTTGGCACACCGCACACCAATACGACAACATCCCAACCCCGTTCAACAATGCACTTTGATGGCAGCTGTGTCATATAGTGTCGAGTCCAAGTTCGGGTTCGTGTTGCCATCGGACATTCGTGTCGTCCTCGCCATCGGTCTTCCCGTGGGTCCAGGATTCCCTGCTTAGCACTTCGACGGTGCGTGGCTACACCTACGCATTTTATTGGACTTTCTGATCGTGGTGATTTTATTCCAAATCATGCGGAACTCGAAGTGGTCAAAGTCGTGGGGTCCGTGATTGTGTGAGCAGGAAAAGGCGTTGCAAGTGGTGGTGAGTAAAGGAAGAGCTGAAGCAACGAGGTAGAGGGGGAGTCAGAGTGAGAGGGAGAGTGAGAAAAGAGTATTAATAAAACTAACTTCTAAGATGGACAATCGTGGAATGGTAGTTTTTAAGATGATTTTAAATAATCGTCTTTGTTGAAAAATTTTATATTTATAAAATTGTCATCGCCTAACTTTCTAAAACAATTTTGGAGAACTATTGTCAAAGGTGTGTCGTAAAAAATTATTTTTCTAGTAGTGTTTTTAAGACGATTTTTGGAAAATTGTTGTGGAATGACAACCATTCTAAGACAGTTTTTATGAAACCGTCTTAAAATGATTGTTTCTAAAATGATTTTACAAAAATCGTCTTCGATGAAAAATCACATGTTTATGAAATTGTCACCACCTTATATATGACAACGGTTTTATAGGAACTGTTAATAAAAGTGCATCATAAAAAACCATTTTTTTAGTAGTGATATCATCCTAATTCCTAAGTGGCAATCAATGTGCATTCTATTTTGAGTGGAAACAATTTTACATTTTTTTAGAAAGTAAGAAATGTAATAAACAACGGATAAATAAGAAAGAAATAAGATAAAAAAAGGAATAGACGAAAAAATAGGTAGATGTTTATAAAAATGGAATGGAATGCCTACATCAATGATTAATAATCATGAAGTTTCAACTCATAGAATCTAAAAGACCAAAAAAGTAAATTCTGACAAACAATAAAAAGCCTTTTCTCCCAGCTTGGTGCATGTGATCAGCGGACACCAAAAGAGAAAGTTGCACTACAGTCTACATATAAAAATAAATGTTTACCTACAACCAGTTCATCGTAGTCTTTGATCAAATTAGTAAATTTAGAATCTCCAGGAGCCAATGAAGCACCCATCTCTAGAGTTGCCTTAGTAGTATGATATTCCTCAAGCTTAATGCATGCCGTACTACAACAAAATACCAAATAAAGTCAGGTAGCGATGCTTAGTAAATACTATAGTAGTAACTATAATCCAATTGACCAAGGACACAACACAAGGAATGTAAAACAGAATGCAAAAGCTTATGACATGAGATCAAATGCACTTTGACACAAATATCCTTTTTAGTATTTAGCTTTTGCATAAAACAGTAATATGCCAATATTAACATAAAACAATTTGTTAAGGACAAAAGATATCTGCCACATCAATAACATCCTGAGAAGTTGTATCATCCAGCTTGCTCTTGAAAAGAAGCATTCAATGATTAGTAATATTAGAAAATACATATATCCTTACCCAAAACGTGTTCTATGAACTTTTGGATAAGTATTAAGATATATTATAATAAACCATTAATTCTTTCTATTACAATTTCTCGTGAAGAAATTTTGATTTACCAAAATTTTGTGCTATATTATACTCACATGCCCTACTGGCTTACTGAACCAAACCTCTTTTCTAAACGACCATTTAATTATTTCACTATGAATATTCTTATATTAACAAAGCAATAAATTGTTAATTCATACTTTTCATATAAAAAAAATCATTGAATTGTTTTGGTTTCTTCATAGACAAAAATAATTGTTAATTAACTAAACTGAGTACTTCTTTAAGCACTCTGGGTTGCATGTTATTCTTCTTGGTATTAGTTATCATTAATTAATTTACTACTATTGGTTAGTTTATCTAATGTTAGTATTAATTATAAGCATTTGAAAATGAATTAATTTATTATATCTCTAAACTAACCAATCTTAATTACATTGTTTTTATTTCTAAATAAAACATTATTAAATATATTTATATTCTCAATCATGCACTTTTTTCATTTGATTCTTTTACAATTAGTATCATGATAATTATTTGATAAGCTTAGTCCCAATACAAGATATATAGTACAATTCTTAAAAATATCAAACATGTTACATCAATCACCAAACTAATATGTAAAATAAGCTTATTTTTAAAATCAACGAAAAAATATATTCATTTTAATTTAATTTCCAATACACTATAAATTTAACCTACTAAAGTTTAAAAAATAAATAAAATTGATAATTAAGGTGTATTTACTGATAGAAAAGAAGAGAAAAATGTATTTTTCTTTCCTTTTTTTTTTTTATACAAAACATGTGAGCATAAAAATAGTTAAGGTGTAAAATATTATGGGTCAAATAATCTTTTGGTTTTTTTTCCTTACATATAACTATTTGTACATCACACAATA
The DNA here is from genome assembly GCA_013407115.1 of Glycine latifolia. Taxonomy (NCBI): domain Eukaryota; kingdom Viridiplantae; phylum Streptophyta; class Magnoliopsida; order Fabales; family Fabaceae; genus Glycine; species Glycine latifolia. Next base: position 9,556,060 of record CM023950.1, read on the forward strand.
ATCTTTTTCAAAATTGGATTTGCTCTAATATGCTTTGACATGTCAAGTTGCTTATAGAATGCCAAAGTAGTCCAATTACTAGTTTTTTAGCTTAATTTATTAAAAGATAACCTAATTCTAAACAAAATAGTCATGATATATCTAACATTGCTACTATAAAAAAATTAAACGTGAATACCAAATGAAGTAGTCATGATATATTATTCATTGCTAAAGGAAAAATAAATACAAGGGCTAGGTGTACGTCTACCTTTAATAAGCTTACTAATTAGTGGAGAAATTGAGAACATATTCAAAATTGAAACCTAAACTGGCCATTGCACTCACTCGGTCTCATCCATTATTTTAATTTATTTACATTTCACCAAATTATTACTTTCCATCCGAATTCATCCAAACCTATCCACTATATTATATCATTATTCATAAACAATGCTTTAAGCATGTAGAACAAATTTTACCAGGCATAGATAAATAACACATGAGAAATCTATAATAGTTATCTATGAAATTAGTCATAGCTGACAGAAATACTTACAAATTGAAGTGATCCTCATAGGTGATCAAGTTCACTACTAAACCTAGGTGTCCAAACCTCCTGAACAATCGACCTGTATATCAACAGAGTATTCATAAGAACACATAATCATATTACAAGATAGATGACAAAGCAAAAATCAAACATACTCAATGCAAATAAGTTTTTGAGTTCTTTGGAAAATCAAAATTAATAACAACATTTACTGCTTGGATGTCTATTCCCCTAGTGAAAATATCTATCAATGTTTCAGAACAAGGGAAACCGATGAGAAGTTATAATTATAGTTATTAGGACAACATATTAAAAAAATCTAACATGTTTATGATGTAGATATATTTAACTAAGGATACAAGGCACGTATTATCACTCAATACCACCAGTGCATCAATGAATTACACTAACCAAACAAATATACATGATGTTATTTTCACTATCAACTCAAAACTGAATTCTAAAACAATATAATGAAAATAAATAAGAAAAATAAAGGAAACAGGAAGCATTGGATCTTTCCCACATTTATCAATCAAAGAAACAAAACCAAATTTACAAACCCAATTCAAATTTGACAATAAAGTAGGCATCTAGCAACTATTAATTAAAACAACAATTTTATATTGAAATAACATAAAAGGTTATTTATTGTCGAAGGCTTATAACCCATTCAAATGTGGTCATATATGCAATAATAAGGTACACAAACCTCAAGCATGGCCATAATAGTTAGCTCACGAAAATCCAACGCAAACAATGTACAGACAAAATAAAAGTGCAAGAAGCTTAAGTTGTAGAATGAAAATGAAGTTTCTATCCAGACAAGAGGCATCATTTTCATTGCTAATTTTGCTTTGGAAATTGTAACCTCATTTGCTTATGAAAGGGGCTTATGTTAAATTCTTAACGAAGTTTGGGCACAATACATCTTGTTTTAGCATCATGGTAAATAGGAAACAATTGAATTTGGAAGCATTGTAAAGGAAAGCACCAACACTACAATGAAGAAGTCATACTAGTTATCTTACATCAGGAATAAAACTATTATGAAAACAAAAGAAAAACCTCAAATATAGGAGAAAAACTCACAAAATACCAACCTATCTTATCTGTGGTTCAAAACCAATATTAAGCATTCTACCTGCCTCGTCTAGAACAACAAAAGAAATTCTAGAGAAATTCTAGAGAAGGAAGTGTTGCCTTGTTGTAAGTGATCAATGAATCTTCCAGGGGTGGCCACTGCTATTTCAACTTCAGCTCTTAGTTCAGACCTCTGTCATAAAGACCATAAGAAGAACACACAAAATTATGTTACCTTCAAGTGAAGCTGAAATAAACTTAAAATAAAAATTGTTCCAGACTCCTTGTGTCTGAATTTTTTGCATTATTGAAACATGATGCTTGCATTTGCTTCAATCCAAGTATCAATATTGAACACATAGAATGCAAACAAGTTGTGAACCAAGATATATGAAAAGCATAAGGAGATAGTTCTAAAATTATTGCTAGAATTGAAGAAATAAACAATAAGTTCTTCCCTAGATAACTCACAATTATTTCACAAAAAATTAATAAGGTGTTGTTAGTAATAAGGCTCACCTTTAATAGTAGAACCCCGAGATTCATCTTGAATTGCTAGCTTTGGGGAAATTAAGCAATAGCTCAGTTGTAGAAAAGGAAAGCCCTTTTTTTGAAGGAGAAGAAGAAGAAACCTCGAAGTGAATAGAATTTTGGAAAGAGGAATCACGGTGTTGAGGGAATCAAGAACTAAGGCTCCAACAAAGGAACTGAGTGAGATTTGAGAACAATGAAGGAATCCATATCACAGGCAAAAATGATAATTGGGACAAGCTTGACCACCTTCTTTTCTTTCTCCGTCACCAACCTCAACCCCTCCTCAATTAGTGGTGGCCTTGACTGCGTCCTTTTGCCAGATGACAACACCATCAATGATGCTGGCGGGTTTGTCGGCCTTGGCAGCAATAGGGGCTTCATTGCCATGGAGATTTGAAGAGAGTTGACCTAATCAATGCGTGGATCGAGTTCAATGGATCATGCAAAGGGTTAAGTGTGTGGGTTTCATGTTCCAATCTCAAACCGAAAGGTCGAAGTCGGGGTGGAGGATGCGAAGGAGGGAGATGTTGAAGCCGGGGAACTTAAATGGAAGGAGTTTGGCAGTGATGACAGGGCAAAAAAGGGGGCATGGTGCCAGGAGGTGCTGAGGCAGTGGGTGTGGTCAGAGTAGAGGTTGTTGAGGGTTTGGAGGAAGTAGGGGTGAGAGAAAGGGTTTGGAGGAAGTGTTCTTTGAAAGTGAGAAGGGATTAAAGGAAGTGAGGGATGGAGAGAAAGCGAAAAAAAATGAACGCTTAGACAACAACGATTTGTTATGAAAATCGTAGTTGGTAGAAAGTGATAAAATGCCAACAACGACGATTTTTGTAAAAACATTGTAAAATATTATTTTTTATAATAGTGCTTTTAAGACGGTTTTGTAAAAGTCGTTTTAGAATGACAGTCTTCTAAGACGATTTTTGCAAAACCATCATAAATTAGTTGTATTCACTACTACAAACAAGCCCTTCTAAGTCAGTTCTAAGTCACATACAAAGACAGTTCTCAACCCATCTTTGTTGCCAACATCTTTGAAAGTTTGGTATTCGAAGACGGTTATACGACCGTCTTTGTATTTATGATTCTAAGACGGTTCCCTAGGTGAACCGTCTTAGAAAACCTATAAAAAGAAAAAAAGAAAAAAGGTCAACAAATCTAAGACGGTTATGTACGAGAATCGTCTTAGAATGTTACCAATCTAAGACGGTTATGGCTGAGAACCGTCTTAGAATGTTAGAATTCTAAGACGGTTGTACATATAACCGTCTTAGATTTATTGACTATTTTTTTATAGGCCTTCTAAGATGGTTGTAGATCAGAACTGTATTAGAATATTGGCTTTCTAAGACGGGTTTAGCCAATAACCGTCTTTGATTTAATTTTTTTGATTTATATTAATTAAATTAGTTAGTATATTTACAAGCCATTTGGTATATATATGTAAAGAGTAATATAATAACATACTAATTTAATTTCAAACGTGCCTATATATGTCTTACTAATTTAAGGGGGGAATGCTAGCTAGCATAAACATTCCAAACCTAAAAATAGGCCACTCAGACCTAGAAAAGGACTAAGTATAAAAATCAAACATATCTAGTACGTATAGACTTAATTTTGTCTTGCTTTTATTTTTTTCACTTATTTACAATTTAATTATGTCATTCTATTGAATCTACACAAATCAATTGTACATAACAATTCCATTGCATTTTTTTATTATTAGGTGAAAATATGGGATGAAGGACTAATTTGAAGAATGTGAAAATTATTAAGATTAAATATGAGCAATTAATACTATCAAAATCAAATTATAAGAACCAACAAACAAGTGTAATTACGTCTAATTCCACAAGACCAACAAATCGGTAATTTCTATTAATTTCCTCTAATTCCATCAATAACTCCGTAAATAACTTTAACCTCACCTACTTTGTTTGCCAAAAATGTTAGACATGCTAGGCCAATCTATTCGTTGGTAATGGTATCCACACATAATGGTATAGTTGTATATATTAACATGCATGCATAAGTTAGATAGAAACTCTTTAGGGAAGCTGATAAATAAGTTAGATAGAAATTGACCAAAAGTAATTATGAGATCCATTTGTTCAATATCACTCCATCTTCTTAGAATGTCCTGAGTTTTTGCTACATTATCTGGAACCACAGCAGTGGCTACAACTCTTGCTCCTCCTAGTCTTTCTGAAGAAAAATTAATAACAGAAACTGCCCTAGGACCACTGTTTAAAATGTAAAGTCAACACATTTTGATACCAACACCAAGGATTTAAAAATACAACTAAACTGCATGATTGAACAGATTGAATCATGAACCAGCTGTGTCTCTAGTCAGAATCGTCATCATATTATCCAATTCAACCACTAATTTAACCAGTTTAACTAATCAATTGTGACCTAGAGATCTTGCCAGTTCAATATCTAGTTTGGTTTAAAAATGTTAGCTAACATGCATGTCATCAATATTTTCATTCTAAAAAACTAGTCATTTTCATAAAAACAGATAATTTAAATTAAAATAACTTTATTATGCCACATAAGGGAAAGATACTAACAACAAAGTGAACAAACAAAATTATTTCTTTTAATGTATGTCAATCTATCCATTGTATTCCAATTATTTTGGCAAGGGGAAATCTCTAGAGTTTAATAAATGCAGACATTTCAGATATAACGAAATCACAGGCCACAGCTCTAGAAGTAATAGCTGACTTGCATTTTTTTTTCTTTTAACGACTCAACTAGAAACCAAGAATTCCAGCACAAAGGAATGCTATTTTAGAATCAAGTAGTAACATGCACAAATAGAAGAATAAAAGAGGAATGTCTAACCATAAGACAGTGCACAAAGAGCTAATTGAGAAAGACAGAATGAAGAATAAACAAGACAAGAAAATGTATAATCCTATTATAGCATAAAATACTACAATACTATAAACCCCATGTGTTATACAAAGGATGCATGAAAAACCAATAATATGAAGCCTCAGACAGATAACCAGATACAATTCTTGGTTAGTATACCTGCTAGACCAGATAGCAAAATAGCCTTGCTTGCTGGTGGGAGGTTCTTGGTGTGCTTGGAAAAGTGAAGATTTTTAAATGAACATATGCAGCACTTGTCAACAAAACTTGAGTTCTTTCACTACAATTTGTCACATTATATGCATGCATAAGATATGGTGCTATCAGGAAAATGAAAATAAAAATGAAATATTGCTCATGACATCTGAATGAATAAGGAAAATAGGTAATAATAATACATTAAATTCCTCCATGGTTAGATCAAATCCATATGTGACAGGACATGAGCTCCAAATATAGAGATCCGAGCTAAATTTAAACAATATATACAGAAAACGATACTTTTATAATACTTACTTTTTCCTTAATAGAAAACTCATTTAGAAACTAGAGCATGATGGCTGATTCAATTATATCCAAGATGCACAATTAACCATAGAAGGAATTTATTTCCAATCTTGTAGTAGTTAACAATCAATACCATATTCCTACATCTAAAAAACTCTTTGATGTTACTTATATACCAACATACCTACCTATGATGAACTAGAGAATATGAGAACAGAAAAAGAAAAGAAAATTCTCAGTTGTTGTAAATTTGTCTATTTTGTGGTGCACTCCGACATCTTTGTTCGGACATTATATGTGGATCATAATTCATAAATCAGAGTAATATGGGTGTTCAAAAAATGTGACCTATGAGTAAAGGCTTTGCTTTGAATCCTTATAAACAAATTTAAGGCCCTTCAAGCTAAATCCATACAATAGTTTATACATGTGCAATAAAGGGGCAATTATTAGGTTATAAGGTGGCTGCTGCATCATGCAATTGCCATTTGATTGCATGCAGAACTTGTGCTCATTTTTGGTAATTGCTATTGAATGGTTTTATTGGTAGGATCTCTTAACAACATGGGGCTGGAGATGTTATCAAGCCACTAAATTTGACATTGTCAAGCTCCCTCCAGGTTGAAAAAATTAGCAAGACAGCTGTCCTTAGTTGCAAAAAGGTGAGTTCCTAGACTTTGAGAGAGAATTATACCCTGTTATTCTTCTATCACTATGATTGTGTGTGAACTAAATACAAATAACCTAGCTTATTAGCTTGTTTGGCCAAATTAAGGTGTTTGATAAACAACCTTATTCCACTACCTTATAACTTATAAGCTATAAACTACTTCAACTAGCTTATAACTTATGAGCTTGCAGCTTTTTTTTTTCTTCCATTTTTTTGCCTTACCATTTTAATGTACTTAATTTATTATGCTTGCTAAACTGTATCTAGGCCTCTAAAGTATTGGATCTTTGTTTGTTTTATGAAGGTATTTGATCTACATGATAGTGCTTATTTTGACAGGCTGGTCAAGTATATGGAGTGGCTCTTTGAGGGTCACAACTTGCTAAGCCTGGTGTTTTCCCTTCACAAAAGGCCATATCCTGAACACTTCAGGAAGAAATGGATTGAGGTACTAATGAAAAGTGCTTATATTTAGACTACTAAGTCAAGTAGTAGTGCTGCCAGTATAAGCCCAGCCCCTCTGACTAAAACTAATAACCTTGTATTCTAACAGTTTCTATAAACTTTTTGCTGAATTTATATTTAGAAAAGCATGAGGTTATGAATCATTATATTTGGATGGATATTTATAGTTTAATGTGGCTGGAAGAAGTGTGCAAATATCAAAGATAATGACACTCCAAACTACATAGTTGTCAAAAGGCAAAAGTTTAAGGTTTAAACATAAAGTTCTCGTACAGAAGGAATATTAGGGATTTAATTGATCTGTTAAACAACTTTGACATCATTTTCTTGCACCAAAATTTACATTGAAAAAGTTAGCTGGGTATGCTAATATACATTCAGCCTATAGGTATAAATTGTTTCAAAAACTCTACCTACCTGGAACAAGTCTCTCAAAACACAATCTTTGCTTCAAAAAATAATTACATACAAAAACTTAACCATTTATGAAACTGGACCCAAACCAAAAAAGAATCAAAAGAATCCCAAACCTTACCCTTAAAACATCTGGGTCTCCAACTTTCCCACACCCTATCTCAGCGATTAAGTGAATAAAAAAGCAAGTAAAAATTGAATAAATTGAGAGGTGCATCATCAACTGACTAACCGTTAATGTCAAAAATCTTGTGCTTCACAGCTCAAAGACTGATTGTCGTATGGAGCTTTGCGGCCTACCTCTCGTATGACCAGATGCCAAGAAGATGCGTGACGCTGCTTGAGCTAGTGCGACATTGAGTAATCCGAGGGTACCTTTCGAATATCACCAAAAAACAGAGTGGAGAAGGAGAACCACGACGTGCCTGACTGAGGGGGACCAAACCACGACGGAGACACGGAGGGAACCACTGTTAGTGCTGAGGGAGTGCACGAAGTTAGCAATTAATTAGGTCGTGCGGAAATGAGAGGGAAAGCACGACTAAACATTTTAGGGCAATTTTCAAATTGAAGACGGTTTTGACGGAACCATCTTTGAATAGCGCCAATCAAGGACGGTTCTCATTTGAAAACGACGTCATTTTATAGCATCTAACACGGTTCTTCTATAACCTTCTTTATACCTTTCTCCTTATTTACGAGTTTACCACCGCCTCACAAACTAAGTCGGTTTGCCGTCAACCATCTTTGAATGCACGAATTAGAATGCCATTATTATAATAGTGATTTATTTACAAAAATGTCATTACATTTCTTTATAAGACGATTTTCTTATCACCTACGTTAAATCAACATCGTAAAAATCATTTTTCTAGTAGTATAGGCCATGGCAAGTTTTACATCTAGCTCTCTCATGTTTAACATTTTTAAGCCTCACTTATTTAACTTCTGTGAGAGAAATAGAGAAATACAAAAAAAGCTTGAACACGACCTTATTAGTATATCATCTTCCTCCACTCTCCAATTTCAAATGAACTTACGTATTATAAAAGCCAAAGCCAGTGCAATGCCACATGGAGTAGCACTAAACCGTTTTGCTATTTTCTGATTACTTGCTATACAGAGCCAAGAAAAGTAGAAATAAATACAGAGTCTGATTATATTTCAATTAAGCAGCAAGCTAGGAATTGACGAGAACCAGAAAAAATAAGGAACACGAGAAATAAGTTATAATTTAAATAACCGGTTATGAAACTAAGTTTAACCATAACCATTTCTTTAATAAAATAAATATTCTTATAACCAGTCAATACTGGTTATTGTTGAAGATATTTTCGTTCAATTATTTCCATCAGACACAAAAGATAATATAATTTTTATTGTTCTTTATATTATATAATTTTTTTGTTTGAAAAACAATACAAGGTAGTATCTTTTGCATATTATTAGACAAATTGGGCTCTATAAAGAGGTTTAGTTTAGTTAGTTGAACAAAGTATGTGAACATTTATAAACCTCTTGATACCATATTGAATTCCTACAAATAAAATAAAAAAAGCCAAGTTGATCGCTAAGATAAAAACCTCAAACTATCTCACCATAAATGGTAGTACCATACTACCACTCTTGAATGGGTACTTAAGGAGCAGTATCAATATATATCCTTTCAGATGGTATAATGGTAAGATTAAATTTTCAAAAAAAATGTATTTCTATATAATTCTTTATGACTAAAATATATAATTCTTGATCACTAATGTCTAAATTTAAAGGATTGGGAACATTTGGTGAAAGTATTTGGTGTAAAGTTTTATAATCATCCTAATTGACAAATATATGGAATATATTTATTAAATGTTTAAAATATTTTTTTTGGGTACATAAATGTTTTAGTATATTTAAAAACAAGTATTAATGAATTTTAATATTTCAAATAATATATTTATTAATAACTTAAACACATTTGTTAGTATTTACCTTTTTTGTATTTATCATTTTGTTGGATAGGTTAAATTATTATTTTTGTTTCTCTTTTTTATTTAATTTGATCCACATTTATTATTTTTATTTTATTTAATCCTCTAATTTTCAAATGGAGTCAATGTTTCTATTTCCATCTAATTGATACTAATGATGTTAATTCTCAAGAACACATGCAAATTTCACATCTTTTGTTTTCTTTTACATGCCTTAATCCTCTGATTCATCAGAGGAAAATGGTAGAGACTCTAACTAATTTGAAATTCAATTGAGACATAAGTAAAATTTGATAAAGAATTATTTCCTTCAAGGATTAAAATCAGATAGTTGCCGAACAATATATTCAACCTTAACTTATACATTAATTACTTTTGTTTAATCACTTAATTTTCAATTTTGTTTGTTTGTTAACATTGTCAATATCCATTAAGAAAGAAACACCAACAATGAATGAATTTTAAAATTTATGGGACAAATTTGGACTTTTAATAATAAAGATATCAAATTGATCAAATTAACAACAAAAAGAATTAAAGAGTTATAAGCAGTGGCGGAGCCAGAAATTTTATTGAGAGGGGACGAACATAAAAAAATTTATATCATAAATAAAAGTACTCCGAAGACAATACAAATCTAATATAAAAAAAACTATTATAGAAATTAAAATCACTTCATGACTTGACTCTTACTCTACGTGTTTTCATATTGTTAAAATCATCTATAATTGAATCTGTGCTAAAACTCAAAACAATTTCTTTTTCAATGTATGTAATCAAAGAATCATTAAGAAATTGATCTTTCATTCTATTTCGAAGTCTGGTCTTGATTATATTCATAGCTGAGAAAGATCTTTCAGTAGTTGCTGTAGAAATTGGAAGAGTAAGTACAAGTCTAATCACTCTATCAATAAGAGGGTAAATGATGGACTTTCCAATTCTTGCTAGCCCTTGACATAATTCAGATGTAGTTGATAAATTAATCAAATCTGGATGTTTAGGAATGTCAAGCTCAAAATGTTGTAACTCCATCTTCAAATGCAAATAGTAGTTTATTTTATTTTAGAAGAATAACAGCAAGAAGAAGCAAGAGAAAAATAGGGAAAAAGAAAGGAATGAGGGGATACCTGAAACTCTTCTTTTTCATTGGTTTACCAAATAAATAATTTTTTTGACTCCTTCTATTCTCTTGGAATTTGTGTTTCCTTTGTGTTTAGACCTCTCCATTTTATAGTGTTCTTCCTCCCTCTTTATTCTTTTCCTTTTTATTATTATTTTTTCCATTTTATCATCTTTCTTTCCTTTTTTTCTTTTTCTGTTATCTCTCTTTCCAATTTTATTTTTATTACATTTTCTTTCCTCTTTTATGTTTTCTTTCCTTTTTATTGTTTTCATATTTTTTTTCTTTTTTTTACTACGTTTTCTTTATATTTTTTTTTTCCCCTTTTACCTTTTTTTTAATATTTTTTCTTTCCTCTTTTTTTTTCTTTCATTTTCATTTTTTTTATTAATTTTTTTAGGGGGGGCGGTGGCCCACCCTAGCCCCTAGTTCCAGCCCCCCTAGTTCCACCACTGGTTATAAGGTTGACTTGGGTCACGGGTAGAAGGAAGAATGGAAGAGAGAGTGCTCTTGGTTTCAAATCTAGTCCACTGACCAAAAAAATAACAAACTAATTACTAACATTAACCTATAAAAAAAATAGAAAGAGGGATTGAAAATATGATTTAACCTATTATTTTATTAATAATATGCTAAAACATGTCAATTATGGAAAACACTTTGGACAAAAATTAATGAAAATAGAACTCAATCTTTTAATTTGGCAGTTAATTATTTCTACATTTGTGAAGTATTTGCAGCTTACATAGTTAAAGGCCTCAATCTCATCATAATCATATTTATTACTCTCATTAATGAAAGTTACAATAGCTTAATTAAACTTCGCCCATGGTTTTACATTTTTTTAAAACTCTAGCATTAAACAATAAACAATTCAATAAAACAATCAGCGGGCATGTGTATAGTGGAAACTGAATCCCCTATAGTTTTACACTAAAGCGTACAAGATGTGGTTTTACATCTTATAGAAAGATATGACAGGTTTTAATAATGTGCCTTATATTGCTTTGTGGCAGAGAGCCAAATATATACAAGTGATCAAAATAAACTCAAAACAAACTCTTAACAAACTATACTGAGAATAAGGTACAACTATTCTTGATAAATACAAATGTTAACAAACTAACAAACTA
>CM023950.1:9567386-9599517 GCA_013407115.1 Glycine latifolia
TTCCTAAATACTTGGTCTGCATCTGTTGTATGATAAGATTCTCCTAACAGCCCCCCTCAAGTTGGAGCATGAAGTGACGAAATGCCCAACTTGCTGCGAAGAAATCCGAATTGCTTTAGGCCAAGTGGTTTGGTAAAAATGTCTGCAATCTGTTGATCTGAACGAACGTAAGAAGTAGCGATTGTGTTTTGTAGAACATGATCTCGTACAAAATGACAATCAATTTCTATGTGCTTGGTGCGTTCGTGGAACACTTGATTAGCAGCTATTTACATGGCTGATTGGTTATCGCAATGTAAACACATTGGTTGTGAATGTTGTACATCCAGAGACTTTAAAAAGGATTTTATCCATAATAACTCGGCTGTAGCTGCTGCCATGGCGCGGTATTCGGCCTCTGCAGAGGATCGTGACACTGTGGGTTATTTCTTTGTTTTCCAAGAAATTGGAGAGCTCCCTAACATGATGAAGTAACCCGTAACTGATCGGCGGGTGAGGGGACAGCTAGCCCAATCTGAGTCAAAATAAGCTCTAAGAAGAAGGTCATTATCTGATGAAAGTAATAAACCTTGGCCTGGGTTACTCTTTATGTATCGCAAAATACGGAGGACAGCTTTATATTGAGCTTCAGTTGGATTTTGCATGTATTGCGATAGAACATGTACGGAGTAGCTCAACTCGGGTCTAGTAATGGTTAAATAAACTAAACGTCCAATTAACCTTCGGTAGCGTGCTGGATCCGAGTAGGGGGGACTTTCTGTAATTGCAAGTTTGTGATTAGTTTCAAGAGGAAATTCACAAGGTTTGCATGCAAGGAGGCCAGCATCCTCTAATATGTCGAGAGCATATTTACGTTGGCTGAGGAAGAGTCCAGACGAACTGTGAGCCATTTCTATGCCAAGAAAATATTTTAGAGTCCCCAAATCTTTTATATGAAAGCATGAGTTAAGGAAAGCTTTGACAGCAATGCATTCGGCCTCATTATCCCCAGTTAAGATGATGTCATCAACATATATAAGAAGAGCAACAAAGTGGCCATTCTTATGCAAGGTGAATAAAGTGTAATCGGCCTTAGATTGGATGAAGCCGTAGGACTCAATAGAAGATTTTAACTTAGCAAACCAATTCCTGGGGGACTGTCGTAAGCCATAGAGTGACTTATATAGGCGGCACACTTGATGAGGTGTGTGATGCTGGAATCCTTGGGGTACACGCATGTATACTTCCTCTGTAAGATCCCCGTGTAAGAATGCGTTGGTGACATCCAGCTGGTATAATTTCCAGCCTTTAGCAACTGCTACCGCTAGCAGTGTCCTGACACTAACCATCTTTGCTACTGGTGCGTATGTGTCAAAGTAATCTTCCCCAACTATCTGATTATTTTCCAGCAATCACCAAGCGTGCTTTGAAGCGCTCCACAATACCATCGGAGTTGTACTTAATGCGATAGACCCACTTGCAGGGGATTGAACGCTTACCAGGTGGGAGAGAAGTGAGTTCCCATGTTTTGTTTTGTTCAAGGGCATCAATTTCCTTCCTCATTGCTAACCTCCATCGTTCATCTAGGACAACTTCTTTGAATGTTTTAGGTTCCACTCCCGAAGAGATGGCTGCAAGAAACTGTTGATGCTTGGGAGAGAATTTAGAACAAGAAACAAAGTTAGCAATAGGATAGGGAATACCTGAGGATGGACTGGAAGAGGTAGAAGCAGCTGCTGGATTATGTGCCATGACATTGGTGCATTTGAAGTCCTGGAGATATTGTGGAGGACGCCGAGAACGATGACCACGACCCAAATTTTCTAATGCAGTAGGTGTTGGTTGGAGAGGCTGTTCACGGTCTGCTACCATTGGTAAGGGTTGTTGGTTGACTGGATGCTCAATTTCTACTGGAGGTGCAGAGTCTGGTGCAATTTCGCAATCAGCGGATGGTACAGGATCTGGTGCAGTATCGCATGCCACTAATGGTGCATGGTCTGCTTTGTGTATAGCAGGTGTTGGGTCGAACTCAACAGGATATTGTGGCAGTGAGGAGACCGTAGGAATTTTAAACTGTGTTTCAAAAGGAAATATGCTTTCTTCAAATACCACATCCTTAGAGACAAATATGGTCTTTGTCTTAAGGTTATACAGCCTCCATCCTTTCTTTCCAAAAGGATATCCCAGAAATAAGCATCGAACGGATCAGGCAGCAAATTTGTCTGCTGATTTAGGACGTGGATGAGCATAACAAAGGCATCCAAAGACACGAACATGATCATAGTTCGGTGTGCGATTAAAGAGGCGTTCATATGGAGTGTGTCCTTGAAGAAGAGTGGTAGGTGTCTTGTTGATTAGATGAACGGCTGTTAGAACACACTCTCCCCAAAATTCAATGGGAAGACGGGCTTGAAAACGTAGTGCTCGTGTGACATTTAAAATATGTCTGTGTTTCCGTTCAACTCGTCCATTTTGCTACGGTGTGTCAACACATGATGTCTGATGTATAATCCCCATGTCTGAAAAAAAAAACTTTTGGAGATTATTAGCACAGAACTTTGAACCATTATCGGATCGTATTACCTTAACATTGGCATCAAACTGAGTTCGTACCATCAAGAGGAATTGAGATAAATATTGGAACATTTCAGTTTTTATCTTCATTAAATAAACCCAGACATTTTGGCTAAAATCATCCACAATAGTTAAAAATATATCTTGCACCAGTTAAAGAGGCAGTTTGATAAGGGCCCCATATGTCGCAATGAATAAGATCAAAACAGGAAGTGGTTTTATTAATGCTAATAGGAAATACAGTGCGAGTTTGTTGTGCTCTAAGGCAAATATCGCAGAATGAAGGAGAAATATCCTTATTTTTATTTGCTTTAACAAATGGAATAAATTTCAAGGCTTGAAATGACGGATGACCCAAGCGACGATGCCAAATGTCTGCAGTCAATTGTGTTTGAGCAGCACATGCAGTAGGAAAAGGTCTTTTATTGATGGAGTCATGCACATAAACACCAGCTTGCATTCTACCCAGTCCAGTCTTGATCCTCGTTATGGGGTCCTGCAATTCACAGCCAGCATGAGTAAAGGAAATAATGCAATTTGTATCAGCAAGTAATTGAGCAACTGAGATGAGGTTGCATTTTAATTTGGGAACATATAGCACATTCCGAAGAACAATATTGGGTGTCAACCAAAAAATGCCACATTGAACTGATTTAATTTGATCACCATCGGGTAATCCAATAGAAGTAGGTGGAATGGCTTCAACATTGGAGAGTAAATGTAGATTTCCAGTCATGTGTTGAGAGGCCCCACTATCCACTAACCAGGTGTAATTGGGATTCTGCTTACCAGAAAGGGTTGTAGTGTTTGCAAATGGTGTAGTGGAAGAAACAACCATGTTAGCAATCTGCTGGAGGATCGCTGGAGTCAGAGTGGCAGCTACAGTTTGTGGTGCAGGAGAACCGATTGTGTTGTGCCTTTTGTCATGGGGTTTGCCACGCCCTCTTCCTCAACCAAATGATGGTCTGCCATGAAGTTGATAGCAGTGAGAGACATCGTGGTAAAGCTTACCACAGTAACTGCATCGAACAGGATCAGCATTGGATGATGGGAGCTTTTGAGTGTCCCTGGTAGCATAGCTGAGTGCATCAGTTTGGGTCTCATGAGTCTGAGCCATATTGAACTGAGTTTCTTCCTGAACTAACGTGGAATACGCTTTGTTCAGAGATGGTAAGGCAGGTTGGTTGAGCAATTGTGTGCGAATTGTGCCAAACATGGCATTATTTAGGCCCAAGAGGAATTGATAGACCCGATCATCAGCCATTTCTTTTGTAATGTATTGTGTAACAGGACAATTTTCACCATGAGGGCAGTCGGGTAGTGCACGTGCAGCATCAAGTTCGTCCCAAGCACCACGCAGTTTGGTATAATATGGACTGACTGAGATTCCCTGTTGTCTTAGCTGGAATAGGTTTGATTTCAACTGATAAATTTTTGGGGCATTTTGAATAGAGTAGCGTTCTCTGAGATCATCCCAAAGTGCCTTGGCAGTGGGAAAGTAATGAATGTATGGCTTGAGGAGGGGATCAATGGTATTATGGATCCAACTGTTGATCATTGAGTTGCAGAGAGTCCAAGCATGGCATTCATCAGATGCATCATTTGCAGGTTTGGTGATGGAACCATCTATGAAGCCAACCTTATTTTTGGCTAAAAGAGCATTTTTGAATGATTTAGCCCAAACCTCATAGTTGGATTCGCTTTCAATACAACATTTGTGAGGAACAGGCCAGGGCTATCTGATGTAGGCATAAAAAATGGAGATCGAGGGTCAGAAGGTTTGAGGCTAGGTGCGGTGGAGGTGGTAGCTGATGTGTGGGTTGTGGGATTGTCATTAGTGGCAGCGGAAGAATGAGATGTATCCATTAAAGATTTGGATCGTAACTGTTAATCTGATACCATATAGAAAGATATGACAGGTTTGAATAATGTGCCTTATATTGCTTTGTGGCAGAGAGCCAAATATATACAAGTGATCAAAACAAACTCTTAACAAACTATACTGAGAATAAGGTACAACTGTTCTTGATAAATACAAATGTTAACAAACTAACAAACTGTTCCTAAATACTTGGTCTGCATCTGTTGTATGATAAGATTCTCCTAACACATCTAATGGTGAATAAATTTTTAAACCCATATATATACTTTATTTTAATACAAAATAAAACATTTTAAAGGGTTGAGATTTGTACAGTTAAGGAGATAGTAATTAAACACACAAACTTGTGTTGGCGCTACTCACAATATTTGACGAGAAACCTATGTTAGTTAGTCCCACATCTTTTCCGCTCAAAGGACCAAATTCCACAGTCCCCAGTCTCGACTTTGCAGCATATATAATTCCCTTCTTCAGAATTCCCCTACAAATATCCACATTTCACTTTTCCATTGCTATCCAACATCACTTCTTAGTCACAAATTCAGTCACAATCATGCCTAGGGAAAACCCTGACTATGAGCTCTTCTGTTGCTGCAAGGCCACCACATGCAGTGCCTTCCTTATCATGATCCTACTCTTTGTTCTTTGTATTATCTTTTCAACTTACACACCCTCTTTCACAGTGACGTCCATCACCGTCTCCAAATTCAACGTCACCACTCACGCGGAGGAATTAACGGCGACTTTCAACGTCGAGGGCATTCTTGAAAACCCTGACTGGGTGTACTCCATAAGGTACCAGAGCCTGAACCTCGCGCTCTGATTCGACAACTTCCCCATCGCCTCCGTTACGATCAAACAACCACCATTCTCCACCCAAGGCCATACCAACACCCCGATTCGGGCCTGGTTTGCCATGGCCCGTAGACAGCTACCTATCGGCTTGGCCAGTGAAATTGTGGCACAAGAAATTATCATGGTTCGGTGGATTTTGGAGCCACATTGATCGCTCAGTTTAGGTACAAATTTGGCGTGTTGCACTCCAAGAAGGTTCGCCATCTTAAGCTTTACTGTCACCCGTTGCATGTTGCACTCCATCCTAACAACAACACCGGGAAATTAGTCACTCTTGTTGATTGTAAAGCAGTTTAATTAGTGATCGAATTCATGTAATGGGAAATGGAATGTGGTGTATGTGTAAATTGTTATGGTGTATTTGGAAAATTAATAATGTGCATTAATTAATTTGATTTGCGAATGTGGTATACTTGAAGAATTGTGAGTGATAATTAAACATGATTTACTATGTGTGTTTTGTTAGAAATAATAAGATTTTTATATCATGTATTCCCTTCGTTAAATTGGGCAAAACCCAAATACACGTTTTTTATACACATGATGTATATTTTTCATATATATCGATTCGGAAAATTTAATTTGATCAAACAAATTTATGCATTAATGTATGATTAATAATGAATTTATTAGTATTAATTAATTTATTATATTAACATGGATCTATTAATTAATTAATTCATTAACCCTGAATGTATCTACAATTATATATAAAAAATAGGGTGTTTTGGCCTACACATTACTGTACCCATTTTATCTCCATAACTACATTCATAAATTACTATTTTATTTGTTCAACTATCTTCACAAACCACCCAAACTTCTACATGTGTGAAATATTTGCAGCTTACATAGTGAAAGGCCTAAATCTCCCATAATAATATTTATTCAATATAATTCTCATTAATGCAGGTTACAATAGCTTATTTAAACTTTTCCCATGGTATGATAAAATAAAAAATAACCTTTTCCCATGGTTTTACATTTTATTAACTCTCTAGCGTTCCTCAAATAATAAACCTGAAGAAACAATTCCATAAAACGCACGAGTATACAAGGACGGACCCAGACTAAGATGGGAAGGGACCGAACTCCAAAAATAAAATTCATCTAGCAATTATATTTCATCAATTTTTATACAATTTTTTTTAATTTGATGTTCCAATATGTTAAATATTTACATTAATAATCCATCAAAACACAAAACGTTTTTTCTTATATTTCATGAAAATAAATTAATAATTGAGTTTATACTATTTTTCAACATTTTTCTTTTCAATATATACTAACAAATAGTCAATAAATATTTC
The DNA here is from genome assembly GCA_013407115.1 of Glycine latifolia. Taxonomy (NCBI): domain Eukaryota; kingdom Viridiplantae; phylum Streptophyta; class Magnoliopsida; order Fabales; family Fabaceae; genus Glycine; species Glycine latifolia. The sequence continues at coordinate 9,573,987 of CM023950.1, forward strand.
GTCTTTCATCTTATTATGAAGTGCAGTATTTGTTACTAAAACAATAATTATCATATTTGAAAATTCCTTTCTTTCGCGTGGTGTTGGTATCTTTCAACTTTTGCTTGTATTTTGCCAATGTGGTAGGCTCCGGCTCATTATTACAACCACTGCTATTGCATGTTTTCATAATTTGAAAATTGTAACAATCTCCAATTAATTCAATAACACTTGTTTATATGAGATTTAAAAAACAAAAACTCTTTCAATTGCAAGAAATAAAGTTTAACAATCAAATATTAACAAAAGAAAAAAAAATAAGTATATAATAACTAATTAAAATTGATGAAATATAATATTTTGATAAAAATTTCTTTAAGAAGTTAAAATTACTATTAATTTTTGTAATTTAAAAAAGTTACAGGATAAGAACTGATTATATAATAATTAAATTTTGATAAAATATAATATTGAGATAAAAGTTAATGTACGAAAACTAATTGTATAATAAAAATTTAATATTTAGTTTCAAATCAAATTTTTTATTATTAAAAAGGTCTAACTCATTTGGTTGAGCAAGATATGTGAGTGTTGCAAATAACCTTGGACTGTCTTTAATTTCTACGAAAAAAAACAAATCAGATTTTTTACTGAATAAAAATTATATTTTTTTATAATAAATAAATAGCAATCTATTATTTTTTTAAAATCCTCTATAGTTTTACACTGACGTGTACAAGATGCACTTTTCCATCTAATGGTGAGTAAGTTTTCTAACCAAATTTACACTTTATTATAATACAAAGATAGAACATTTTAAAGGGTTGAGATTTGTGCAGTTAAGAAGATAGTAAATAAAACACACAAACTTGTGTTGGCCCTCACAATAGTTGACGAGAAACCTGTCTTGGTTTTCAATGTACGTTACATGAGTTGTCGTCTGTATCCAAATCCATTTCTGCAAACCTGTCTTGAATTTACAGGATTGGGAAGTTTTGGTGTAAAGTTTTATAATCATCCTAATTGGGAAATATATGGAATATATTTATTAAATGTCTAAAATATATTTTTTGGTACATTACCCTTTTTTTGGGTACATAACTTTTTTAATATATTTTTTAAAAAAGTATTAATTAATTTTACTATTTTAAATAATATATTAATTAATAAATTAAATACATTTGTTAGAATTGACCCTTTTTGTATTTATTATTTTGTTGCATAGGCTAAATTATTCTTTTGATTTCTCTTTTTATTTAATTTAATCCATATTTATTATTAAAAAATTTGATTTGATCATCTAATTTTTAAATGGAATAAATATTTACTTTTTCATCTAATTGATACTAATATCATTAACTCTCAAGGACACATGTCAATTTCACATTTTTTTGTTGTTAATATTGTCAATATCTATTAGATAGAAATACCGACAATGAATGAATTTTAAAATTAAGGGATTAAATAAACTACTTAATAATAAAGATACCAAATTGAACAAATTAAAAATAAATAAAAGTTACAAGATTGACTTGGTGGTGAAATAAAAAAGGGAGAAGAAAGAGTCACTGCTAGAAAAATAGCATTCAACATCGGTTATAAATGACATTCGACATCAGTTTTGAACCGATGTTGAATCAGACGACGTTGAAAGTGTGGAAATTAATATCGGTTTTAAAAATTGATGATAACGAAATTGTACAACATCGGTTTCTAATGAAAATCGATGTTGTTATGTAACAAATAAAACGTAAAAATGTAAAAGATTACACTACAACATCGGTTTTCTTATGAAAATCGATGCTGTTTTTTTAATTTTTTTAAAAATATTTTTTCTGTTTTTTTAATTAGTGCAGTTGTTCAACATGTAAATGAAAAACCAGACTCATACCAACCAGCCAATTTCATAATACAATTCAATAAAATAAAATTTCAATAAAATAAAATTTGAATAACAAATAAAATTCCATAGTGTGAATGTACATAAAAATGATTTCCTAACCTAATGTTTATACAATTGTTTAAAAATCCCTTAACCATCTAACCTAATATTTGATCTAACTCTAAGATAAAATTTAGCTCATTCAACCCTAACAACCTTCAATGTCTGGACTTCGAGTGGTCTTTCATCAGTGAAATACTGCATGACATAATAAAACATAAATTAAAAAAGTATAAAACAAAAACAAGTCAAAAAAATAAACATAATTTTAAATTAGACAATTACCATGTCCCAGTTATCCCTAAAGCCTCCTTGGACTATCATCCACATCCAATGCATGACATAATAGCCACACTCAGTGCTTCCTCTTTGCTTATTACACTAAATTCAATAACATGGTCAAAGTTAAACGGAAAATTAGTGTAAATAGTAATAAATATTATTTTGAATATATAAACCATGATTTATTAAAAAACTTACTTTAAGCGTAATCCATTTAGTAGTAGCCTTTGATTTATTTCCTTCAGTGTCATGGACTGCCTTCAAAGCATTGCATAAGATAAAAATGCATGCATATTGTACAATTAACATATTCATGTGTCAGAAATAATAACAGAAATGTGTTACAAAATTACAACCTACATGTTAACAATTGCTTTCAGGTAGTTATCAGGCCTGTTGTGCAACGAACAGAACCACACGACAACATTGGCCTTAGGACATATGACGACCAGTTGCCAATGTGAACTGCGTTGGAGAAAAATAAGTTATTATACTGCATACATTAATTAAATTTTTTTGTACATTTTTACTTACCCATTCAAGTACGCTGCAAGGTAGACATCTTTATGTGAACTCTGCATCCATTTCTTGAGATAGTCCTCGAATTCAAATTGAGACTGCCCAGATCTCTGTATGGACTGTGGCTCGATGAATCCATACACATCGGGATGATCCAATTGTAGACATACCTCATTCATATGCCTATTGTTTATAAACAAAGTCAATTATGCATGAACATAAAACAATTAGTTATGTAACGTTAGCTACTAGACAGTGACTTACAAAATCCACAATTGTATAACGGAGATGCTCAGACATTGACCACCATGGATGATCTCAGAAATATTCTCCTGCTTGATGTACAATGAGAAATTGTCATTATGCACCCCGAACATGTTCGGGTCCCATGCCACCTGTAGAGGTGTGAAGAAAAGATCCGGGATGGTCAATGCGATCTGGTACAAGGGATCCTTAACATGTTCCGGCTTATTTACAGGTTTTGTCAGTCCATGAGGTCCCTGTTTATCCTACACAGTTAACAAACATAAGTCAATGACCGTCTTAACTTTATATGAGACAAATGAATGTTAAATGACAAGAAAGAAGGCAGAAATGAAATACCTTATTAAAAATAGGTTGTACAAGATGTGTCGGCCAAGCAAGGAAGGTGTTAAGGGCCTGCCCAACTAACTGAACCTCGTCAGTGGGTACAGGGACACGAGCATCAACATCTTGAACTTCCTCAACACCCACCTTTACCTGATCACTGCCCAGAGGGATGCGTGCACGGTTGTCGACCCCTCATAAAGTCTTCCAATAGCAACCAGGCGGGGAGGATTGTTGTTGCGACACGGCAAGTGCATCGATCGTTCCAAGTAATAAAGTGATAAGAAAGTATCGTCTCCACGAGGATTGAGACACTAATATCAGTTGTAATTTATAATTCTTAATATTGGAGAAGGAATGAAATTGTTGAGAGAATTGAATTGTTATTTGGATTTAATTATTGCAAATAAAAGAAAATAAAAAATAATGTAATTTAAATGTTAATCAAGACTTAAGAATAATTATGGTAAAGCACAATTACCGCAGTTCACTCTATGTAATTGAATTGATAATTTAACTCTATTTAATGTAATTATTCAGATATATGCTTTTCTAATATAGTTAAACCCTGATTCCTCGGTCATTTAACCCTTTAACCTAATTTAAGAATCCTAATCCCTTAGTAATTCCCTTTAGATTAAGCATGAAGCTAGCATAATAAGAATCTGCAGTCCTTTATCTCTATCCCTAGGTAATATCGCAACTGTCACTCTACTGCGTTCAGAAACTAAAACTCCAATATTCCTATTGTGAATTATAGCCCTAAGTAACCTAATAGATTGATCAAGTCTAATTAGATATAATAATGGAAGAATAAAGTAGAGTAAAACAATTATAAGAAACTTTATTAAACTCAATTCAAGAAACACAGAGTTCACATTGGCTTTTGGCTAAACCATAATTACAAAGGAATTAGCCAGACATAATGATGTTTGGCCTAATACAATGTAAAGAAAGGAGAAAAGAAAGAAGCTAAGGTATGCAGAGTCACAAACCCCTCAATCTTGCCTCCTTCTTGTTCTTCTTGCTTCTTCTTGGCCTTGAATCCTTGTTCCTTTGATCTTGCCTTCCTTGCTATGTTTTTCCAGTGACTATTGATCCCCCTAATGCGTCCTACCAAGGTTCTATTTATAACTAGGTCATAAAACCCTAAAAACCCATCATTCTTATGTTATCTTTAAGCTAATTCAGAAATCCCGTGACGTCCGCGCGACTGGCGCGAGTTCTGGCGCGACTGGCGCGAGATTGGCGCGACTAGCGTGAACCTCCAGTGCTTCTGGCGCGATTAGCGTGGCCCTGGCGCGGTTAGCGCGAGATCTCAGCTTTAGTTGGCTCTTTATTTTGTTTCTTTTCTTGCTTTTCTTGATCCTAAACATCAAAATAGCATAGAATCAATGATAAACATAAAACTAATGAATTTTACACTTATTCTAGCATTTATTCACTATATTCTTCCTATTTTCCTAATAAAACTATCCTAAAAACTATATATGCTAACAGCATATCAATTGTCATCGACATATAACCCACGCCTGTCAGATACACCGGTGTCTGGGTCATTACCGGAGGGATCGACACAGCTTCCCTTGGTGCTGACATGGGCACCATAAGGACATGTTTGGACTTATGGAAGCAGCATGGCTTCCGAGACTGCATCTACGACTGCATCTGGGACTGTAGCTGGCTGAAGGACATCATCAGCTGCTGGGTAACCCTCTCAGTGATCGACTGCGTCAGTCTATCAGTGATTGACTGTTCCAGCTCTTCCCTGATGTTTTCTTTTAGTTGAGACAAGTCTTCAGGTGCCATTGATGACTTGGACTTGCGAGAGGATGATGGGGCCGGTCCGAAGTATTGTGTGATGGTCTCACCGGCTCCAACAGCACGGACACGGCCGGGGTGCTCTGCTCGTCCAATGGCAGCAGTCAGAACATCCTGACGTCCACTGGGGACAAAGCTACTCTGTGTGGATTGCTCATCCAGGGAATCCTGCAATAAATATAAGTAGAACATTAGTTTTGTAATTTGTGAGGCAAAAAATCATTAAAGGTGTGTATGAGAGGAGGGAGATTTGACTTATAATCCTCTCTGCAATCTCATGTACCGCCTCAGAAGTCATTTGCCCCATTTTTTTGGTGCGAGCCAGCTTCCACTTCACGTGTCGTCGCACAGGGGACGAAGGATGAATGATGGTCTTCGTGCTGTCATCACGAGTTGCTCCCTCCAATTGCTACTTTTGTTTTTCCTCCATCAACCTCTTCTCTAACAACTCGTAACCCCCGCGAGACAACACGTGAGGGGTAGTGTTCAGCTTCTGGATGGCCTGGGCCTTCTTTCTAACATCCTATAAGAATTACACATATAGGGTTAACAAAAAAAAGCCTGTTTGAATACATAATTGTGGAATTGTAAAACAATGTAAAACAACTAACCTCCCAGGAAGCGGCTCTACGACTCTGATAGAATTAGGTCCATTGTTCGTTACTAATGCTGTATTTTTTGCATACAGCGTCAGCATCGTCCTCCTTGCCTTCTGTCAAGACCCATTTCCTGGTCAGATCTGACTTAAACTGCCTCCAGCGCTCTCCGACTGTCTGCAGAATTTTCTTCTTAGCCCGTTGGTTGGACGCTTCAGGTATATCAATTTCAGCCTGCATTACAATAAAGTGAGTTTTACAGTTACAACAACATTTAAATTGTATAATTAAAACCAATGACAGTAGACCTTTAAGTTGTAATACTTGAATGTTCTCCCAAATCAACCCCTTCTGTGCTGTAGAAACTTCCTTCCAATTAAAAATCGTGACATCCACCTTGTCTCTAGCCACGATCCCTAGATACGTTGTCAATTTCTTTGCCTGAGGACCATCAGCCTTCCCAGTGGCTGGATCAACATGAACAACTGGTCTGTTAGCACCAGCAGCTCTAGTAGCCAGTGACCTCAGCCGTGTTGCTTTCCCAGTCTTCTTCGTTGTAGACGGCGAAGGTCCTGACTGAAGAGGAGGTGATGACTCAGGATGAGCCGGTGCTGACTCAGGAGGAGGATGTGCTGACTCAGCACGAGGAGGGGAGCTCGGTGGTGTAGTCATGATCCTGTTAAAAACAAAAACACAGATAAGTCAAGTTAAGTGACAAGTTAGGTTACATGTGAAATTGTACAAGTAGAAAAAATTTAACATAAAAAAATTACATTAAGTGATGTTAATTAATTCTCCTTCATCATGATCATTACGATTTGCATGAAAGTTGTCTACTTCATCTTCTCTGTTGACGTTAGGTATTTGTGTCGAGAATTGAGTGACACCTGTATCAACGGTATTGTCATCATCGTCAAGATTAATACCAATGGTTTTTCCATGTAGTACCACTGACCACCTTTCCTCACACGGATCTTGAACATAAAACACCTGTGTAGCTTGTTCTGCCATGATGAAAGGTTCATCTTGATAAGCTAACTTGTTAAGATCTACCAAAGGAAATCCCAAGTCCTCGGTTCGCACACCGCTATTGATATCAACCCACTTACACTTGAAAACACAGACAGTGAAGGTAACATAATTAAGCTCCCATATGTCATTAATGAATCCAAAGTAAGGCATGAATGCCAAACGTGGATTGTGGTCATGCACAGTAGCGAAGTGTACGACTCGGCCCTTAGGCTAACCCCACTGTTTTGCATTGTGCTATTCTCATCTTGTTGTTTGGTGTAGAAGGAGTACTTGTTGATATTGTACCCTTGCCAACTTCTAACATTTCTTTTTGGCCCATCTGCTAACTTCCTCATTGTTTCAGATGCAGATTCATCATTGAATATTGTATCTTTAAACCAATTCAGGAAAGTCTTGTTATGCTCTTTCAACAGCCTATTCTTCGTCATTCTTGGATTACTTTCCTTGAGTAATGTTCGATGACGAACCATGTATGGTAGGACTTCATTAGTGTTATTCAGGACATAAAAATGAGCTTGTTGCAATTCCTGCAAAGCATGCGTTATAACATGTAGCCCTCGTGTACCCTTTCCTCCCACTCTCTCATCATGTCGCGACTCGAAAAGACCAACAGGTTTTGCTTTTTCAAGGTACTCTGAATAAAATTCTACAGCTTATTCGGCAATGTACCTTTCAACTATGGATGCTTCAGGACGGTGTAGGTTTTTTGTATACCCTTTCAAGATCTTCATGTATCGCTCAATTGGGTACATCCACTGTAAATAAATAGGACCACACAGTTTAATTTCCCTCACCAGATGAACAAGTAAGCGAACCATTATATCGAAAAATGAAGGAGGAAAATACATCTCCAACTGACACAAGATAATTGCCGCGTCTTCTTCCAAGTCATCTAACTTTACAGGGTCTACGAATTTCATACAAATAGCATTAAAGAAAAAGCACAGGTGAGTGATAGCATGCCTCACTTTGTTAGGCAAAATGTCTCAAATCGCCACGACTAATAGTTGTTGCATCAACACGTGGCAATCATGAGACTTTAAGCCAACTAGTTTCAGATCTTTTATCTGTACAAGGCTCTTAATATTTGAAGAATATCCCTGTGGCACTTTCACTCGACGCAGACAGTGACAGAAATTTATCTTCTCCTTTCTTAATAAAGTGTGACATGCTGGAGGCAAGTAAATTTTCTTACCATCGGACCTAGGATGTAATTGCTCACGTATACCCATCTCAGCAAGATCTTGACGAGTGTTCAAACCATCCTTTGCCTTGCCTTGAATGTTAAGCAACGTGCTGATGACACTGTCACACACATTTTTCTCCACATGCATACAATCGATAAAATGTCTAACATCTAGATCAGACCAGTATGGAAGATCAAACAATATCGACCTCTTCTTCCATATGCAAGTATTACCTTTGATCTTCTTTTGGGTCTTTCCAAAAACAGTATGGATGTCCTCAACCCGCTGAAGAACTTGCTCACCGATTAACGGAATCGGTGCAGTTTCATGCTCTTGACTTCCATTGAATGCTTTTTTCAATCGGCGATAAGGATGATAAGGTTTATGAAAACGTCGATGGCGAGTGTAAACTGTTTTTCTTCCATGTTTAAGTTGCAAGTAACTCGTGTCTTGCTCACAGATAGCGCAAGCATGATGGCCCTTAACACTGTATCCACTCAAATTCCCGTACGCAGGAAAATCATTAATGATACAAAATAGCATTGCATGCAACTTGAATGTCTCCTTACGATACCCATCAAACACGGTAACCCCCTCATCCCACAAGTTTTCCAAGTCTTCAAACAAGGGACTAAGATAAACATCAATGTCATTTCCTGGCTTTCTTAGGCCTAATATCATTATAGACAACATCATGTATTTTCGCTTCATGCACAACTAAGGAGACAGGTTGTAAATGACTAGCAAAACAGGCCAAGAACTGTTCTAAGTACTTAGACTGCCGTAGGGATTCATTTCATCACTGGTAAGTGCAAGCCTAAGATTTCTAGGGTCTTCCCCGAATTCTGGATACAAACAGTCAATCTTCTTCCACTAAGAGGAATCTGCCGGATGGCGGAGCATTCCATCCCAATTTCTCCCATCTACATGCCATGTAAGGTTTTTTGCATCATCTTCATTAGAAAACAGACACTTAAACCTTGGAATGATTGGAAGATACCACAACACCTTCGCAGGGGGGCCTTTCTTTGTGCTTTCATCAATGCTACAGTCGTCATCGGCCTTCAGTTTGTATCGTGATACCCCACACCTTGGGCATTTATGCATGTCTTGAAATTCATTTCTATACAATATGCAATCACTAGGACATGCATGAATTTTTTGATACTCCATACCCATCGGACAAAGAATCTTCTTGGCCTGATAGTAACTTCTTGGCAACGTGTTCTCATCTGGAAGCATGTCCTAGACTACCTTAAGCAGTGAACTAAAGCTTTTGTCACTCCACCCATATCTGGCCTTGACATTAACCAAATTTAACACCACTGACAACAGTGACAATGACTCTTTGCACCCTGGATACAATGGCTTCTTCGAATCACTTTCCAATGTATCATACACAGGGGCATGTGCTTTTTGAAAGACTCATGTCTCAGATCACGAATCATATCTTCTAATCGATCTTCGATGTTAACATCAACCGGTTCAGCTTGCGACCCCCTCTGGATGTCTGTCAATTCACCATGTCATATCCATGTGGTATAATTCTTCTTAATCCCATCACACAGAAGATGTTCCTGTATGTTGTCCAGTACTTGCCATCTCCCATTCAAACAATTGATACAGGGACAAAAGTATTTTCCATCCCCATCCGGTCAACTTTTTTCGGAGACAAATTGCAAGAAATGTTCAATGCCTTCCTCATACTCAACCATGATGCAACTTGCATTCATCCAAATTCGATCCATCTAATTAATAACTCTATGATACTCACAAAGTTATTCCATGCATGAAAACCTCACTTTTTTCATTCAAGGTGTGGCCCTATCCCATTCAGGAAGACATATTTTTTAGTATATCCATATATATAGGTTGATTTTCTTATGTTAAATTTGACAAAATTTTGACAGCATTTCGCTTTGGTCTCCAAGTACACGACATGAAAGCAGTGACATGAGTTCCACCACAATCAAGTATGCACCCGAAGAACAAACTAAAATGAATTTTACCGAAATTTCATCATATTTAACAAAAGAATCACAACCTATACATATGAATATACTAAAAAAATATAAGTCTTCCCAAACTGTCCAAACGGACAATTCAAGAATCAATATAATGATTAATCCAAACTGTCTGGAATAATCACTGTAATGAATCTCAAACGGGAAACTAAGGTTCACTCATAATGAACTTCAATTTTATATAGGCCAATAGTCATTAATAACATAAAACAAGTTACAAAAGCACGCATTACATATAGAAGCTATAAAAAATAAGAAACACATTCGTAAGTACCTGAGAGGATGCTCAATGACAATCTCCAACAATGAATCTGGTGATGACGATGCAAAGAGGCAAACGACAACTACATACAAATGATCTTGAACAATGAATATGTTATATTTGTAAAATACTAATGTGGTTCACTACATCTAGGACAAAAACAGGGGTGTGTGACAAACATTATATATGTAGGACACAATTAGGGCTAGTGTGAGTCTTAGCCAACACCAATAAGTTGCAAAAGCACGCATTACATATAAAAAAATAATAAACGAAAAACATTATATATTTCAATTTCCAATGATGCAAAAGCCAACAAACTAAGCTATCAAGAAGTTATTACAAACTTGTAAAACAAATTATTATGAACTTCATTAAAAGCAACATACATGGTCAAATCTAATTTGTTTACTTCATAATGTACTGGGTAAGATTTCAAGCAAATATCATGAAATTTGTATAGCATATAGCAAAGATTTTAACAAAAAAGTACTAGTGAATTGGCAAAACATCTCCTAATTACATTGGCTACTGAGGGCCTAACACAACTCTCTTCTTTTACTCGAGCTTGGGACCAACTATGAGACCAAAGGTGAAGTTTAACATCTCCTAATTCCAATCTTATAAAATTAAACTATTAACCAAGTAACCATCTAATGAATGCATGATTGTAAACCATATTAAACAAAAGAGGAATGATTGGTGAACACTTCATTAACGCTAATTATTTTTCTTTATCTCTCTCTTCCAATCACATGTCATATCTATACTTCTCTCTATTTCTCTCACTAGATGTCAAATAGGTTTTAGGTGTCCAAAAATCATTTTTGAAATATATTTTGAAAAAACTAATAAACTCTAACACTCAAATAACTAAAACTAACATTGCAACCAGTGATTAGAATAACATAGCATTTATAACACATTTAAACATATAAAAGTGTAGTTAATGGATACGTTCAACAACAGCCTCGTGCACCAGTGACATAGCATAACATCTACGTCCTAATTAATACTAAACACAAGGTGATATCAAACTCTCAATGTAGACCTCTGGAGTCATATACATGTCGATGTCTTGAATCTCAGGGATTTTAAAAGTGTCATTTCTTGAATTATAAACAGCTAATCAGAGTGGAACTCCATTAACACTGCTTGGTCATCCTCAAAAATACAAAGTGCCTTGGTATACAGATAAGAGTCAGAAATTCCCATGTACGGAACTCTAAATAATTTGGTCCAAGACTTAATGTTCTAATGTTGTAAGAATAAAAATAGATGAGGAGTAACCTGTTCAAACAAAAGTGACATCCACATTCAAACAATATCACATTCAACTTATTCGTCACACAGAAAAATGCTAATGCAAAACCATACCTAACTTGCGATAACAATAGCATTGGAAGTTTACGATGTTAGTTGATACCAACCTAGGATGGAGATGCGTGGTTTGCTTCAACTGCGATCGAGAGCATACGTGCGAGAGCAAGGTTAGGGATGAGGCCTGGGATGAGGTAGCGAGAGCGTGGTTTGCTTCAACTCTGGAAGATGGTGAGACTGAGGTCGCGAGCGTAAAAGCTAAGGTTAGGGATGCAAAATGGCCAGTGAGTATGAGAGTTGAGGTTAGGGATGAGGGAAAAGAGAAGCACGCCACAGTGGTGGTATTTGATTTGGGGGTCAGATGTGTTATAATAACAAGAACAACATTGGTTTTCATTTAAAAACCGATGTTAACTAGTACACCTTAACATCGGTTTTATTAAAAAACCTAAAAATCGATGTTAACTAGTCCACCTTAACATCGATTTTATTAAAAAACCTAAAAACCGATGTTAACTAGTCCACTTTAACATCGGTTTTCTTAAAAAACTTAAAAACCGATGTTAACTAGTTCACCTTAACATCGGTTTTCTTAAAAAACTTGAAAACCGATGTTAACTAGTCCACCTTAACATCGGTTTTCTTAAAAAACTTGAAAACCAATGTTAATAGGGACTAGTTAACATCGGTTTTTAAGTATTTTTAAGAAAAACGATGTTAAATTGCTCCTTTTAATTATAAATTTGCCATCACGTTTTCGTTAACATCGATTTTTTAGAAAATCGATGTTAACGTAGTGATGTTAAAAGCTATTTTTTTAATAGTGAGTCTGTGAGTTCAAATTTTTTTTACTAACAAAAATTAATAATTATTGACTTATAAAAAAACTAAAAAAAGAGATTGAAAATGTAATTTAACCTATTTTTTAATTAATAATTTGATAAAGCATGTCAATCTTTTAATTTGCCAGTTAATTATTTCTACATGTGTGAAATATTTGCAGCTTACATAGTGAAAGGCCTAAATCTCACCGTAATCCTATTTATTGAATATTACTCTCATCAATGCAAGTTACAATAGCTTAATTAAATTTCGCCCACGGTTTTACATTTTTTCTAACTCTCTAGCATTAAACAATAAACAATGAGTGCCCATGTGTATAGTGGAAACTGGATCCCCTATAGTTTTACACTGAAGCGTACAAGATGTGGTTTTCCATCTAATGGTGAGTGAATTTTTAAATCAAATTTATACTTTATTTTAATACAAAATAAAACATTTTAAACGGTTGAGATTTGTACAGTTAAGAAGATAGTAATTAAACACACAAACTTGTGTCAGCACCCCTCACAGTAGTTGACGAGAAACCTATCTTAGTCAGCCCCACACTCTTTTCCGCTCAAAGACCAAATTCCACACTCCCTAGTCTTCACTTCGCAGCGTAAACCTTTTCCAGAATTCCCCTACAAATACCCATATTTCACTTTTCCATTGCAAACATTTCATTAAACTAATTTGGGTCAGGTTAGGTCAGTCATTGACTCGATGTGGGTCATGAACTATAGTAAGTTGAGTCATAAATTTTAGATTAAATTTGACCTTCTAAAGTGAGCCCCCAAACTTGGTTTCTACAGAAATTTTGTGGCTAAGCCCCAATTGGAGTAAAATAGTCCATATTTAATACATGCTCAAAATTTTAAACTCAAGTCCAATATTACACTGAGCATGTTTGGGTTGCAAGCTCGATGTTGGATTGTAGGTTATATGATACAGCAGGTCAGGTTAGGATATAAAGCCATATTCAATTTGGGCTTCTAAAATGAAACTTGTGGGGTGAGTGAAAGCTCAATCTTTAAACACTTTTGTAGACTAAATTTAGATCAAGTATGATTGGACCAGGTTATTAAATTTTATTTTGTGTTCCAATATTCAAAGCTTAATGCCTACATTTCATAGAACAAATTTAGATAGGTCCAGTTGTGGGCTCAATGCAGGTTTCAAGTTATAGTTGCTAAAAAAAACTCATATTCAACATGGCTTGTAAATTAATTGATCAAGAGATATCCAAAAAAGATATTTTTAGATACTTGGGATCAATGTTGCAAAAAGGTTGTGAGATTGATGAAGATGTAAATCATAGAATTAGAGTAGGGTGGATGACATGGCAGAGTGCAACAGGATTTTTTTGTGACCGCAAATTCCCCTTAAGCTAAAAGGAAAATTCTATAGGACACCTGTAAGACCGAAAATGTTATATGAAGCGGAATGCTGGCCAACACATAGGCAACATGAGCATAAAATAGGGGTAGCAGAAATAAGGATGTTAAGGTGGATGTGTGGATATACAAAGATGGATAAGATAAGAAATGATGATATTCAACAAAAGATATCAGTGGTACCAATATTTGAAAAGATGAGGAAGCATAGATTGAGGTGATCTAGACACGTTATAAGACGGCAACTGGATGCTCCCGTAAGAACAAGAGTTTATTACTAAGAGCTCGACATAAAAAGAGATAGAGGCCGACCGAGACTTACCTGGGGAAAGGTAGTTAAATAAGACCTAATGGAGTGGGATATAGATTGGCGAACGGTATGTCTTAGGACAAAGTGGAGAAAAACTATAAGTTTGGTAGAGGGTTAAACCTATTAATAGTTCTATGTTCCAGTAGTTTCATTGTTTTAGTTCTTTTCCTCTTCTTTTCTCCCTTCTTCATTTCACCCTTCTTCATTTCACCCTTCTTTTATTTTAGCTTATTTTTTCTTTCTTTTGTCTTATTTCCACTTTTTTCTTCCCCTCTCTCTTTCTCTTTCTTTGTCTCATTTTCGATTTATCATTAGGTTCATTTACCATCGATCCAATTAACTTGGATTAAAGGTACTATTGATGTTGATTCAACATGGCTTGTAAAATGAGGCTTGCATTCGATTTGCGTATAGTTTTTGTGTGCTAAGCCCATATACGGCTAAAAGGCCTAAATTTAAGTCATATGTAAAATTTAAAGCCAAAGCATAACATTTCATCAAGTTGCCTTGGGTCGAGCAAATGCGAACTTGCTTGAGTCACAAATTATAGTGGGTAGAGTTAAAAATTTCAAATTCAACCTTTTCCTTCTAAAACAAGGTCAAAGCTTGGTGAAAGCTGGATTTGTACAAGATTTTGTAGGTAAAGTTCATATCAGTTCATGATCAAATCAGCTAAAAAAGGAACAAATGAGCTATCAGTTCATTGAACGAATTCTAGTCAAGCTAAATGAGAACTTGGTACCAGTTGCATGCGAAAGTGGGTTAGGAAAAGAAAAAAGCTGATCAAATTCAATTTGGTTATCTAAAATGAGTTTGAACCCTGGTGAAAGCTTGGTTTTTTATTCCTTTTTGTGGGCCAAGTACCAGATTAGGCCATGATTAGATCGAGAAAAAAAAATTAATTATATTGATTCATGCATGGAATTAAAATTCAAGCCCACCATTCCCTTCTGCGGGTTTGGGTTAATTAGGTTAGTCACATACTCAATACAAGTCGTGGACTATAATGGGTTAAGAAAAATAATCCAAATTCAATTAAGCCATTTAAAATTACGGGCTTTTATTTGTTGAGCTTAGATGGAACTATGATAGAATTGGGCTAAAAAAAGCTCAATTTTAGTTCATGATCCAAATTAAAAACCCAACTGCTATATTTCGCCTAGCAGGTTTGAGAGGACTTTACCTATTTTACCACCTCTGGCAAAGAGTGAACGGGAAGCAAAGAAGATTAGGTGTGGGAGGTGGAGTAGAGTGAAGGAAATTTTCAAAAGGAACAAAACAGCCTCTAAAAACTTAAAATTATAACCAAAAAGCATTTGTTTTATTTGTTTCCAAAAGAGATTAAATGGTTTTAAAAAAATCATTTAAAAAACATTCAAACCCCATTTATCAAAACAATGTATATTTTCAAATTTAAGTTCGAAAACAAAAAAAAAAAAATGAAAATTTACAACCACCCCCAAATGGAGCTCAACTTTTATATTTGTCCATTACGTTATGAGTTTTTGTTATTGATTCCTGAATCATTGCTTATATTTTATGTTTTATTCTTGGTTTCTAAGCTTTCTTCATTTTGGGTTTATTCTTCTATACATTGAATTATATTCTCATACTTTTTATCTAAAGATTCAAACTTTAAATCATATTGTATTATCTCTTAATTACATTTTTTTCTAAGATTAAATTTTCTTTTTCAAATTTATGAAAATTACTTTGGCAGCAATTTTGCATAACAAAACTTGTCTAATGGACTTTCTTTCGTATTTGATATACTTAATTTCCAAAGTAAGTGCCAAAGATCTTTCACATAGAAAGCTCAAATAGTCTTACTATTATTTTTTTTAATTATGTTTTTAATTCTTGAAATTTGGAGTAAATCCGGTTTTGGTCTCCAAATTTTTTTAAATAGTTTTTTAAATAGTCCATCAAATTTGAAAAAGAAAAATACAGTTTAATTAGTCTCTCAAATTTACAGTTTAGGGACTAAAAATGATTTTGAAAAAAAATCATTTTAGTCTCTCAAATTTTGTGCTTAGGACTAAACATTTTTTTTCAAATTTGAGAGACTCAAATATTCTTTTATTGCAATTTCAATGGATTAAAACCAAATTCACCCCAAATTTCATAGACTAATTAAAAACATAATTAAGTCTTTTTACAATGAAAGCAAACTTCCTATCCAATCATTTTGATAACAATGAGTTTTCTAAAGTTGACATCAATGCTATATCCTTGAGAATATTTTCTTGAACATATGTGGTTATATTTAGTTTAGATACAAGTATTAATTATTTTTCTATAATTTATTGTTTGTGTTTAATTTCAATGGAAAAAAAATTACATTGATCTACCCACGTGGAATTCTTGTTTCTTGGTCGGTACCATGATCATTTAGAAAAAGAACTTGGTGAAGTGTCAACAGGAAATCAATTTTAGTGGAAGAAGCTTGATTTTCAGCTATGTGCCAATTGCTATGGCAATATGTGAAGACAAACATATTATCAGCTACGTTGTTTTTTCCAGGAAATATTAATCAATAAGCAAGAAAAAGAGTTTAGCGTCAAAATTACTGGTCAAACATGGAGATATATACCAAATCATTTATTGACATAACTGCATTGTCAGGTACTTTCTTCATAGATTTTAAGCATCAAGGGATAGTTAGAAATTAGGGTTGTGAAAAAAAATTATATCTATAAAATAATTCATATTCAATCTAATCTAATTCATTTTAAATCAATTTAAATGAATTAGTTTCATATCCAAATCCAGTTTTTTGGATTTTAAATCAAATCAATTAATTGGATATGGATTGGATATTTGTTTGGATTTTAAAATTTAATATAATTTTTTGGATAATGATGACTAAGTTTTTTTGGCCAACTTTGTTAGGAGTCATTTTTTGGTCGATGTCGTCTAAAGTTATTTTGGTCGACGTCAACTAATAATAATTTTAAGCTGTTATCTGTTGAACTTATTTTCGGTTAATGTTAGTAAGAATTTTTTAACCAACATTGATTGAGACTATTTTTTGTCCGATGACATCCAAAGTCTTTTTGGCCGACATCAATCGATATTATTTTTTGGTCGACGTCAGCTAGGTTTTTTTTGTAGATGTCTATTGAGATTATTTTTTATTGACGTTTGGTAGGTTTTTCGCTTGATGCCAGCTAGGGTTTTTTTTGGTTGACATCAGACGAGACTATTTTCTAGCCAATATCGGCTGAAAAACATTATTGACATACATCGGTCGAAAAACATCATCGATCGACATCAACCATAAAAATCTAGTTGACGTCGGCCAAATTATTCTCCCAATTGACGCCGATAAAAAACCCTAGCTAACGCCAACAAAAAGAAATGGTCATGGTTAATGTTGGCAAAAAAAATCAATGACCGGCATCGGCAAAAAAAAAACCTTATCGATGTTAGCCACAAAAACCCTAATCAACGTCGACCAAAAACTAGTCACGATCGATGTTGATCGAAAAATCCTAATCAATGTCCGCCAAAAAATATTTTGGTCAACGTCAACTAATAATAATTTTAAGTTGTTATCTGTTGAACTTATTTTCGGTTAATGTTAGTAAGAATTTTTTAGCCAACATTGATTGAGACTATTTTTTGTCCGATGACATCCAAAGTCTTTTTTGGCCGACATCAATCGATATTATTTTTTGGTCGACGTTAGCTGGGTTTTTTTTGTAGATGTCTATTGAGATTATTTTTTATTGACGTTTGGTAGGTTTTTCGCTTGACGCCAGCTAGGGTTTTTTTGGTTGACATCAGACGAAACTATTTTCTAGCAAACATCGGCCGAAAAACATTATTGACATACATCGGTCGAAAAACATCATTGATCAACATCAACCATAAAAACCTAGTTGACGTCGGCCAAATTATTCTCCTAATTGACGCCGATAAAAAAAAAACCCTAGCTAACGCCAACAAAAAGAAACGGTCATGGTTAATGTTGGCAAAAAAAAATCAACGACCGGCATTGGCAAAAAAAAAACCTTATCGATGTTAGCCACAAAAATCCTAATAAACGTCGACCAAAAACTAGTCACAATCGATGTTGATCGAAAAATCCTAATCAATGTCGGCCAAAAAATATTATCGACCAACATTAACTAAAAATCCTAACCGACCTCAACCAAAAAGTAACCCTATCTAAGATCGACCAAAAATATCATTGACCAATGTCGACCGAAAATGCATTGACTGATCAAAAAATAGTCTTGGTTGATGTCGGTCTAAAAATGTTTGGATCGATATCTATAGAAATTGTCCTGGTTGATATAGGCCAAAAATACACTAAGACAGATCGAAAATAGTCTTAATCAAGGTCGGTTGAAAATAGCTCTTAAATGAGCAAATACTAAGTTTTCATTTTTTAGCATTTAATAACTAAAATTTGTAAAAAAAATTATAATATTTAAGTGGATATAAATTGGATATGAGCAAATCTATATCCCTTTAAATTGATTGGATCTTGAATATAAATTTTTTTAAAAAAAATATAAATTTAAATTTAAATCCAATCCATTTAAATAGGTATGGATTGGATTGGACCCCTTCTGGAAATGGTTGATGCTGAACAGTCCCATTTCCCTCAGGTGATACAGTAATTGTGTTAAACTTTCATTTCCTTCTAAAGCATTAAATATTGAACCCTTCCATCACGGGAGATTTAGTATTTTCCTTCTCATTTTGAGTACTGATGATATGGGTTAAATCTGTATATCCCTGTTTGTGCCAGCAAAACCAGCTGCATTATACTAACAAACTCAAGGAAACACCAAAAGGTCAAAACCCTTGTCATTTGGTCTAGTGAGTATTACTGTATTAGTATCTCATAACATTCTAGAGAAATTTTGAGAGAAAAAGAAATCAAGACACTGTTCATCATCAACCATTCCCAACAAGTCCAAGGTTCAGTTCAAAAAAATCCCCTCTCAACGCAGTTACAAAGATAATTTTGTTGTTATTGATCTGTTTTAGTTCTCACATTCAGACTTTAGATCATTAATTCTGAATATAATTTTAGTTTTCTTTTTCATTTTTCAGCATATATGTGTGTGTGTTTGTGTGAAATATAAATGTAATTTATGTTACATGCATCTTGAAATTTCAAAATTGCAGTCATCTTGCTACCTGCTATCCAGCTGTAACATTTTTGGAGTTTGATCACTCTGTGTCACTTTGAAATTGAGTCTAAATGCATGATATAGGAAAAGACTAATTACTACAGAGACTTGTGAAAAAAATAAGTTTTTTAATATCTACTTGGCTGGACTCATTTTATTGATCACTCTGCTTTCCTTCTTTTTTTCCCATTTTATTGTATTGGACTGGACTCATTATTCTGAAAAGGAACCATTTCCTTCTCCAGGATTCCAATGCTTCACTTCACACGTTGCAATGGTGATGTGTTCTGCAACAATTTCCTCACTTCTCTAGCTTCTCTTTCTCCTTCCAATTCTGCTTTTCTTGATCCATCTACCAATTTTTACTCTTCTATGCTACCATGATTCTTTTCATGCCTCTTGATCCTTAAAACTTCAATCTGCACTTTTGTTTTCTTCCTCCAACATGAAATATTCCTACAAAATGAAACTAGGGAAAAGTCTCCTAATCTTTTTATAGTTTATTCCTATATTATAGGCATCTACTAGTCTGCTAACATAAACCATTGTATTTCATTGACTAATAAATCTAACTAAGGGTATCTATCATACTTCAATTAGGCTTCTGTGTATATAAATGTATAATGGGCAGAATAAATAAGCACTGAGCATATTACAAGCAACCTGTGATGAGGATTTTGAGAGGGTCATGCAAAATGATGAATGACCACATTTTGTTAATTAGTTTCCAATAGTTGCATAATGAAGCAAAATTAATTATACAGTATTCTTTACATAGTATTGACTTATCAAATCAAGAGACGTGGACCTCCTCAGATAGCTTTTAAGAGTTTATCTCCTAAAAATACAGACCTTTTTCCATTAAAGTTCTCGAAAGTTCTTCTAATTTTGTATAAGAACATATCAACTGTTTAACTCATCCACCAGTATCTAATACAACACAGCACAAAAAAAAAATTGTTTCCTCTTGTATTATTATAAATAGGGTGAAGAACAACAATGTACAAACCACACCCTGGTACATGTTACATAAGTCAATTAGTCACATATTAAACTACATAACAATCAGAAGGAGCAACCAATCTTCCGGTACCGTTGTTGTTGGGAGGGAACACAACCTTCAACGGGTAACACTCAAGCTTCAAAGTGTGAACCCTGGTGTGCAAGGAGCCACAAGTGAACCTAACCCTACCAAGCAACGTGACTCCCAAAAGGACCGAACCGCGGCGACGCTGCTCGGTGATTCCCTTGACAACACCTCTAGGGAACAGCCTACGGGCGACCGCAAACTGTGCCCAGACTAGGGTGTCTGTCTCGGCCCCAGTCGAGAATGGCAATGGCTCGATCGGGGCTGACGAGATGACGCGGTCGTCATCGTCATGGTCGAACGAGAGCACGAGGTCAAGGCTCTCGTACCGGACCGAGAGCACGACGTTGGGGTTCCCGAGGACGCCCTCAACGTGGAATTTTGCCGTTAACTCCGCGCCGGTGTTGGTTCCGAGGGACGTGACGTTGAGGGACGTTACATGGAAGCACGGGAAGTGGGGTGTGAAGGCCATCCATAAAAACACAGCGACAAGAGAGATCATGGCGCAGTAGCTTATTCGGGAGAGATGGTCTAGGTTGAAGCTGAAGGAGTTTTTCGCCCTCGGCATGGTTGGTGATGAAGGATGGGAGTTTTGGGTTTGGTACGTAGAAGGTGCCATGGGATTGTACATATATGAAAGAAAAGGAGAAAAAAACATTGGGGGGTGGGAATCAAATGTGGCTCTTCATGTGGAAATGAGTGTGCCTGCGACCGTCGCGTTTGTTTGTATACTCTTACAGGTAAGGAAAACAACGGTTTCTTCTGAAAAGTTCATGAAATTAAGGAGATCTTTGTATACACTGACAGGTAATGACATAATGCAGATTCTCGTGAACGTGAAGTTCATGAAATTGGAGCGGATCATCGGTCGGTTTTGGTTGGTTTGGTCCCAAACAACGTCAGCTGACCTAAATTGAAAATGTAAAGAATGAATTTCTTCATGTTTTTACATGTTTAAACATCTTCGGTTAATATTTGATTTTTATTAGATTTTTAAAAAAAGGAGATAAAAAGTTCTTCAAATATAGAGAATGAATTTTTGTAGAATAACACTTAAAATATACACATTATTTAAAAAAGAATAATTCTTTTTCTTCTTTCACTCTTTCTAAAATCTTAAAATGATATTATCATTAAAGAAAAAATGGAAAAGATATTAAGAGATCTTCAATCTTAAGTGATACTATGAAATTTATCAAAAAATGATATAAGATTACAATTTAAGTTTTATCTCTAAGAAAAAAATTAAATTCTCACTATTAAAAATTAGTTAATATACTCTGTTCAATGTTATATATAGGATTTATTTACCTAATTTATTAAAATTAAAAAAGCATTAATTTAATTTATAACAATACATTTATCTTAAATTTATAATTTTTTAAAACTATCATTATTATTAATACTTTTATCTCTCCTAATTATATGTTAATATATTATTTCTCTTCTTTTAATAAGAGTATTTTAGTTTAAAAATAATTAATATAAAAAATATTATAGAATGAATCTTATAAAAAACAAATCTCAATTCAAATTTGGGTATTATAAATAAGAACGGATAAAGTATTATTGAATTTTAATAATCTCAAAATAAGTTTGCTTCCTAAATTATCAAATTAAATGTTGTTAAAAATAGAATCTCAATTAAATAAAGAGTATTTTAGAAATTATTTTTTAAAATATCATAAAGTTAGTTAAAATTTATTTATATTTGTGAACAAAATATATACAGGAGGAGTAATTCATTTATTTTTTTTGGTATGGAGTAATTCATTTCTTAGTGTATATACTATCTGGTGTTGGATATATCGAATGGAGCTATTCGATTTTTGGCTTTCTTTGGTTAATTATCTATTTGGTCCCATATTATTTTAAATAATTCAATTTGATTTCCAAATTTTTAAAGGTTAAATATGACTCTTAAATTCTTAAAAATAAATTAATTTAGTCTCCAAATTTTTAAAAGATTTAATTTAATTCTTAATTTTTTTAAAAAAATAAATCAATTTCATTCCTAAATCAATTTTGTCCCTAAATCATTTTAGACTGTTCAATTTGTTCCTCAAATTCTTGAAAATTTGGGGACTAAATTGATTTATTTTAAGAATTTGAGGATCAAATTACACCTATTAAAAATTTGGGGATTAAATTGATTTACTTTTGAGAACTTGAAGATTAAATTGAATCTTTTAAAAATTTGAAGATCAAATAGAATCATTTTAAATAATTTGGATGTCAAATTGATAGTTTACATTTTTTTTCCTTTATCACCATTATCAATTACTTAGTTATTTAATTATGGAAGAGCTTATCATTAAGCTTTAATTTGGATCTGCTGAACATCCATTTGAACTAATCTCCTTATAAAAATCCCATCTAGCCTTTATGAATCACCTTCACATTACAAGCCTTCAAACATTATATCGAACCCAAGAAAACAACCATCATGGAATCCAATATCCATAACAAAAATATTACTATTTGAAAAATGATAAGATGAAGTACAAAAATTAAGACCAATGAAAATAGACGATGTTCTTTAACTTAGAGTAGAGAAGCATTGAAGGAAAAAACAAATTAAAGTGAAATAGGAGCAAGGTACGGTCAAGAAAGGAATTGGGAAAAAATAATAATACAGGTAATTTTGAGTGCTATCAAATCATTGGATGATGAGTTATAGGTTAATGAGCAAATGAAATAAAAGGATCATTTATTCTTTAATGGACAATTTTAAGAAAATACCGCATGTGTTAAGAGAGTAAAAGAATGTTACATAGATAACCATGCTAAATGGGATGGGAAATGCCACATGTACTTTATAAATGATTAGATGGCAACATATAATTAAATGATGCAGAATTGAGACATATAATTGGGACAAGTGATTTTCGTCCACGTAGATAACTATATTATGTTAAATTGGATGGAAAACTTACATGTACTTTTAAAATGAATTCGATGGTAAAGAATTGAAACATATAATTGGGACAGGTGATTTTTGTCCCACATGCATACGATGCATTCATTTATTGATACTTTCAAAAGACTCTAGCTTTTGGCTAGAAACCAAACTAACTTAATTATGATCATGCTAGAACAAGATATATGAAAGAAAGATGAGGAAAACTGCCGAAAACTAAGTAACATGCCAAATTAATTTAATTTCTATATATCTAAGAGGCTCAAGCTTGTTTTTATCTAGACCCTAAATCTCCAAACAAGACAACATTATTATACAATTTTATACACGGATAACCATTCTCTTCCTCCACATAAAACGAAGCTATGTTTCTCTACTGCAAACAATCCTGTTAATGTTCGATATGATTACTATTACAAATTGAGTGCTTCCTTCAAACAGATAAATATGAATCTCGAACTTGCTCGATCACACAAAATGTTGTTGATAACCCGCTTCAAATATATAGCTGACAATCAACAGGTTTTCCCCTATTGTCCATTGTCCCAGTGGTGGCATTATTATTCTGAAACACAACCTTCAACCCCTCACAAATTGCCACTATCTCTTCAGTCCTCGTGGAAATTGAACCTGACTTAAACATGTTCGCGGAAGACACCTTCAAAGTGAAGGTAACGGAGCCGGTACCTCGCTCTTTGACCAAGTCATCCATCGTTGTCTTTTCCAACAAATTTACATTCCCTTGGTTAGACAAACCTGCCACGTTCACATCCATATGATCATTTGTATTCAACACAAACCCAGGCGCATGATTAATTGCCATGATGTTATCCTTGTACGCCACGTCAACCTTGAAGTTGGAAAAATAAGCGACAAGTTTGTCATTCGGGTTGTCAATGCTTATTTTTGTGTCCCATTGACCAGCCAAGGTTGGCGTGGTTGTGAAGTTCTGTACATTCAAGGAGAAAACCTTGTACACAGGTAGCTGCGGACGTAGCATCAAGGCTAAGATGAGGCTCGAGAGAAAAAAGAACGCGAGGATCATCATAAAACATATTATGAAGCTTCGAATGAATCGGGTACCGGGTGAAGAGGTTTGATAGGTGGGAGGAGGGCCATAGTAAGGTGCGTTTTGGGGGTAATGGTAACCGGGAGGGTAACCGGGTGGGTATTGGGGGTATGCGTGAGGGTTTTGGTAATACATTGGGTGTGGAGGTGGATGGGTGGGGTGTGTAGTGGTTGGTGGTGGTGGGTCGGTGTGTTGTTCTGAGGATTGGTTAGTCAATGGTGGTGATTCTGTTTGGGAATTACTTTTTGCTTGATTGGACGAAGCCATGTTTGATTACGATAAGGTTTTAAATTGTGGTATTATAGTCTCCTTAGGTTCTTTGATACTTCAAGAAATTGCGGTTGATATGGTTGCAATAAGATATATCTTCAAAACTTTGATGTTGCAACTAAAATGGTAGTCCCAAACCTTTTTCTTAAAACTTTGCTTGATGATGGTTTTTGGTTTAATATTTGATCTCTCTCCCAATGATGATGATAGTGAATGGGAGGGAGGGAGAGGGGAAAGAGAGGCAATATGGTGAAGGGTGATATGTGAAGTCTATCACCCCAAGGAAGAAACGAAGAGAAAGGAGGTTCTTGGTGATGAAAGCAACGGAAGACACAAAATTAGATTGATAGAAATGTGTGATGTCCGTAATTTTCATTGTTTCTATTTTGTAATGTGTGTAAATCTAAAAACGATTAAATTAGATAAATGGGTTAAGTCAAGGAAGCCAAATGTAGTAAGTTGTTGATGGTAATTGATAAAGTAATTATGTTGTGGGTTTTTAAGATAAAATTTAGTGATTTACTGTCATGATAAAATAATAAAAATCAGTAATAAGTTACAATAACAATATGTTCTTAAATAAGCTTTTTATAAAAAAAATAAATTAATTATACATAATTTTTTAAAAAAAATCTAATTTATGACAGAAGTGTTAAAACCGTCTTTTCATATTTTCTGTAGAAAAATAATTATCATAACAGTTTTTAAGCATATTTTTAAATTTTAAAATTGTTTATAAAAATTAAAACATATATATATACACACACTATTAAATAATAATCCCAGCGTATTTAACTAAAGAAAGAAAGAAAAATCCCAACTTACCAAAATAAAATATATAATTGATATTTAAAAATATTTTTATAAAAATTATGTATAATTAAATACATATATAACTTACCATTGTTGGTCAATATTATTACTCAATTAATTAACATTTATCTGTAAGTAAAACTG